>OY804605.1:47434962-47644962 GCA_963680895.1 Fragum sueziense
AGAGATCCTTACCTAGCTGACTGATCTTTGATCCTTCACTAGTTTCTGTATTCACTTACCTAGGCTAGTTGCAATCATGTGCTTTATGAAGACAATCATGATGTTTTATCGATATCAACAGATTCTTGCTTGATAATCCGTTATCACCGATATCTCTTCTTCGTTTCGCAATGAGGCCAAAACGCTGAACATTGATAGCGCATCTGACTCTCATTCGAGAGAACCCGGGTTCGATCCCCGGCCGTGGCAAATATCTTTTCTAACTAATGTTACCCACCAATGGTTTGATATTGTTAAGCTATGTGGGCGAGCAGCTGGAGGCTCGGTTAGTCTATTGTGTTAGTACTTGTATGAGAAACAACAGGAATCCATGGTTAGGCGCTCAAGGTGCCGCGATATAACCATATCGTTGAAAACGGCGTAAAACCCCAATAAACCAAATCGTTTCGCAATGAAAAATACAAATTTGCACCGCGCAAAACATTCGATCGAAATGTTTGAAGATTCATTGACCGACTTTGAAATAGCAGGATTCATATACATATATTTGCGTGGGTTCCATCTATTTAAGTTAAGTCTGACTAAATGAAATTTAACCCCATTAAAAATATTACAGTCATATTGTGTGCCTGAAACAGCGACGACATGATGTAAAATCCACAATTTTCACTGTAAAGCATGTGTAGTTTTTTTAAGGTTTGCAACCCATCATTAGCACTAAAGAGCCAGAGGTGAATTTGATAAGTGTCAGTAATTCCTAAACTGTGTTACAATTCCATCCTAAACATAACCATTTTGAACGGTTTAGAATTTTGAATCAATGCATACTTACAGAAATATTTGACAGAAATGTTCAAAATTACCTCCGCTGCATATGAATATAGAGTAAAGTAATATTTGTAAATTATTTTCCTTTTGAAGCATAATCTTGAAATCCGGCACGTTGAATCAACTTATCAGAAGTGTATGTACAAATGTGTGTAATTTGATGCATTTCGTACGGCTAAAAAGTGGTGTTTTTAATGATGGGATGTATACCTTAACCGACAAACTATCATCTACAACTAATGGTTGCATACGTCTTTCAATTTTGTGTTACTCAGATTCAACCATATCTAGATGATTTCTATGTCTATAATTCAGAAATTGGCTAGTCTATCAAGAAATGGTGTTAATTCATTATTTATGCTCCTTTCATGCAATTTCTTGTTGAAAGAGATGCCGCTTTTCCAACAAGACATATTGTTCTGTGTTGCCATCAACTTATGTCCGGGTTTGCCATTCAAATTTTCAATATGCTGTTCGTGATAGCCAAATCGGCATCAGTGTTTAGTTTTAATCGGTCAGTCTGAAGTTAATTCAATCCAGACAGTTCTCTATTTACACAGTGTAAGAAAATTGATTGTCTATTTTAATAGTTATATTAATTCTAATGATCGTCTTATCATTTTCTCATTATATGGACTGAAAGTTGGATTTTACGTAAAAAATCGTGAAGTTACGACTTTGTCGATGAATAATTTTGTTGTTTAGGGATTCTTTGGGCTAATATTTATCATGTAGGTGCTCAAATGTATGGCCAGCCAAGTGCACTACAAATATAGCTGAGAAAGGCTTTAACACAAAAGCAAAGATGGAAAAAGTATGACCTACCCAGTACACCCGCTATTTATAGATCATACTGCCCAAGGTTAGCAACTGCTATAGTGATAGCCGGTAATAGGGTGTGTAATTCGATCGCTTGAAAATAAAGAACCAGCGATCGTGCCGTCGAAGAGGTAGAAAAAGGGTTACAGCTCTACGGTAGTAAATCCGAACGCGAAAAAAGCCTTAACGATAATACCTGTACGCGCGCGATAGCTCTGTTTTACGCCCACTGCGGTATCGAGTTTCATCTCACGTTGGACCGGTCATTAATAAAACCTTTACACTGTTTACCCCTAATCGACGGCATTCGGTAGGGTTCTAAAAATAAGACGATTAACGTACGATAAATAAAGATTAATAAACTACTACGGTGTACCCCGGAGTTGTCCGCCAGTCGTTCGGACAAGGACTCGCGATTCAGTCGACCAAACGATCGACGCGCGATTTCCCGTTCGGAAAAGGGTTGGGGGTATAGTTCGATGGATAAGGGTCCCTAGACTAGCCGCTGGAATGTTTAAATGTTCATTAAGCACGCTTTTCAAATTAGCCGCGTGACGCGCGCGACGCGTATCGATTTATTAACGGTTTTCTTTTCTCTCGACATTTTATTGCTAGCGCATTTTCTTGTCATCTACTATTATAGTCGGAATAGGTTATTAATTTCCCTCAACGTTTTTATATAACGTGCGGAAATTGAAATACTGATATCTTCTTTGATAAGGGCACTCCATGAGCCATTTCAGTTTTTTCAACTCTGTAAGGGTGAGAGACGCTATGAGTCATATACGTCGGAGGGGGGAGACGTAGGGACGCGGATGACGTTACTTCCGGTTCTCCCTTTTCTATAAGGAGGACGCTATGAGTCATTAACGTCGACGGGACGCTGATGACGTCACTTCCTGTTTTGACTCCAAAGTGACCCGATTGTAGTTATAATTTAACACATTTAAGTCATCATCTGGGCGTGGACCCCCCTCCCTGGCAATTGGGCTTGGACCCCTCTGAAAAAATCCTGGATCCACCCTTGTGTGCACGTACATAGGGGCCTAATGGGATAATTACAGTACAGAAAACGTCGAGACAAAAGGAGAAAATGCTGATTAAAAGTATTTCATTATTTTACCTCTTGAAATGATTTTCGAAACAATCTCTGTAAGACAGTCAAGGGCGGACCTAGAAGGGGGTCGGGGGTCCGGACCCCGCCTTGAATAGGCCGAAAATCGAATTTTGACTATACAACGTTAGTACAGAATATATACCGTTACACAATTCACAAATTTAAAGTCATCTTTTGGGCTAGACCCCCCCCCCCCTTTTGACAAAAATCCTGGATCCGCCCTTGACAGCCAAAACATTAACATTTCTTGTTTGGTATCAAAGGTTTAAAACATTTTTCTTTTCAATTCTTTTTTAATTTAACACCTCTCAACCATAGTTCAGACAAAAAATTATTTATAATTGTCCACGCTCCGAGGCTGAGAATCCATCCTGTGATCTGTACATTATTGGCTCTAATCTAGAGCACAAACACATGCAAAAAATTACCACTCACACTTGGACAGTACTAAGGAGCTCACTTGCTTCTGCAAAACTGATTTTATTTGGTTTTCAAAAGCAGTGGCTCATCCTGAACCTACATGGTGGTAATGGGCGATGGAGACAGGGTACGAATGATTACAAGCCAAAAAATCTCTTTTTTTCAATCAAAGTAGCAAAAATATTCCTGTAACTTAAACCTCTAATAATTAACGTAAATGACTGTATAAAATATTCTTAGTACTTAGGCAGAATAAATGAAAAATGTTCGCGTGAAAATAACGACTCGCCAAATGAATTATATAGTAAAACGACCACGTGACCTTTTGTTTGCTCTTTTTATACTCAGGTCACGGTTAAAAAATTTGGAACTGTGTTTGGGTGTATTGGGTAGGCTAATGGCGCCTCCCATTTAGCTTCTTAAAAGTCTTGCTCTAAAGAACGCTTTATCCTAAAACGTCTTAAGAAATCTCAAGATATCTAAAGAACGCGCCTCTGGTCATCCATACCAACAGAAATCGACGCGCATTTTCAAACAAGGACGCCTTTTTACGCCTGTTGGCTCCCCTTCATGGTAATGATTTGGAAACCATTTTGAATACTAGTATTTCCCACAATGCTTTCTTTCCAAGAGCTTTTCATTCTAAAGGGTGCAAATAATTGCAAAGTTATATTCACCTAAAATTGCCGTCTGAAATATCTTTGAATTTGGCATGTCTAACGTTATTGTCTGGTAATGGGTCTATATTTCAATTGAGACTATTCTTCTACCTAGCTTTGTCCGTCAAAAAATTGTTTTATTGATTCGCAAATTCCACAATGGGCATTCAATCAAAATATTCCACTATTTAAACATCGATTTTTAAACAAAAGCAAATTCTGCTAATGGACTCCGGAAAATGATTTGTTTGCGGAAAACTTTTTTATATACAATGTATACTGGTCTTTTACATACAATGACCAAGTCGTTATTAGTTTCAAAACACGCGAATTCAAATATACACTAAAAAGGATGATGGAGTGAAAGATATACAATCGACACTCATTTTGTCAAAGTCAGAGGGCCTGTTAAAAACCTCGACATATCCGGAGTTCGACTCATCAGATTGTGTTTAGTCACGAAATGATATTTGACCATTAGTGTTGCTCATCAAATACATTTGAGCCATTTAAGCTGTGGTTACAATGCTTTTGTTGAAAAGCAGAGTATTGCACATGTACCTACCTGTGGCCAGTGATATTCCTGCAGGTTGCCGTATGAGCTGGGTGTCCATTGTAAGAACTCGTCAGTCCATTTCACGATCAGATAACCGGTGGTTATGATGATGATGATGATATGCCTGTGGCCAGTGATACTCCTGCAGGACCTGGGTGCGGTACGAGCTGGGTGTCCATTCTAAGAATTCGTCCTAATCCAAATGTGTGGAAAAAATTCTGATTAAAATCGGTGTTTACTTACGGTAACATCTGACAGTCACCTGTAAGTGCCAACGACCATACATGTAAATCGCTGCTTTTTCAACGAAAACCTCGTAACTGCAGCTTAAAACAAGCTGCAGTTACAAGGTGTTCGTAGAAAATCGACGATATGTTTTTACCTGAGGCCAGTGATACTCCTGCAGGTTGCCATATGAGCTGGGTGTCCATTGTAAGAACTGGTCCGTCCATCTGATCTGTAGGTAGCCGGTCACCTTTAATGTTCCCTGGACAGTGTTGACATCGTTCAGGGCCGTGAGTATAAGGTCTACATTGACAACTATGTGGAAAAAAGATATAAATTTGGATCATGTTATCAACAATTTGGTGATTTCTATCGATTTCTATCGATAGACTAGAGCAACAGATAACAGATAGTAAAGACATTCATTTTTTTTTTTTTTTTTTCATTTTTTTTTTTTTTTTTTTTTTTTTCAAATCCAACCCCCAGGTTGTGGTTGTATTTACTCATTTGAATCAATTCGATATTATCATTGTCAATATTTTCTTCTTTTTCCTAATTTTTTCCCAATCCAATTTGTTTCAATTAACGATATCAAAACTCGGTCTTATTGGGAAAGGTTTGATATAATATTTGTATCTAAGAAATATAGTATTCTTGATTATACAAATATGCTCACCTGTATTTAATGATTGGTTGATGGACGGTCGTATACGCGAGTTGTAAGAGTCCGTTATGAATAGGTGTGTGTATAGATCCTTGGCCTGGGTGCCTGTCTGTCCGTCCGCCAGTCCAATGTTCGATACCACGCAAACAACGAACAAAACATGTATTATCAACAACATTTCCGTGTGCCTCTATTCATAAACCAAGCCGAATGTCACGTTTTCCTCATAGAGTATCGACTCTGTAAATGAGTCCAGGCGCCCTCTTTGTTTGTTCTGCTATTGATGTCACGTGTGACAGTGATTCTGTCGATTTTAGATAAAAGGAAACGATTTGATCCAGAACAACGTGACATACTTTCGCACAAACAATAGTATTTCGTATATGTTGTAAACAAATCCCGTAACTACGGCTCGCTTCAAGCCGTAGTTACGAGATTTTATAACAACACCGACGATTTATCAGGTAAAATAGGAAGAACATAGTTGGACCTCGCATTTTCCTCATAGAGTACCTGCTTTGTAAATGGCTCCATGCTCTCTCCTAGTTCTATTACCAATGATATGTGACAGTTAGACTGTCGATTATACTATGTCGGCTTTAGATGATTTCTCTGCGTAATCACGGTGGATGAATCACGTGATGCAGTATTTTCAGAAAGTCATCAATAACTTTGTTAATACGGGACCGATTTGAATTCGGTTTGAAGCAGAGGATGTGGACACAGACGTCACCCATTAAATGGACGTGGTTGATTTTTGAAATATCAACTGATAAAAAAGTTATTGAAGATAAACCAAAATTTTGTCATATTGTTCCTGACATTTTTCCACCGTTTCTGCTTCAAACCGAGTTCAAATTGGCCAAGTATTGACAAAGTTATTGAAGATTATTGGAAATTCTAAGTTACGTGATTTTACACCGTGGTAATGCTAGATATCCACTGCTGGCAAAATCAATCAAATCTATCAAGTCCGATAGATTGGCAGAGGTAATCGAGGATGGTCGGCGTTATCAAGCTTGGTCTGCACCACTCTGATTTCTTTCTCGGGTGTTTAAACTGTAATGTCATAAATACTCGTGAGAGATCGGGTAGAAAACTGATCGGGAAGCGATCGTGTATCGATTTGGAAAACGATCGACCTGATCGAGAATCAATCGTGTCTGGATATTGACTTTGATCTGGTAGCTCGAATGTCTCCCGAAAACATCCCAACCAAATCGACATCTGCTTCAACTTTTTACCCGATTTAATCTACTATAGAAGTCGGGTTGTTCAACCAGAGATCGATAAAAGGCCATTTGGTTGGAAATGAATGGAGAATTTAAGCGATCGAGCGGACTTGATTGGCATTGGGAACCAAGCATTAGTAAAAACAGAAACTTGTCAGTGCATCAGAGTTGTCGGTCTTTTTGACGCCCTTAGATGAGTTCGCGTGTCAGACATGCGCAAAGCTTTAGTTCATACACATGTATATGATCAATAACACTCTCCCCTTTATCTGTATAATTATCCGGCTTTCGGGAAGTAAAACACGTGTGCTTTCATACAAAAGGACAAACATTTTTGTCTCGAAACATTATCTTCGAATGTATCTTGTTACCCCACAGTAAGCTGTTTGTTATAAAAGGAAATAAATCCTCCTTAAATTAGGGTTGACTCAATTGATTAAAACTGAGCTATTTGAACAATTCATTATTAATCATGTTTTAAAAGCCAACACAAATCGAGCTCACTTTCCCAATATAGTCTCATTTTTCCCGCAGTCTTTTCTGGTGAAACCTCAGAATCGAAAGAAAGGGTGATTACAGTTTTTTCCACGAATTACTTTATTGTCTATGCGTCCTTAGTGAAGAAACCTATTGAAAACGTGGAAGGAGTGGAAGAAAAGGTTTATAACCAGCAATATTGTTATTGTATGTTATCATCTCCCTTGTGGTTTGGTTTATTGGGGTTTTACGCCGTTTTCAAATACTTTGGTCATATCGCGGCGGCTGAAGCACCTAACCACGGATTCCTGTCGTTTCTCATACCATTACTACCACAACACCCTTACCGAGCCTCCAGCTGCTCCCCCACATAGGTTCACGATATCAAACCATCGATGAGTGACATTTTTGTCTGTAAGGGTATTTGCCGTGGCCGGGTATCGAACCTGGGACCTCTCGAATGAGCGACAGAGGCGCTACCAACTGCGCCATGGCCGCGGCTTCATCTTCCTTGTGAATATCTGCTGGAAAATTGATAAATGTGACCCATCACGCTAGAAGTGACCTTATGGGAAGTGTGAAAAATATCGACTATAGTCAGTCTGCGCAGTCCGCGCAGCCAGACTAGGGTCGACACTTTTCACTTTTATGTATTTTTTCTAAATCCGGAATGTTTTCCCTATCTTATTATATACTCATTTTTCGCATACGGGATCTTGTTGACCTGATTGGGTCTGACAAGTTTGTCAAAATTGGATTTTTGGAGTTCGGATAAGGTCCCTTTTAGCGTGAAGGGTCACAAATTGTTTTTCCTTTCTGCGTCAGGTGATATAAGTGAATAATTGCTTTTATTTGTTTGTAAATATGCATTTCAAAATCCTGATTAATTGCCCATTTAGATTTGCTGCTGAATGTTGTTAGAAATAACACTGTGATGTCTGAAGAAAGAAGAACCAATCGAGTTTAAGAAATTCCATGCGAAGGACCATCAAAAAAGTAGATTTCTATGAAATGGCGCAAATCTGTTCATAATTGTACATAAAAGAACTAGATGAAGATACATATATTCTATCTGTTTCTTCTTGTTTTATTTAAATTCATATTCACTTATTAACCCTTTCCCAAACAAGACCTTGTTTTGACTTCGATTATAGAAAAAAAAGGCTTGGGAAATGTTGAGACAAAAGAAGAACATGCTGATAAACAGCATTTCCCCTTTTTGTCTCAATATTTTGTTCTATATGGTACACAAATCATACTATTATTTGAATCAATTTTGTCGTCTGCAGCAGTTTTCAAATTGGACTACCCGAAAATTTTGCTGTTTGGTAATAGGTTAATGATATCGTTCATCTGTATGTCCAGAAATATTATGCTCACTTAACTCTTTCCTAAACAAGAACTGGTTTTGACGTCCCTAATAGAAAAGGCTTGGGAAAACATTGAAACAAAAGAAGAAACTGCTGATAACCAGCAGTTTCTCCTTTTGTCTCAATATTTTCTGTGCATTATTGTACACAAATAGTATATCTATCAACATATATTTTGTCGTCTACAGCAACTTTTAAATTGGACCAGCCCAAAATTTTGTCGTTTGGGAAAGGGTTAAAGGTACGGTTGTCTCAAGTGAGTTTTGACGTAAAGTCCCTGTAAAACTGATCTTTGTCCAAGATCATAAAAATAACCACAGATACACTACATACAGAGACTTCATTGAACTGTCTCAAACAAGATCTGAATTTGACGACCAAAATATATATACTAAGAGACGTCAAAACCAGGTCTTGTTTGGGAAAGGGTTAAAGGTACGGTTGTCTCAAACGAGTTTTGACGCAATGTCCGGTAAAAGTCCTTGTCCAAGATCATAAAATAACCACAGATATACTACATACACAGATATCATTGAACTACTTCTCAAACAAGATCTGAATTTCACATTCCAAATATATATACATGTATATTAGAATGTGAAAATAGGCAAAAGAAGATACTCAGTATTTTCTCCGTTGAACCCTTTCCCAAAGAAGACCAGGGCCTGTATTCACCAACGTTTCTAAAGTGATTTTCTAAAGTAAAATTACATTAGAACCAATTAGAGTGACCGAAACGAAAGTAGACAAAAGTCTTTGCCACTGTGATTGGTTGGTGTGTAAGTTTACTTTAAAAAGTCAATTTAGAAACGTTGGTGAATCATATAATACGGGTCCTGGTTTTGATGTCCCTAGAAGAAATGGCTTAGGAAAATATCGAGACAGAAGACGAACATGCTGAAAACCAGTGTGTTCTCCGTTTGCCTCGATAATTTCTTTGACATCATGACTTGTATTGTTTGTATTTCTATAAGAACACTCTCTGATTTTGCTGTCAGAGAAAGGTTTAACCCATTCCCACACAATGAAGGGTTAATGCTTCATTCAACGGTGTGTTTCCTTTACCAAAACAGGTACCTAGATAAAATAGTTTGGAAAAAAACAACTGGCTGATAATAAGACAATGATGATAATCAGCAATGTCCCCTTTTCCCTAAATTCCCGAGAAAAAAATAGTTGAAAATATTAAGAAGGGGGGGGGGGGGGGGGGGGTGAGATGTCTTTTCATTGATCCTTTCATAAATGGCAAAATGTTAGACCCTTACAATTTGAAATCTGCTGCATATTACAAACGGTTGAAAATATTAAATAACTGTATTATAAAGCTTAGAAAATATTGGGACAACAGGAAAAATGCTGATTATCAGCATTTTTTCTTTTGCCTCAATATTCTCCCAATCATTTTGTATTACACAACAAACCCCGGTCTTGTTTGGGACACGGTTAAATAAGAAAGATTTTCTTAATCCCGCCGCAAGAATCCATCCCGCTTTTTCATGCCTTTTTAACCCTTTCCCAAACAATACCTGCTTTTGACGTATCTAATAGAAAACACTTGGGAAAACACAAAAGAAGAAACTGCTGATAACCAGCAGTTTCTCCTTTTGCCTCAATATTTTCTTGGCTTTTTTTGTAAGCAAATCCCTTCTTTATCAACATCAATTTTGTCGTCTGTAGCAGCTTTTAAATTGGATCACCCTAAAATGTTGCTGTTTGGGAAAGGGTTAAGGAAAGAAAGAAAATAATACAGTATTTGAAAGTTAGATATATTTATGGTCACACAGATTCACGCAACACTGATCGTATCCAGCCAATTTTAACATTTTAACGAATCACAATATAATTATAATGCTCCCACGATTTTCAGATTCCCCCCAAACAATAAAAAATTATCAATTTATACTAATTATATGTTATGTAGATCAAAACGAAACCATATCGATCATAATCAGTATAGGTGTCCCACGCTTTTCTGATATCTATAAACAAACCATTAACCTATAAAAACATGTTATCGTAGAGACGCACGTGCAAATCGTCTCGTCAATATTACATCAAAATACTGATTATCATCAATATGATTTCATTTTGATCTTTATAACCTATAATTAGTAAATTGATTAATGTTTTATTGTTTGGCGGGATTCTGAATATCGTGGGAGCACTATATTTTGATGTAATATTGACGAAACGATTTTCTCGTGCGTCTCTATAAATGGACATCGAGTCGTGAGCCGTGACGAAAGGTTACGGTATATTCCAATACATGTAAATAGTGAGGAGTGCATATTTTCCCCTAAATAAAAGCGAACAATGACAGGTATTGCGTGCTGTCCGCGATGCCGTGTGAGTTCAATAGCTGTATCCAGATAGTACTTCGTCGATTTATTACAGGGAGACGGGTTCGAGTCACATATTTTTATAATTCGAAATCCCTCTTCCCCCGTCAATTTAGACAAGCTGATCTTTGATCATTCACAGGTCGTTGTCTATCTATATATTCTGATTTTTTTCGGGAGACAGGGTGGAGCCTAGTAAACGGTTCATTACATTTAAGCTTGAGGAGAAACAGCCTTCTCGCTTAGCGGTACATCTTCGGTATTATTGTAAAATATTATAACTACAGCGTGAATCAGGCTGTAGTTACGACGTTTTCTAACAACTCATTTTACAATAGAACGTTCTTTCAATTTCGAAATGTGTTCATGCTCGTGCCGCACGTTTTTCTCTTATATCAACCAAGATATCGAGAAGTAAACTTTTCAAATAACCTCTTTCGCTTAGCCACACCCTGTGAGGTGAATAAAAATGGATTATACAATAACATGTTTTATAGGTTAAAAGTTTGTTTATAAACATCAGATTAGCGTTGGAGACCTGTATCTTATTGTCGGACAACATTAAACTGATACTGATTAATTTTCGTGTGCAAAGTCCGTTAGTTGGGTGACTTAAGAAAACATTGCCGAAGTGGGGTCATTACATATGCAGATGTCCCGGGTTAATCTTGCTGGGCAATATCAGACAGTCACGGCTATCAAACACTATAGACTACGTTATCGCATTGCGTTTGAGTTTATTGGGTTTTTACGCCGTTTTCAACTACCAGGGTCATATCGCGGCGGCTGGAGCACCTACCCATTGATTCATGTTGTTTCTCAAACCAGTACTACCACAACACCCTTACCGAGCCTCCGGCTGCCCACTTAGGTTAACGATTTCAAACCCATTGGTGGGTGACAATTTTGTCAGAAAGGGTATTAGCCGCGGCCGGGTATCGAACCCGGGACCTCTCGAATGAGGGTCAGATGCGCTACCAACTGCGCTAAGGCCGCCCCCTGGCGTTAAACCGGCTGTGGAAATACTGCGCATGCGCATTGTTTATATGTATAAAATTCGATTCCCATTTTTCCTTACTAAATCTATTTTATACATCATTACATTTTAATAATTACATACAATTCTTAAAATCTAAAATATTCCGTAAATATGCTACTTAAAGTTTCTCTTTTCCGTTATTTTAAAATATTTTGGTTATATTTTTCCTTTTCAAGTTTTAATTGAATTGTGTCCAATTTTCAGTTTTCATCATTTTACTACCGAATAACCAAATTCCTAAAATATCATTTTGTTGTCTGCAGTCTAGGTGAGGGTTAAACACAAACATTTTGCTTTAAAGGCAGTTTCCAGACAGCCAAGTCCTTGAAACGGTTGTAGACGCTATCTCGCATGGAACAAATAGGCGGTACCAAATATACAGGCGACATCATTAAGTTTAAATGACGATATCTTGTTCTATCTAGGTTCAAATCTATATTTGAGCCGATTAATAAGTTCGTCGTGACTAAAAGCTTGCTTCCACTTTTCGAGAAATGGTCTAGAACTCTCAAAGCATCGGCATTAGTTAAATGTTGAAGCATATCTCTGTTGAAGATGACGTCATAAGATTGTTGCAGTCCCGCAGTCACGATGTCAAGATTTTTAAACTGCGCATGCGTCATATTCCGGAAGTTCCATTTGTGTCTCTCTATAAGCGTTGGTACAATGTCAATGCCCGTGTACTGAATGTCCGATCGATTTCCAACAAAGTGTCTCATCCAGTAAAAGTCTCCACAAGGGATGTCTACCATAGTAATGACTGGTTTGTTAATGACTAGTTTAAGTCGGTCGATGAGGGTGTTTAGAAGTTGTAACGGGTTCTGAAATGCACAACATATTATAATTATGGGCATTTTTTTAGTCTCAGACCAACATGAATCGTTAAAAGCCTGCCTATACCAGTAATTGGATCGAGCCTCGTGCATGTCATTCCCATGAATGCCCTTTCCAGGATCCAAGCTCATAAACAGCTTTATACATAACTTGACAAGAATATGTTGACCAAGCATACCATGAGTGATATGGGCAACATGTATGATTATGTACAATAGTATTTCGCTAACATATAACACTATGTACAAATAAGCTACATCTAACATTTATTACAATTTATAATTATGGTATACATGTATGTAATGCCTTCCTAGCCTGATTTATATTATGTTGAATACAATTTAAAAAGCTAAATTTAAAAAGCTATCACTGTGAGTCCAAAAGCCATTGGAGCGATACAAGATCATAGGCACAGGCCATAGGCCAAGGCACTCTTGTTTTTTTTTCTTAATACTCTCATCTACATTGGATAGGTCCTAAATGGTGACGTTTTGAAAAGGATTAGTTTCAAGCCATACCTTTGCTGCGTCCATTCTGGACCCAGCTCCGGATGATCTATACTCGGGCGAGTACTTGTCCAGGTCAGGCGTCTTCTGCTTTCCACTGATTGACTTTTGAAGATCAAAAAAGTCTTGGAACGACTTTTTTCTCGCTTCAGAATCTTCGCCAGACTCCGCCCATGTATCTCCTTGAAAGTCACGTGTCTTGTTAGGGGGCGTAACTTTCACGTACACGTTCTTCGTGAGACAATGGTAAACTATACCATCCTGTTGATAAAGTAAGTTACATACACATGTATATTTCAAAAGGGGTCAAATTTATCAAGTAAACGGCGTAATTTCGGACAAACAATACTATTTCGTCCGTGTTATTTTAAACCCCCGCAGCTGCAGTTACGATAATTCAAAACAACACCGACGGTTTATCAAAACATAACGGTAAATCAAGCCTGTTTTAGCACAAAATTCATTGCCATTATATCGACCGGTCTCGTTTCAATGAAAGGATGGGTCGCAACAAGGGCTCAAAATCGCTAAAAGAACAGATTTTCTTTAAATTATGTGAATTATTAGGGTTACATGATATCTTTAATTTGTATGTGGAAAAAATCTGATGGGGGCTTATTTTTGGAGATAATGGCTAGCAAAGTGGAAGATGTTGGACGACAAACTAACTATTGATTAGCATCAGATTTGTGTACAAATCGAGCCAAAGAGAAAAGAAAATGCTGATTATCAGCATATTCTTCTTTTGTCTCGATGTTTTCTCAAGCCTGTTCTGTATGGAACGTAATAAACAGGTCTTGTTTGGGAAAAGGTTCAGATCAAGTATCAAATAACCAACCATTATGTTATATTGTCGTCCTTCCGGAGTGAAAATATCCCCTATATTACTCTGATCCTCTGTTACTCCTACAAAAGAAAAGTTAAAGTAAATAGGGAGTAATTTTATCCAGTTAACAGTCACGTAATTTCTTCGGACACACAATAGTATTTCGAAGGTGTTGTTATAATATCTCGTACCTACGGCTTGATTCAAGCCATAGTTACGAGATTTTATTATAACACAGACGGGTCATCAAAACATAACGATACACCTAGTCTATTTTTAGTATAAAATTCAGTGCTATTGATCTCATACATGAATTTTACTATTATTTCTATCTGAAAGAGCATGTTTTTTTATGAAAATCCTTACAATTTCAAGCCAAAGAATTACAATGTTTACGCGGAATATGTAAATTGTTGAAAATAAACTAATTGTAGTTTATGGGTACCTTAACGTATACGGGACCCGTACACGAAATCATAAGAAAAGGATGGGTTGCAATAAGGGTTCAAAAAATAGATTTTCTTTAAATTCTGTGAATTGATAGGGTTACATAACATCGTTAATTTGTATGTGTAAAAAATCTGATGAGGGCTTATTTTTGGAGATAATGGCTAACAAAGTGGGTGGGGTAAATTGACACGAGAAGCATTTTTTTTTACTTTAAAGTTAAATAACTTTTTCTGTATGGATCAGATCAAAGTGAAATTTTGCACGTACTTTCAATGTACTAAGGACAGAATATTTTCGGAATAATTAATCATGTATATCAGTTTGTTGATTTTCTGTATTCGTCCTTCTGTCTATCTCAGATTTTGCTTATTTTTGATGCACTAAATTTACGAAACTATCTCTACAAACTTGATTTTTGTATGAATTGACATGATATTTTGTAAACATGATCCTTTATGATGTAGCTAGATATGTGTAAACTTTGGGTCAAATCCATTGCATAGAACCAAAGTTATTTGACCTTGACCTTCAAAGGTTATTCTGAAATATTAAATTTTAAGATTTTGAGTGAAAATTTATCATGAAAATTGGTATATGAAGTGAATTTTAAGCAAATAAAGTTATTTTCATTATATCCTCATTGTAATTACTTAGTTCAGTGGAAAATTCACGATTGATGCTGACTTTTTGCACATAATAACAAGGATTTGTAAAGGGCAAGTGGACAATTTCCTTTTCAAAAGTCATTATTGTTCTGTATGTCAAGGTCAAGTTCTACTTTAAAATTTACATTGAACAAACTTAAAACAGTAAGAATATTATACCTGTGACTTTATTTATTGGAATATACTTTATAAGACCATTTTTATATCAAGATATAGCTGAAAAATATAAAAAGTGACTTTTTAGAGTTACCTTTGAAGGTCAAGGTCAAATTACTTTGGTTCTATGCAATGGATTTGACCCAAAGTTTACACATATCTAGCTACATCATAAAGAATCATGTTTACAAAATATCATGTCAATTCATACAAAAATCAAGTTTGTAGAGATAGTTTCGTAAAGTTAGTGCATCAAAAATAAGCAAAATCTGAGATCGACAGAAGGACGAATACAGAAAATCAACAAACTGATATACATGATTAATTATTCCGAAAATATTCTGTCCTTAGTGCATTGAAAGTACGTGCAAAATTTCACTTCGATCTGATCCATACAGAAAAAGTTATTTAACTTTAAAGTAAGAAATTGCTTCTCGTGTCAATTTACCCCACCCACTTTGTTAGCCATTATCTCCAAAAATAAGCCCTCATCAGAATTTTTACACATACAAATTAACGATATTATGTAACCCTATCAATTCACAGAATTTAAAGAAAATCTATTTTTTGAACCCTTATTGCAACCCATCCTTTGTGAGTGGGAACCTACCGTTACGAATAATAATTATTATGACTGCACATACCGTTGCGGATGGGCTTCTGTATGCAGTCGTATTTGTCCGCGACTAATTTGACATTCGTAACCCCGCTTCTCTTCGTCATAATGGTCATTACTAGAAGAACTGGACATGTCAGGAAAATCACAGCTAGAAGTCTTCTGCGAAATATATGTGACCCATCGTGCTAAAAGGGACCTTATCGGGTGTGTGAAAAATATCGACCCTAGTCAGTCTGCGCAGTAAGCGCAGCCAGACTAGGGCCGACACTTTTCACTTCTATGTAATTTTCTAAATCCGGAATGTTTCCCCTATCTCACTACACGTTCATTTTTCGATTACAGTATCTGGTTGACCTGTGCTGAGTCTGACAAGTTTGTCAAAATTTGGATTTTTGGAATTTGGATAAGGTCCCTTTTAGCGTGACGGGTCACATATTATAAACAACCGTAAGTATAACCCATCTTCGTCAGCCAAGAACTCTTCTTCAACTTTACTCCTACTCTCCAAAGCCGAGGCCTATATTGATTAAACCATCAAATATGACCTCTGCAGTTTTCGGTACGCCAACAGCCTATTTGGTCGTCATAATCTAATTATAGCACATCATTTGAATTATCGAATCAAAATCATTCAGTTTTATCTTGCATGATCATTACGTATACATTACATCGCTTCCATTTTTGGCTGAAGCCGGTAACATTTGAATTATCGAATCAAAATCATTCAGTTTGATCTTGTTTGATTACGTATACATTACGTCGCTTCTATTTTTGGCTGAAGCCGGTAATTTGAAGCGTCAGCCAATGAAAGCTTGTATCAGCTTTTTAAATTGTTTTTTGTGTATAGCCAACGATTGGATACTGAAATCCCGCCAAGGCCCCGAGATTAGACGTGAAATGACCTCGCGAGAACAGAGCTCATTCTATCGAAATGGAATGTAGAGATAATGTGCTCTGTTCTAAAGAGAGTACTTTACTCCTTACAACTTTGAAGAAAAGGGTAGCTAGATTTATTGGCCTCATACTTTAGGCTTCAAAATAAACCAATTTTAGATTGCATTTACGATTATAAATGCTAGCTCTTGTGATTTACACGGTACAGAAACTACAGAGACAGAGCCAATGGCTCTGCCGCTTAATTCCTCTGGGGCGCTTCCGGTCATGTGTGGCTCTGTCTCTGGGGTCGCGATTTTTTGACAAAAACAGGTGAGTGTTCAACTTTGTTGTTCATTTATTTTCTTCTGGTGCTTAAAATCGAAAAACCGGGAATGTCATGCTCCCCTAAGACCTTTTATCTGCCTGTTCTAATTCTGTGGGCTTCAAAGACGGCAGGGTTTTCACAGGATCATTGTCGTCGTGGGTCGACCCTATGTGATTTTTTCTTGTTTACATCATGTATTCATGTACATTTCAACGGTAAATAGCCAATTGCTGCAGCCAAAACATGTGATATACTAATCGGGGGATAATCTCGATCAGACATTGCTTTCCCATGTAACAAAACCGTAGAAATGATTGGCAAACGTAAAGTTTGAGCAATTTCTATCGGTGGCTCTGTCTCTGGCGGCTGGCTCTGTCTCTGGCGGCTGGCTCCGCTTTGAACTGTCGGTTAATTTTAGTTTTTAGCCCGTTGTGCAATATATGATGACTTATATAGGCCAAGGGTGTATCTTTTAAGGAGATTTCGCTTATCATTACACACACACTCAAATAAAACTATGTGACGCATTCGCTTTATGTACTGTTAGCCTAGTGACCACGTCCTCATTTTAAGCAATATTAAGTGTTTAACTTGTACCACCCCACAAAGCAAAGGCTGAAAAATTTGCTAGTCGTTTCGGTTTATGCTTCGCAAATATCATTTGTCGTTTTCTTAAACATGGTATACATTAGATTGATTAAGAAGTTTGTGTCAACATTAGAATAATGATTCACAAAGTGCAAACTTGTAACAAGTTTCAATTGCAAACTTTTAATTCTATTCCAATTAAGACCTGGTTGTGACGTTACGTGTATAAATCGTTTGCGTTTTAATCATATTCCTATCAAGACCTGGTTGTGACGAATCTCGACCCATCTCAAACGACATCATTATACCCCCGCAAAACGAATGTTTAGGGGATATACTGGAATCGACATGTCCTTCTATCTGTCCGTCTGTCTGTCTAAGTACAAAATACTTGTCCAAAGCATATCTCTATCTCTGAAAGTATCGAAGCTATGATCATGAAACTTCATGGGTGGATATATCTCAATATAGACAAGTTCTGTATCAAAAGAGCATAACGTCGCTGTAAATGCAAAAGCTCGTATCTCGTTTTCGGAAAATTTTAAATGGGATGGAATAAAGTGTAATAACTTTTCCCAAACTGAAATGTTTTACTTGAAATTTGGAAATATTGTTCATAAATAATGTATCATTAATACTGATCGGTAAAAATATCTCAAAACCTGCAAAAATTGTCTAATTGGACACACACGTTTGTACTTTGAAAATCGCTAGAACCGACATACGAGGTTTTGCATTTACACCGACGATAAGTATTCCTTACTTATATTGTGAGTCACTGTCCTTTGTTTTCGACAAAACACTTATCCGGACAAATGTAATGGCGGGGTATTATATCACATTAGGTGATACATAGAATTCTTATTAAGGACTGCTCTAATTCAAAATCATGTCCAGACATGCAAGGATGCAGATGGGCGCCCCCCCCCCCATGAGAGAGAAATGAAAATGCTGGTTATGAGCCATTTTCTTTTCTCACAATGCACCAGAAAAATGTCTTGCTTGGGAAGGATTTAATGGAAAGATGTCGGATATATTGGTGCAAAATAAAAAAAACAGGGGCCAGTTTCATTTTTAAGACGTATTTTTTGTCTTACCGATGACTTACGACAAGTTTAGGACAAGAAACGCGTATCGCCAATTTATCAAGATCTGGGGCCCGTATTATCAACGCTCGTGCGCTTAAATTTTTCGTAGTTACTTGTAACAACAAACCTGATTGGTCCAATCTAATTTCTCGTGCACTCAGATGTTTTGTTACACATTTTATACAAAAACTTGGTCGTAAGATCGTTGAAAATACGAGCCCCTGGATTATGCGATTGTTGTTTTAACCGATATTTACTTAAGACATCGTTTAAGTCAAAATTACTTCTTAAATGTTTTGATGAAACAGACCCCTCACTTTTCGGAAGCGTTCACACCGAAAAATCGTCTGCTTCAAGTCTGTTTTGTGTATTTTCTCAGCTAATACTCGACGGATTTTGACGAGATAAAGTGCACCGCACGCGCGTCATTGAGAGGGACATTCCCCGGTTCTTACTCACTCCGCATCAAATCCCATGGTTTCTCCAAACATTCAAAATGAATGTTTTGGGTTGCATTTTAATGAAACTATGGAATTCTATGCATAAAGAGGTTCAGGAATGACCCTCTCAAAGGCGCGTATGGTGCAATTTCTCGTCAAAATACGTAGAGTTTAAACTGAAATATGGAACAAAATATACTTGAAACAGACAATTTTTCGGTGTGGACCCTTTCCCAAATCACGTAGATTACCCATCGTGTAATTGTTTCTTTGCCAACACCCAGTTTGTCACCTTAAGTACAGTACTACATAGAATCATGAGCCGCGACGAAAGGTTAGCGTATATTCCAATACATGTAAATTGGAAGAGGAGCATGTTTCCCACTGAATAAAAGCGAATAATGGCACATTTTGCGCGGTGGCCGTGAGAGTTCGGTAGCTGTCTCCAGATAGTACGATGTCTTTATCACAGGATGTTCGGTTCCGAGTCACATATTTACATAAATCGAAATCCCTCTTCCCCCGTCAATTTAGACTCGCTGATCTTTGATCATTCAAAGGACATTGTTTAATTGTAGCTTTGAAATTGAACAACGCTGAATGTTCGATGTTTTGCAAAGGGTTTAATCGGTGACTGAACCATTCGCCATACACAATATGATCTATTCAGTGTGTGAGTAAATTACTCCGACACGAATTTTGTGATAGATTAATTATTTTCACCAAGCGCGCAGAGACAGAGCCAGCCGCCAGAGACAGAGCCAGCCGCCAGAGACAGAGCCACCGATAGAAATTGCTCAAACTTTACGTTTGCCAATCATTTCTAAGGTTTTGTTACATGGGAAAGCAATGTCTGATCGAGATTATCCCTCGATTAGTATATCACATGTTTTGGCTGCAGCAATTGGCTATTTACCGTTGAAATGTACATGAATACATGATGTAAACAAGAAAAAATCACATAGGGTCGACCCATAAAGACAATGATCCTGTGAAAACCCTGCCGACTTTGAAGCCCACAGAATTAGAACAGGCAGATAAATGGTCTTAGGGGAGCATGACATTCCCGGTTTTTCGATTTTAAGCACCAGAAGAAAATAAATGAACAACAAAGTTGAACACTCACCTGTTTTTGTCAAAAAATCGCGGCCCCAGAGACAGAGCCACACATGACCGGAAGCGCCCCAGAGGATTTAAGCGGCAGAGCCATTGGCTCTGTCTCTGTAGTTTCCGTACCGTGATTTAGTCACATAGGCTGTCACGGTGGATAAACCACATGACCTTTGGAAAGCGTTCTTACCGAAACACCGTCCGCTTCAAGTATGTTTTGTTAGCTCACCTGAGCACGAAGTGCTCAAGGTGAGCTATTGTGGTCGCTTTTTGTCCGTCGTCCGTCCGTTCATCTATCCGTCCATCTGTCCGTCCATCTGTCCGTCCGTCCGTTCACAATTTCTTTCAACATCTTCTCCTCCTAAACCATTGGACCAATTTTGACCAATTTTGGCAGAAATGTTCCTTATGTGACACTTTTCAAAACTTGTTCGTGAATTTTTGATTTGTCAAAAAATGTGGGCGTGGCCGGGCGGGGCTTTATCAGACATAGAGAAATCAGAATAAAACTCTTTAAAAATCCACCATCGGGCCAATTTGAACCAAACTTGGCAGGAATGTTCCTTGAGTCACTCTTTTCAAAATTTGTTCACAATTTTTTACATTTGTCAAAAAATATGGGCATGGCAGGGAGAAAGGGGCTTATCAGACTTAGAGAAATCATAAGAAAATTGTTTAAAAATCAACCATTGGGCCCAATTGAACCAAACTCGGCAGGAATGTTCCTGTAATCACTCTTTTCAAAATTTGTTCACAAATTTTTACATTTGTCAAAAAATATGGAAGTGGCAGGGAGAAAGGGGCTTATCGGACTTAGAGAAATCATAAGAAAATTGTTTAAAAATCAACCATTGGGCCCAATTGAACCAAACTCGGTAGGAAAGTTCCTTGAGTCACTCTTTTCAAAATTTGTTCACAAATTTTTAGATTTGTCAAAAATGTGGGCATGGCAGGGAGAAAGGGGCTTATCAGACTTAGAGAAATCAAAAGAAAATTCTTAAGAAATCAACCATTGGGCCCAATTGAACCAGACTTTATGGGAATGTTCCTTTAATCACTTTTTTCAAAATTTGTTCACAATTTTTAGATTTGTCAAAAAATGTGAGCGTGGCAGGGAGAAAGGGGCTTATCGGACTTAGAGAAATCATAAGAAAATTCTTTAAAAATCAACCATTGGGCCCAATTAAACCAGACTTTGCAGTAATATTCCTTGAGTCACTCTTTTCAATATTTGCTCACAAATTTTTACATTTGTTAAAAATGTGGGCGTGGCAGGGAGGAAGGGGCTTATGGTACTTAGAGAAAATTATCTAAAAATCAACCAAAAGGCCAATTTGAACCAAAACTGGCTGGAAAGGTCCTTATGTGACTCATTTCAAAATTGTATCTTGAATTATTGATTTTATAAAATGTATATGGGTGTGGCAGGGCTGGGGAAATTTTGTACATTGCAAATTATACTTTACTGTGGGTTGTCACAGAGATACTTAGTTTTCTTCTTAACTGTTTGGCCTAGAACCTTGAAACTTTATGTAAGACCTCATGTCATGAATGGCTTTCAGAATACAAGAAATCATCACTATACATGGAAATCAAGCCCTAAATTGTTGTTTCTACATTTACAAGCCAATATTGAACCATTTACTTTGGGAATCATACAAGCTGCAGATAAGAGGAGATGATAGCTTTTCAAGAATCAACATTTTGTTTCAATATTCATCAAACCCTATGTAATTGTTGATCATTTCAATCATCTGCTTGGAAAGATTAATACATTCTACATAGTATTTGGACATGACTAATAAATTTAGAGTGCTATTTCTATTTCTCTTATCTATTTCTCTTATCTGTTGCTCTGGCTGTCCCTATGTTTATCTTATGTAAACAAATAAGAAGGTATTAGCTTAGCTTATCAGATGTTGATCTTTCGCTATATTTTTGCAAATAACAGACCAAATCTTGTAAATTGTGCTTATAATTTGTTATTATGATATATCATAAATGATCAATCTCTAACAGATCAGTATTCTTTGAAAATTAGCCCTATGTTGTATATTGCGAAATCAAAAAATAACCTCAACCATTGTGCTAATTCATACCCAACTTTATAGGATCGATTCGAACAAAATTATTCCCTAATTGTTTCCAAACAGAAAGCCCTTAGATTGATGCCTTTGAATTTGACCTAATTGCCATTTTCACTCTTGTCATCTTGATTAGGGTGAGCGATTTAGGACCATCATGGTCCTCTTGTTTTATTTCTTACCTTATACCATACGAATTTTGACGAGCTAAAGTGCAGAGTACGCGCCTTTGAGGACTTCATTCCCGATTCTAAGTCTATCTGCACCGAGCCCCATGGTTTCTTCAAACATTCAAGCGAAAATATATATATTTGAATGTTTGAAGAAATCATGTACTTCGGTGCAGAGAGAGTTAGAATCGGGAATGACTCTCTAAAATGGGCGTACGGTGCTCTTTATCTCGTCAAAATCCATAAAGTATGAGCTGAGATATTAAATTAAACAAACCATTCTTGAAGCGGACGATTTGTCGGTGTGAACGCTCCCCAAAAGTCAAGTGGATTATCCACCTTGGGTTGTTGAAGAGACATTAACAACCTCTAAAAAGTTGACAAAATCGTCAATATTGCGGATAGGGTTTTAATAAGGTTTGCAATCATGTTATTTAAATCTGCCTGGCAGGCTGAATAGGATTGGCTATAATACGAAGACGGCTGCTACACAGGATTGGTTAGGGTACGAAGACGGCTGCTAAACAGGATTGGTTAAGGAACGAAGACGGCTGCTAAACAGGATTGGCTAGAATACGAAGACGGCTGCTAAACAGGATTGGTTAGGGTACGAAGACGGCTGCTAAACAGGATTGGTTAGAATACGAAGACGGCTGCTAAACAGGATTGGTTAGGGTCAGGTATCACTAATCAGAAAACAGGATGAAATACATGTGTGCATTAAGGCTATGTTGAACCATAAAGCAGTTAAAATCAAAATATATATTATTTTCGATGTTTGAGGAACGAATTAGTCGAAAATTAATTTCCCTTGCTATGTCTAAGCTCCGATAGATGGCGTTGTATAGTGCACGAGCTTGCTCGTGCGTTTGTAAGTCCTTCACTCAGAGTTGGAAACCGACTGTAGGCGGACGTGTATTGCTGTTTTTATTGTCGTTGGGCGGTGTAGCACGTGTTTCTCTTTCCAAATGACGAACTGGCTACATGGGTTCAGATGAATCTGCGTCGTTACTGGGATGTCTCATCTTGATCTACATGACAGTGCATATTCGACATGGAGCGATGGGGTGTTAGAAGACGTATATTGAAATAAAGCTATGCATGACTGCAGACGATAATTGAAGATAAGTACTATTTCATGGCTCTTTATCTAACAGTTAATTGGAGGAAAAGGATAACCATTTTCCCTTTATTGCATTGCAATTAAATTTCGAGAACAAGAATGTGCCGCTGAATAGAAATAGCCTATGCTATTTTCCTTAATCGCATTGAAATTAAATTATTGTGTATAAAGGAGTATTTTAGAAATAGTATGAGAAAGGATGAAATTCATATATGAGTTTCTTTTACACTTTGCTGTCTACGTATCAAAAATGGCATTGGATCTTGTGCTAAATATAGATCTTGTTTACCGTTTATGTATTGGTAAATCGTCGATGTTTTTATAAAATCGTGTAACTACAGATCCTATCAAGCTGTAGTTGCGACGTTTTTGATTTACACTGACGAAATAGTATTGTTTGCGTCACTGTTTAATTGATATAATTGGCATGGTATCATGTGCATTATGGAAATTTTGAATTGTTCAATTCTGCAAGTAACAAATTATCCATTTATTCAACAGTTCTGTTGCCTGTATTTATTCGTGTGTATGGGCATTACATTACTGTTTCTGTCTTTTCAGAATATTTTGGGTACCGTAGAGTGATGGCGATTGAAATTGAATGGTTGTGAGCACTATAGTGACTGACGTTTGACTTCGCGGGATGTCGTCTTACTGTTATGTACAGTTAAGGTAGTGAAGCTAGAATTTCGTGTCAACATAAATGTTCCATAAATGTTCCAGAGGATGCACTGGTGAATTAGCCCGAATTACTGCGTGATTATAAAAGAATATATGCATATTGTCTGTGGATTCATTTATTGTATAGACACAGCTCTATTTAGTCCTCGAGTAATTGTTAATTAATATGCTATGTCACTGTTTAATGCTTTTAATTATAGTTCATGTCGGAATTAACATTGATTAAAGTTTTTGTACGAGAATGTTATTTCCTTATTTGGTTAGTTTGCTACTTATACAAGGTTTATGACAAAATGCTAGAACGTGGAAGAAAATGTTGATAGAGTACATAATTCCGAAAGTTGAGCCTTGTTACGAATGTTAGGTAAAATAAATTACCGTAACTTGAATGAAACGACGCATTGTAAATGTTGTATATTACTGTTGTAACCATTTGTTTCGTACGTGTGCATTTATCTATTATTAGCCTATTGTAATTACACAAATTACGGCATCGAAAATACTTGTATTTAAGTTCGGCCATTTCAAGAAGTGGCATAGCAGCCAGAACTTGCCATGATATATGATGTTTGAAGTTGCATAGAGATTCGGACCAGTTGTTATGTGGAGAGTTTTGCACAGCTACATGTATATCCATATGTATAGTTGTGCAAAATTCGTATTGCTAGTAATTACGGGATAAAACTATTTACTTCTTAGTTCAATGTTAGTGTTATGAATATCTATTGGGTTAATGTTCACACCGTTCATCCAGATACAAAATACACGGATTGGTCTTCCAAACGCGGATTTGAAAATCAAAAGCGTGGGAATACACAAGGTAAGAAAACATCAACATATAGCCTATTAATTGCCGCAATATAAAACGTGTTTGTGCAGAGCTGATGCAAAATGGTTTATCTTGAGGGTGCTGCAGTTTCATTACAAAAGATTTGAGTAAACTATAGATACAAGCGATTTTAAATCGTAAATCACTATTTTCTCGCCTACTTCCCCTTTTTCTTTATATTTGTAGAAATTATTTAACCGGTTTCGAGCAAATATCTCTTCAAAATAAGTTTTCGACATCTATGGAACAAATCTATACCATTCATCAAACTGGAAAAATAAATTTTGGGTGTCTAAAGCCATGTTTAAAAATTAGCCTAGTTTGCTTCAAGGTACAACTTACCACGGATGTTGATACCACACACCACTGATGATTCACATAATTTGGGTAAAACAAACTCGGATGCGAAAATCGGGTTTAATAGTGCAAAACATTTAAAATGATGTTTTCTAATTAAAATACAATGACAAATGCTTGATTTTTATAAAGTAAACGTGCTGTAACCGCATCCCGTTGACTTTTATATTCGGTAATTTACTTTGCATCACACGCTTAAGAATTTTATCTTATGTACCAAACTGTGTTTTGGAATGATCTTTGTTCTATTTATTCCAGATACAAAAGCCTTCCTAAAAAAGTAGTTCAGAGCGCTGATATTTCATTACCGCCCTCAATCACTTGATCATGTTACCGCTGTGTCTCGTGTGTGTTTGAGACCCATACGAGGCACATATGAGAGAAGCCAAGTTCTGCGTGCGGGTGTACCAGGTGATTTTTCTTGCGGTTCTCCTGCTTTCGCACCACATACTGACTGTCCCGTCTCATTCGGAAATAATCTTCAAAGGGACGTAAAATTGAATAAAAAACAAGAAGAAAGATCTACTTGATCAGAAACTTTAAATATGAAGTTTAACCTAAATGATCAGTCACCGTTCACGATTAATTAAATGCTTATCATAATTGTTTACGAAGCACTTTCGAATTGATTTTTTTATTTAATGCTTGCTATATCAGTTGTTTTGGGGGAAATTTGCAGAAATTTTAGATTGACATGTTTAAACAGATACTAATTTGATTTATGCTTGTCATTGGTGAGCTTACAATCATATTTTCAAGGGCGAATTCGATCTTGTTTCTCAAGTGCGCAGACTTGCCGGACAGCACTGTATTAGTTTTTTGTTATTTTTGCGTGCACGATCAACAGTCAATGTAAGTCCTTATTTTCACAACAAAAGTCTTCCAGAGGCATGGTAACTAGTTCTTGAATCTACGCAATTTATGTTCATTTCTATTCATAGTTCAGTTGCGTAGGAAGGTTTATAATATAGGGGGGGGGGGCAAACATTCATGTAAATAGAAATATGGGTGTATTATGGGGGCCATAGGGGGGGGGCAGACCCCTTTTCTAAATTATTAGGGGGGCCAGGCCCCCACCTGGCACCCCTCTTCCTACGCCTATATAGTTTGTTTTACATGCTGTCGTAGAGGGCCTTTCATAACGGAGACTTTCACTTCAACCCACGATAAAGAGTAAGAGAGACGATCATGACAAATATTCTTGGCAATATCTTCATGAAAGAAATGCACCCATATACCGTATGTTTACATGTAATAATTGACAGACATGCGTAATAGAGTTGGTGTTTGAATATCGAAGATGAAAACCTTTTGGAGCTCACTATCAAACTGCAATGCAACAAGATGATAATGAGGGTTTTAATCCTAGAATTTAAAGATTGAAAACAAAGACACGGACAACTTATCAGTTTATATGCAGCTGATATTCGCATATCTCTTTATAAAACATATAAACATTGTTTACTAATGTCTTCACCGTCGAAAGTGCTCATCCACAAGCCTTTTAGTTTTAGTAAGCAAAAATAAGCCATAATTGGTCTTAAACCAAACATCTATTGACTCTAAACGATATTAAATTGGTTTTTACAAGGATGCAGCCAATTTTCCTTAAAAAAGACCGGAATTTGCTTTTTATTATCCGTGTCGGTTGTACCGATGGGTCCGAGTTTGTTTTACCTGCTAGAGAATTTGCACCGTGGTATGTTGCACCATAGCAACTGACAGTACCCAATTTCAAATAGTTCTTGTTCTTTTTCAGTACTTTTTTTATGGGTTCTTGTAAAGAAAACACTTGAAGCGATCCCCGATCCTCCGTGAAACATCAATTTGACAATAAATATGTGCTTTAATAATGATTTACAGACATTCTTACCAAGATTTTTCTCTTTTCGTGCATCAAAGTCAGATTCAGTAGCATATATTTCTCTTACTAACAGATTTTATGAGACAGGATTTTAGGTAAACATTGGCAAAGTTATGTACGTTTTCATCGTATGTAACACAAAAATCAACTCAGCCGATATTCGTTGTAATTAAAGATAATAAATACTCACTCTTTTTTCCCGCTGTTCAAAATAAAATTGTTTACATCCGCGTTTGGAAGACCAATCCGTGTATTTTGTATCTGGATGAACGGTGTGATGTTGTTTGCATTGAAATGTTTTTGAGTATGTTCGTTGCTTTGTATATGCGTTGTAACTATGCCAGGGAAAACTATTGCTTATGATGAATATAGAAAATAATTAAATACCAGTGGATGATGTTAAATATGTGCACACTGTACACACATGTTTGTATTGCTGTTATAACGTTTATTATTACAACGTTTGGTAATAGGGATGTTGAGAATTACATGTGAATCCATTGATAAATGTTTTAGTATTCAATACTTCTATGACATACCCGTTCTTTTAGTCTCAGTCGGTATACAGTCCAACTGTTACGCCAAAAAATAATTTTTTTTGTGTTTGTTGTTATGTTATCCTCTAGAGGAGAGTGAGTTGGCAAGGGAAATATTATTTTCGATGTTTGAGGAACGAATTAGTCGAAAATTAATTTCCCTTGCTATGTCTAAGCTCCGATAGATGGCGTTGTATAGTGCACGAGCTTGCTCGTGCGTTTGTAAATCCTTCACTCAGAGTTGGAAACCGACTGTAGGTGGACGTGTATTGCTGTTTTTATTGTTTTAGTTTTTAATATTGAAAGCTAGATGTATGATTGTAGAAAGTCAGTTATGTCAGAATACCATGCAATACATTCAGTGCATGATATATGCAAGTTCGTTTTGAACGCTGATTACCAATGTTTCCTTGTGTTCTCTTATGAACGATTTCTTCAATTGCTATTTCACACATTAGTTATGTTAAAAGTACTACTTATCCATACTTGTTTATGCATTGGGCATATGATGTCATTCGCTTTTATGTGGTATTGAGCGTTTTGGAATGTTCAATGTCATGTATTAACGAATGACTAATTAATTTCATGACATATAGCGGCTGTTATATACGACATGTTCATAGATATGTTTAGAAGTTGAAAGTTACGACGTATCTATAGCCGATTGTGATTGGTTGATTTAGATTATGTTGATAGTAGTTAGCTGAGTGCCAAATAAAGGCAAGCCGTTGGCATTGAATGTGTAGATATGCTAAAATGTATATTATTTCGTGGCTAGTAAGTAATTATAAGTGTAGCAGTCAGCCAGTGAACGTGTGGATACGTTCGTATACACTAAACATGGATGAGTTGAACTTAAAGAACATTCATTTATAGTGTGAAATTGGAAATTTTTGCATGTTCAATATCATTTATCATTGAATGTTAATAAGGCAAAGTCATACGTATCTGTTACTGTATTGAATTATATATTCATAAGTGCGATTCTAATATTGAAAGACGTTGAAAGTTCAGACGCGGTCATAGTTGAGTGTAATTGAGCAATTTGATGTGTTGCTAGTTATTTGCTGTTGAGTACCTTATATATGCACAATTATTGTCATTGAGTATTTAGATGTTCACATGTTTCATGATTACTGATATTGAGCTCTATTGATACTTTTAAGTAACTGAACGTATAGGTGCGTTCGTGATATTTAATGAACATCGTAGTCATTTACAAGTTCAAAAGTGCATGTGTTCGGGATCATCTGCAAGCGTTCGTGTCGATAAAGTCAGAGTCATATGAATTGAAACATGTGTGTGCGTTTGTATTTATATGAAATTGAACGCATATACGCGTTATGAAGTGACAATGAATGTATGAGCATCTTCGGGTCTGTAGTAATTAGACGCATGAGCGCGTTATGCATTGCGCAAGTAAACTTGCAGGAACGATTGGGGTCATCTGCATGCGACCGTGTTGGTTCGAGTTGAGTTGTCGTTCATGATAAGCCAGAAGCGAACGTTTACGTACGTTCAGAGTCCATCGGAATTGAACACATGGGTGCGTTATGCATTACGCAAACGAACGTGCAAGGACGTTCGGGGTCATCTGCTGCGAACGTTTCGGTACGTTCGGAGTTAAATATCCATTGAACGTGAGAGTACGTTCATGGTTAAGCACTAGCGAACGTGAGGGTACGTTCGGTGTCATCTGCAAGCGAACGTGAGGGTACGTTCGGTGTCATCTGCAAGCGAACGTGAGGGTACGTTCGGTGTCATCTGCAAGCGAACGTGAGGGTACGTTCGGTGTCATCTGCTAGCGAACGTGAGGGTACGTTCGGTGTCATCTGCAAGCGAACGTGAGGGTACGTTCGGTGTCATCTGCAAACGAACGTAAGGGTACGTTCGGTATGTTCCGTGAACGTAAGGGAACGTTCATGGTTAGGCGAACGTGAGGGTGCGTTCGGTATGTTTCGTGAACGTGAGGGTCCGTTCATGGTTAGTGCGAACGTGAGGGTACGTTCGGTATGTTTCGTGAACGTGAGGGTCCGTTCATGGTTAGTGCGAACGTGAGGGTACGTTCGGTATGTTTCGTGAACGTGAGGGTCCGTTCATGGTTAGTTCGAACGTGAGGGTACGTTCGGTATGTTTCGTGAACGTGAGGTTCCGTTCATGGTTAAGGCGAACGCGAGGGTGCGTTCGGGAGCGGCGGTGAACGTGTGGGTACGTTCAGAGTCATTCGTGAGTGAACGCGTGGGTGCGTTACGCAATTCGCAAGCGAACGTGCAGGTACGTTCGGAGTCATCTGCTATTGAACGTGTGATTCACGTTCGGAGTTGAATGTTGAGCCGCTAGCGAACGTGAGGATACGTTCGTAGTCATCTGCAACGAACGTGATGGTACGTTCGGAATGTTTCTTGAACGTGAGAATACGTTCATGGTATCAACGCGAACGTATGGAGACGTTCGGAGTATTGTTGTTGTAATACGCGTGTTGTATTGTACTATTGATGAGAATAAACGGCCCGCAGTCGGTATACAGTCCAACTGTTACGCCAAAAAATAATATTTTTTGTGTTTGTTGTTATGTTATCCTCTAGAGGAGAGTGAGTTGGCAAGGGAATTGATTTTTTTCTTTGAGAGAAACACAGCACTGGTCTCCTTCGTAGTATTGTCATGAAAAGTTGAAAATAAACGTCCGTTGATTTTTTTTTTTTTTTTTTCTTTTTTTTTTTTGCAAGTTTAGCATAAAAACACAATATGGGGCTTGAAATATAAGTTCTGGTACAGACTGTGAAGGCTTTCTGTTCCTTTATATTCAAATCAAAACACTATGTTGTGGGTACCCATTTAAATCGTCTAGACGTGCCCCTAACGTAGGGTTTGATGAACATTAAATGAAATAAACTGACACGATTTAAAAACGCAAAACACATTTTCATTAACCATTCCTTTCCTATTGCCTCTACCGGCACCATATTTGGGGACATGTATGAGACAATGTATACACTTCATGCCCCAGCAATTTTGTCGTGTTTTCTTTAAAATATCCGGACATTTGAACCTCCGATCACTAAATGCTCGTGAGTATCGTGCATTCAGACCACGTGTTAAATCACTAAGATTTTTTGGGTACAAATTGCCACGTTGATTTACTTATTGAAAACATACGAGAACTACGAAAGAATGTGTGTACAAAATGCTGAGGCTTATTTTGGGAAAAAGGAACCGAGTTTTGGGGCTTTTTGGTTGGCGGTGTTTCGCAAATGAAAGTAGCTAGACGCTTTGATGTAACCAAATCGACGGTTCCACGGTTAACGAGACGTGTAAACGACACGGGAACATTTACAGACCGCCCACGTCCCGGTCAGTCTCGTGTAACAACTGTACGTGTGTCAACACAATTGTATGCGTCAACGTCACTAACGAAACAGATTTGTGACGGCTCAGTCTACAGAAAATTCTATTGATGGTAATCGCCGAAGCCCTATATATCGTGACATGGTGATGAATCGCCTGTGAAAACACGGGGTTCGCTGTCGTCGTCCTGTTCGATTCAGGCTCTTGACTCAACGTGCATTTTGGCATGATCTGACGTCCATTCAGGCATTATTCACGGATTCAAGGTCATTTTCTGTCCTGTTAAGTTAACAATTGTAAGGTTTACAATTATACACGGTCTTGTAGACTGTAGTAGATACCATCTGTAAAAGTACCTTTTTGCGTTTTTAAATCGTGTCAGTTTATTTCATTTTGAAAAACCCTCACCCCCTCCTATCTGTAACTCTGTATAAAAATTAAAATTCGTAATGGGTTATGCAAAATTCTCCTTAACATGCAATTGTTACTATTTTTGTATTAATTTCCCACAGACCTTATATTACGGTGGGAATTCACGTGACACAACAAAAACAACACTAGCCAAATAACTCAAAGTTTATAACTCTAGACTTGTATACAAACACTAAATTTACCACTACATAGTTTTCATTTTTAACAACAAGTAGTATAGAGTTTTTATACAAGTCTAGAGTTATAAACGTTAAGTCATAGATCTTCAATGTGTTTGTTAATACGTAAGATTTTCTTGGTATGTTGGATCGTTTAACCAGCACAGTGATAGAATAGTTATTGGCGACCAAACAATAATTATTTTTTATCAGGTGACCCATAAGACCCACCACATCCAGAAAATCTATTACTTTTTCACGTATTCTCTGCATCAAAGCATTAACTAATGTATTCGCTATAGCAAACACATTTAAAAATTGTCTGTAACTATTGTTGTTATGTCATGTGATTTCCCTTCATGAAAGTTGCTTTTAGTAAGAATTAACCCATTACCACACAGTGACGCTTTTTGACTCCCCGCAAGAGAGAAGCTTTGGAAAACAATGTGGAAAATGAAGAAATTGCTTGTGACAAGCAATTTCTTCATTTCCCACAATGTTTTCCATTCAAAAAGACCTAAAAATTAAAAATTCCTTTTACTTGAAATTGTCGTCTGCAGAGTCTTTCAATTTGGACCGCCCTACAATTTTGTCGCTTGGTAATGGGTTAAGGCTGAAATGGGTACATAATTTCTACCCGGGTACTCGTCTATTAATTCACCGCGGGTATCGTAGTACCCTCACAAATTAATGAATAATTTATAAATTTTAATAGCTCAATTTGGTCATAAAATCACAATTAGGAACATACAAGCGAGTTTATTCGGTCGAGTCGAGTCGACTCGCCTGTATGTTTCCATGGATATTTTCCCATGGAGTCCCCATATCTATTGTGATCCTTGACACAGTACTTTACACTAGTTTCGTCATTGCATTGCAAATTTCAATGTCTAAATATGTTACATTATTAGCACAAGTTTAAAGCCATAATAAATCATCTGCTAACTGGCAATAAATTTGTATCCGGGTATTGACAAATTTGTACTCTACCGGCGGGTACCCGGGTAGTTGCAATAATGTAACCGAACCCTTTTAGAATTTTGATCTGGGTTTCGGTTACAATTCCTTCCTATTCGTTGCAATGGAGCAGGTGCTGGAATGAATGATTCCAGCAAGTTAAGCATAGTCAAAGTTCAAAATAAAGCTATGGAATGTAGTAAGAAAGTTACCTGACAACAAATTAACCATTTTTCTGTCAATCCAGCGTAGTTTTATGTTGAAATCGCTTTCAAATACATGTAAAGTTAAATTTAATTTTGAAGCAGAGTACCCACCCAATTTATTCTACTGAGACTTGAATTTCCCGTTGGAAGAAAAAAATGATATCTATTCTTGTTGATACTTTTTAAACGAAATTGTGCCGTGGAATAGCTTTTTATGGGATTCACGTCTGATTAGATATGTTAGAATTCAAAAACATTTGCAAGTAAATGTGTTTTCCACTTTTTCGTCTTGCTCCAAAGAAGGAAAAGGGTGGACTCGTAGCCACAAACCAATACCTATCATCAAGTTTGTGGCTACGATATCGCAGCTAGTACCAGGGTACTCGTTTCAGCCCTTGTAAGAATTCTTCTTACCGTAAGAATTCTTCTTACCTCTTCGATAATTGAGGCACGTGTAGCTCTAATGCCCTGAAATATAAGGTGTATAATAATGGCATAAATGTGACTCGTCAGGCTAAAAGGGACCTTATCCGAACTCCAAAATTTCAAATTTTGGCAAACTTGTCAGACTCAGCACAGGCAAACAAGATCCTGTATGCGAAAAATGAAGATATAGTGAGACAGGGAAAACATTCCGGATTTAGAAAATTAAATAAAAGTGAAAATGTCTGCCCTAGTCTGGCTGCGTGGACTGACTAAGGTCAATATTTTCACACTTTTTATAAGGTCCCTTTTAGTGTGAAGGGTCAAAACTACCAATAGTACGGTTCGTTGTGTAATTCTGTTTGATGTAAGTGAAAGAGGTTTAAATCAAATGGATTCGTAAAGAGGATAAGTAGACATCACCAAAAAAGTTTGATGGACAGCCGTGGGCCTTAAAATGAACTTTATATACTCAGCGAAAGAGCTAACGCATCACTTTTTAAAATTGCATAACTTCTTTATTGTCAAAGATTTAGATTTATAATTTGACAAATGTTTATCCCACAAGTTTCTGCACCCATTCATAAGACTGTTTCTAAGTTTTCTTTCTTATGTGACCGCGTCATACCAAAGGGGGCCAAAACAGTTTTTCGGCTCCTGTAACTTGTGATCTTTTTCAATCATTTTTGTTTGAATTGATTTTAAAAGCTGGTTTATTGTGAAATTAACGTCTGAAAAAATCAATTTTCTATCTAACATAACAAGGGCTGTTCCGGGACAACGTAGTTCGCATAGACGCACCGTTTTGAAAGAAAATGTCAATTTTTCAAGGTCAAGGTCACAAGGTCAAATTTTATAGTGTCAGGTGAAAGGTTTTGTTAGGGCCTGTCTATGTGTGAAATAGCAAGACTGCATCTTATACAGTTAATAAGATATAGACCGATACGTTTTTGTCTACGTAACCTGCGTCGCCGTCGACGCCATCAATGACACCAACGGCTCTAGTGATGTAACAATGACTCTGTGGGAATACATTACGCGCCCATAAAAATGTTAAAGCCGTCGGTTTGTTTTTGAAGGGTAACTTGTATAAACAGAAACTCATTCAGCCAATACAAAAGGTTTGAAAGTTATGAGTGAATTTTCCATTTTAATCAAATCTCAGACTTTATGAATTTTAGAATTAAGGGTGTCCTTATTAAAAGTTCAATATTTTACAAGAAACTGAATCATTTACTATGAAATTTCATAGATATCTTATCAAATGGTGGTAGTCAGCATGTGCAAATTTTGAAGGTATTCCGTAGATTCGTTAAAAAAATATTAACAAAGATCTGAGTGATGCGTAAGCAGTTTTGCCGAGTATTATAACGTCATAAAAGTTATGTTTTTATTTAACGCGTACTTCTTCAGTTTCTCCATATAATTTCGTGTTCACCTAATCAATACATCAATGGAATTTTTTATGATATGTTGACCGTATCTGATCTCCCCATATTACATATTTGTTGATTGATTGAAGCAGAAAATCCAGAGTTATCTGCCCTTGAATGTAAAAAGTAAGTGTTTTGTCTTTTTGTTCACTATATCATCTACAAATTTTGAAACGTCTTGACAAAACCTTGATAAAACATTGGTCATGACAAGACCTTGCATGGATGTATCTTTCAGCTAGATCTGAATCTCACATCTAGAGTTATGTGCCATTGAAATTGACTAGAACTATCGTTTTTTACTCTATCTTCGCCATAATAGTAACAAATGTTGACCAATTTTAGCAAAACTTTTACAAAATGTTGGTGACTGTAGGACTTTGCTTCAGATAATCTTTTTTCAATTGCAATTTCATGTCTAGAGTTATGTGCGACAAAATTTCCATTTTTGACTTTATTTCCCCTCTTTCAGCCACAAATATTGACCAATTGAAACAAAACTTGGACAAAACATTTGTTACTATAAGACCTTGCATAAGTGGAATATTTGCTTTGTCGGAGTCTTACATACATAGTTATGGGTCCTGGAATTGGACAAAATTTCCTTTTCAACCATTTTTTCTCTACAATTACCACAAATATTGATCAATTATGACAAAACTTAAACAAAATGTTGTTGACACTAAGACTTTATATATGTGATTCTATTTAGCTTGATCGGACGCAAACAGTCGGAGTTATGTGCCCTTGAATTTATCAAAATAACAGGTCTAAACTTTCTGTTGCCTCTTATATCCACAAAATTTATGGACGAATTGAACGAAATTTTGGACAGAAATTTGGGTACTATAAGATCTTGCATCAGTGTGATTTTTAGCTTGATCGAAACGTAACACGCTGAGTTATAAACCCTTGAATTTGACTAAATTCGCTTTTCGGTCTTGTTGTTACTATAACAGCCAACACTATTGACTAATTAAGACGAAATTTGGAAAAAAATATTGGTGACCGTGGGATCTTGCTTAAGAGCGATTTTTAGCTTGATTGGAATCTAGCATTATGCAGAGTTATGTGCCTTGGTTTAGACAAAATTGCATATACGGCTTTATTTTAGCCACAAATATTGGTCAATTATATAAAACTTAACTTTAAGATCTTTCAAACATGTGATTCTTTAGCTTAATTAGAACATCACAGCTAGAGTTATGTGCCATTGAATTTGACAAAATTGCCTTTTCGAGCCACAACTATTTACCAATTTAGACGAAACTTATAAGAAATGGGAAGCTTGCTTAAGGGCGATTGTTAGCTTGATCAAAATCAAACATTTAGAATAATTTGCTCTTGAAATTTTACAAAATTGCATTTTCAGCATTTTTTCAGTGTAACAGCAACGCATATTGACTAATAAAAAGAAAACTTATACATTATGTTGATGACTATAAAAGCTTGCATCAGTGAAATTTTCATCTGAATAGCAATGTCACGTCTAGAGTAATGTGCCATTGAATTTTTCAAAATTGCCGCTTTCAACAAAATTTTGACAAAGTGTTGGGGACCATCTGATCTTGCATATGTGCATTTTTTATTGATCGGAACCACACATCTAAAGTTAATATAGGCCTAGAATGTGAAATTGCCTTTTTTTACTTTTCTTTCACTATAATAGCTAAACCAATCAAAACAAAACTTTACTGAATTGTTTGTGCATGTTTTGTCATTGGCCCGTTTAATGTTCTGATTCATAAAGTTCAGTTAACTGTTTATTGAATAAGTATAATGGCCAAACGTTATATAAACAAAAAAAGTATATTTACCCCACCCACCACTTTCTTCCTTTGTGATTTGGTCATGCGCATTTTTAAATGTCATGAGATTTAGTTTATCATCAAGGTCTAGCCTTTGTCTTACATTTTGTGGGACCTAGATTATTATTAATGCAATTATCTTGAGCTCTACGTGGATTTTTTTCGTCTGATAGAATAAAACACCACGATTTGCCCACCCACCAATCTTTTTTTCTCTATTGCAGTCTTAGTACAATACACAATGTCACGATTTTTTGTTTTTCTATATTGCCCGGCCTTTGGCTAATATTCTGTGACAATTCAATTATTTCAAATGCAATATCTCGAGCTCTAACTCGAATTAGAGCTTTTTGAGCTTTTATATAGAGCAACCTCTAAATATGAAAATTGCCGAAAAATAATTATGACAATCGGTGTGTACTATTCCTGTAAATGTACATGTAAAATTTTATAAAGGTATGATGATTATTACAAAAGTTATACCCATTTGTAAAATTACGGGTTCGAAATTTTGTAAATTTAAGTCACCATTTTTCCTATTATTTTTAATTTTACAGCTGTCCATCAAAGTTAAATGATTAGAGCAATGTCTAAAGATCATGAAAACGTATGATGGAAACCTCTTTCACTTACATCAAGCAGAACCTAAAAAATGGACATAACGCACCATACTACAAAACTTGAAAAAAGAATTTTAAGGATACAATGGAGAGCAGCCTCTTGGCTCATAGATCATGTGTTCATCCAGGAGGTACTAAATGCTTAGTATACATTATTAACCCATTACCACACAATAACTCTTTTTGACTCCCTACGAGATAATGGCTTTGAAAAACATCGTGGAAAATGAAGAAATTGCTTGTAACAAGCAATTTCTTCATTTCCCACAATTTGTTCTATCCAGAAAGATCAAAGAATGCAGAATTTCATTCAATTCATACTGTCGTCTGAATCATCTTAGAATTTGGACAAGTCCAAAATTTTGTCGTTTGGTAATTGTTGTAAGATGAGGTGTGATGAACATCAAATGAAGTATTTTTTTTTAGTCTAAAGCAAAGGCTCCTGTGATATCTTTATACATGTATAGTCTTGTCACAATTACGCTAAAGGGGGTATATAAGTATAAATCATTATTTGCATTGGAAGATATTTTTTTTTTTTTTTTTTTTTTTTTGCTTTGTGTTTGTTTCAAAAGAGCCCTTAGTAATACCCCCATCCCGTCCACCGCAAAAAGAGGGATATTTCTTTGCAAATGAAAAATGTTAATATTATAGTATAGAAAAGCTCATTTTTATGACGAACAATTAAAAGCTCCATTTCAATGGAACACCATCTTGTCTAAAAATATAAAACATGTCTTTGTTAAAGATAATAACGAAAAAATGAAGTACGTGCATATTTTTCCAATTATCATCAAAAATGTTACACGAAAAAGTAGGCACTTACATGTCTGTAGGAGAGGCAAATGGACAAAACAACCGCAGAACACACAGAAAGGTAAAATGTCAGCACAGTCATTGAACATATTTTAACGCTTAACCCTTTCCCAAACTGCAATAATTCAGGATGGTACAATTTAAAAGCTACTACAGGTTGCAATTGACAAAAAGAATATAGGATTTGTGTAAAAATTAGCATAGAAAAATATTGAATCGAAAGATGAAAAAGCTGATTCAGCATTTTCTCCTTTTGTATCATTGTTTTCCCAAACCTATTTTCTGATTTACGTCAAATGTGGGTCTTGTTTGGGAAAGGTTTATAAATACAGAGTATGATAATTACTTAAATACAAACTTCAACCAGTTTTTTTATATAGATCTTCTCATATTATGGAAGTTATATTGGTAACGTCGGATTTAATCAACTAGAATTGACAGCTTTCTTGCATTGCTAGTTTCCTGATTTAAATTACCTGTATAGTTTAATGTGCGGAGGTAACATGCGGTATCTTTTCGTTTAAGACCCCCCCCCCTCCCCCCCCCCCCCCCCAAAAAAAAATAAAATAAAATAAATATTGGCACATTTTTTTAAGTTATAGCCCCAAAGTGACGTCTATTAACACATTTAAAGATAAACCTTTTGCTAACATTGTGAGAAATTAAGAAATTACTTGTGATAAGCAATTTCTTCATTTACACATTGCTGAATATTCAAAAAACACAAGAAATATATATGTGACCCGTCACGCTAAAAAAGGACTTTATCCGAACTCCAAAAATACAAATTTTGACAAACTTGTTAGACTAAGCACAGGTCGACCAGATCCTGTGTGCAAAAAATGAACATATGATAAGATAGGGAAAATATTCCGGATTAGGAAAATTACTTAAAAGTGAAAAGTGTCGGCCCTAGTCTTGCTGCGCAGACTGCGCAGACTGACTAGGGTCGATATTTTTCACACTTTGTATAAGGTCCCTTTTATCATCATGGGTCACATATGGTTTTATTCACTTGAAATTTTCGTCAGCAACATCTTTCGTATACAAAATTGCCGCTTCGGAAAGGGTTATTGTATCAATTGCATAAATTATACTAAATTGTATCAGAACAAAATTAGGCCTACGAGTGCTTTCTATTGTAGATCACCAAATCCGTGAAATTTTAACCTTGTATTAACCCTTTCCCGAACGACAAAATTTTAGGCTGATCCCTTCAAAAACTGCCACAAATGACAAACGGAAGATATCAAAGATAGGATTTGTGTAATATATGGCACATAGAATATTGAGACAAAAGGAGAAACAGCAGTTTCTTCTTTTGTCTCAATGTTTTCACAAGCATTTCCTATCAGAGACGTCAAAACAGGTCTTATTTGAGAAAGGGTTAAAAAAAAAAAAGGCAATTTCACTTGATCGCTGGACAAACGGTATTTTAATTTCCATTTTCAAAAAATGTGAACAAATTACAATAGCGATTATGGTGGAACTACGCTATTTAACTGCTTTTCAAAACCATTTATATTGTAGGCCTAATGCTATGCTGTTATTGACGATTAGATCGATTCGATCAAGCCCGATTTACAGTGAATCCAAATTTTTATGTACTTTGACCGTATTTCATTGTCGCCGCCAGATTATAAAAGCTGTAGATGATCTTAGGTAGTACTATTCCTTAAATATCAATACATGTACCTCACTTCACGAACATCAAGTGTCAAACAGCCTCTATGTATGTTTGAAAGGACATACGTTGAGCATATGTATGCATTAAAGGGGCAATTTTGGATGTCGCTAAACATGTTTTCTTATTTTGAACTATGACCAGTTTTCTACTTTCAGCTTTTTTGCTATAATTTTCTGTCCAAAATATTTCAAGTGTTTATTAGAAATATTATAAATTGCCAATTGACGGAAATATTTTCAAAATTTGGAAGAAAATACAAATAAGCAATGTCGCCAAAATACTATTAACATCCGTTACCAATTTTTGAGTCATTGAAAAAATGATGTAAAAGAAAACATTGGTGCAGTTATTTCTTTTGGAATATCAATATGCTATTGAAGTTTAAGATTAACTAGTAATAAGCCCAAAATAACGTAAAATGGCTAAGAAAAATGAATCAGTCACACTGACGCTGGGTTCAGACAAATTTTAGTTAACTTCTGTTACTGTACTTTTACTGAAATAGAACAAAACAGAAAGATTTAATCCTCCATGCTGTGTGGCGGAGATGGTAAATGCAGCATAAAACAGAGAAGCGACAAATTAAAAGCGGATAGAAAAAAGATATGGCACTAAAATACATGTAGATTTTAACATCCATTACTATTAACTTCCATGATGAAAATCGATGTTTTGGAGATACCGATAGTAGGTTTTATGTTGAATCTAAATCAAGGACAGTACTGACGAAACAGAAAATAGATAACCGCAGTTGCTTTGGATGACTTTATGAAATATTTGGATGATATTTGCGTTAATTTAAAACTCTCAAGTGAGCTAGGCAGGTATTTTCAGGATCCTTTTAGACCAATAAAGGCATCCTTTGTAATAAGTGCGACACCCCAGTGTACCTTAACCCATTCATTCATCAACAAAGCCATGATGTGCTCTTATTTGATTTTGAAAACCTTTTCTGAAATGCGCACTCTTGTAGTAATTGTACTTGTTTTCACTGGTGAAAAAAAATTGGTAACGGAAGTTAAATAGTTTTAACTTGTATAGTTTCTCCTTGAATTCGTAATTTCGTTTTTAGTTTCAAAGTCAGATTTTGAAACGAGGGTCATGTTTTAAGTGAGAAATAAAGGAATGATATTATTTGAATTACATAATGAGAGTAATAACCATTTTATAGGTACAAATAAGTCCTTTGTGGTAACGGAAGTTAAAACAACTATAAGGCCCCAATTTGTTGGGTTTTTGTGTTGAGAGATTCAAACTAAATAGGTATAATAATGACGGAGATATATTCCATTCGATCATTCACTATGATGTATATCCAAATGAGTGTTTGATTATGAAATGAGATTAGATTGCTCTTTTAAGTAACAGGCTGCATTTTCTCAGGTTGAAATTTAAAGAAGGTTACTAATTTAGGTACATGGAACAGATTATAACTGATGTTGATGCAAGAAGAAAGCATACGCTCCTATTTGCCTTTTAGATGAGGCTCAAGTCAATAAGGAAGGGACTGACCTCTACAGATAGTAAAGCTGCAATTCAAGAAAAAGAAAGAATGTGCATTGACAGATGACTCTCAAGAAAACCCAAATACAAGTAGACAGAGTAAAGGAGTCTAATTTGACAGTTGCCTTAGAGTTTAGAAACACATAATAGGACTCGAAATTGAAAAAAACAACTTGACGAATGAAGTGAGTCAGTTAACACTGAGAAATGAAAAACTTTAGCACTCCAAAGAAACTCCAGATGATAAGCAAAGACAATCCTAATACAGTAGAAACTGGTACTCTTTCACGAATATCTACTTTTACAACAAGATCTAGGACAGATACAGAAATGAGAAATGATTTTCAGTGAGAAAACACAAGTCTATTTGTTCATGAATGTTCTTGAAAAGAAAATAGCACAAAACAGGTTGAGATGATATTCATCGGATTGAAAATAGCCACGATGTACAAGCATATCTCTAGAACTAAGAGCAGTTTACGACACATTCACAACAAAGACACCTGACGAATTTATCGAAAGGTATGACGACAAAGCCATTTAGGATAAATTAAAGTTAAGAAAGAAATGAAGGAATGTCACGTAGTGGAAAAAGCACGAAGAAAATGGCGTTTTGGGGGGAATAGTTTGACTTCAAATATACTTTCAATTATATATATCAATTATCTGCTTAAAGGAGTTAACTTCCGTTACTAAATCAAATTACACAATTATACGAGAAAACAAGTTATTACGTTGGTGTATTTCTAGATTAAACAATAACGGCATCATTTTAAGTTCCAAAGGTGTTAAATCGTTGACTATGATAAATCAAAGTGCTGAGAGCACTGTAATTGGACGTCTCTGATTGATTGAGCGGGATTGTACATGAACGAAAGATATTTTATTCATTCTTCTGTCTTTAATTCTATAAGATCGGTTTCGGACATACGAAATCGGCTTAGTACCAGAACACCCTTTTCAGGCTTCAAATTGATTTGATTGCCGTTTCAAGACAACTGATTTGTCGCTATGAATAATCACTATTAATTTGATTACCAAATTCAATTAAGGCCATGCGATTAGCACTTTTGTCTTCTTGTTTCGGTTTACTATGAGTATTGTCGTCAGTTATACTTTTCATTGATTTTATAAAGTACGCTACAAAGCAATTTATTCAAAATGTAAGCCAACGCGCTACATAAATGAAAGCCGCGATAGCTCACTTAGCAGATCACTCACCTTGTACTCTTTACACATGTTATATCCGGAAGGCCCTGGGTTCGAATTCTACTCAGACATTGTTCTTTTTAATCATCTTTTTTTATACGACGCCGGAGGCGGACGTATATTGGCGTCATCTTCTCCGTCTGTCCGTCCGTCCATCCGTCCGTCCATCCGTCCGTCCGTCCGTACGTCCGTCCACTTTTCTTGTCAACGCAACTTCTCCTAAGTTTCTGTCTAGATCTTAATGAAACTTGGTCAATGTTATCACCTCAATTGGTAGATGTGCATGAAGGAAGGATTTTATGGTTCGTTGATTTTTGCCAGAGTTATGCCCCTTAAAAACTTAGTCTCTGGGGCTTATTGCAATTGCAGCCTTGTCAACGCAACTCCTCCTAAGTTTCTAGCTTTATCTTAATGAAACTTGGTCAATGTTATCACCTCAATTGGTAGATGTGCATGAAGGAAGGATTTTATGGTTCGTTGATTTTTGCCTGAGCTATGCCCCTTAAAAACTTAGTCTCTGGGGCTTATTGAAATTGCAGCCTTGTCAACACAACTCCTCCTAAGTTTCTGGCTAGATCTTAATGAAACTTGGTCAATATTATCACCTCAATTGGAAGATGTGCACGAAGGAAGAATTTTATGGTTCATTGATTTTTGCCAAAGTTGTGCCCCCTTAAAACTTAGTCTGTGGGGCTTATTGAAATTGCAGCCTTGTCAACGCAAGTCCTCCTACGTTTATGGCTGGATATTAATGACACTTGGTCAATCCCCTCAATTGGTAGATGTGCATGAAGGAAGGATTTTATGGTTCATTGATTTTTCTAGAGTTATGCCCCCTTAAAACTTAGTCTCTAGGGCTGATTGAAATTGCAGCCTTGTCAACACAACTTCTTCTAAGATTCTGACTGGATCCTTATGAAACTTGGTGGATGTTATTACCTTAATTGGTAGATGTGCATGAAGTAAGGATTTTATGGTTCACTGATTTTTGCCTGAGTTATGCCCCCTTCAATCTTAGTCTCTAGGGCTTAATGATATTTCAGTCTCGTGAACGCAATTCCTTCCAGGTTTTTGACTGGATATTTATAAAAACCTTTTTTGTGAACACAACTTTTTACAGGTTTTTGTGTGAATATTTATAAATCCTTGTCAAATTCATTTTTGTCTCAAGTTTTATAAGTGGCGGCGTATATTGTGACCATGGCACTCTTGTTCGACTTCTATCTCCACCATCGTTGGCGAAAAAACGACCGCAGTGATTTAGAATCGATCTGAACACAAATTCAACGAAATAAAGTAATGAAACGCCGATCATTTACATACAATTCCGCTCAATCAATGAGAGGCGTCTAAATATAGTGCTCCAAGCACTTTGATTTTTATTCCTGTTTAGAGTAAAAAAAGAAAAAAAACACGGTAGCAGTTTTCCTTGGTTGTGGTTACAAAACAAATTCAATACATACTATTCCTGAAACAAAATACCAGATGAATTGGAGCACCTAACCATGGATTCTTCATACAAGTACTACCGCAGCATCCTTACATCTACAGATGTGCATAAAAAGAAGAAATTGGGAACGTGCCGTCGGGAAAATGGCAGTGGAGTACAATAAGCAATTTAAATCTTCATATCATTATCAACGAAAATTTGAGAATAGCAATGTCCCTATCTGTAAACATTCATACGATCATCCAGGTACCATCTGTTGCAGACCCATTGCTTCATCTTCTTAGCTCAATACACGTAAACGGGTCACTTAAACGAAATAAATACAGATCGCTGTCACTTAGTCTTATACTAGTAATAATCATTGTTGTCATGATCATCGATCAGTATGTAAATAGGTCATGATACTGTCGAATATCAGTGATACAGATGCTGGAGAAAAAAAAAACTCGTAAGAGCAACTATTTTTCTGAATAGGTGGATTTCACTAGTGTCTCATCTGAGGCTGTTCAGATGGAACCCCGATTTGTCATCGAGTCGAACCCGAGTTGCGAAATGAACTCACTCCCCGATAATCAATTTCAAAACCCTGGTTCCAAAGTACGTCTCGTGGAAACTCCGTTTCTTTAAATATGTCAAAGACTTAAACAACAATGATCAAAGAAAAGGAACCTATCATACACAATACGTGCATTAAATTGGGTAATCATTCTAAAATGTGTGTTTTCAGTAAACACATCAAGAAAAACAAACGTTTTAACAAACGTTTTACAGAAGAAATAATCCGAACTGGTTTTGAACCAACGGCGTTCCAAATTTCAAACTGAAAAAAGGTTGCGAGGTTAATCCTTTCCCGTTTGAGCTATCGCTGTTGCTGATGATATAGGTTGTCTGTTTACATTATAACCATAGTGTATGCATGTATCGCTTTCTAAAGATCTTACCCTTTACACAATAAATATTACGAAAGTCAAAAAACTACAAGAAAATGATTAAATCGAAAAAAGATCGTAAAGTTGGTTAAAACGTGGCATGAATTGAATCGGCCAATGAATCTTATAGTATTTTTTACAGAACACATAGAAAGTGAGAAAAGATACGACAGTTTTCCTGTATGGTCGCAAAATCTATTTTGAATTTTGGTCAACAGGCAATTGAGTCTGAGAAAGGGTTTTTTGGTAATGAAAACCCATTTCGCCTGTCGAAAAGTGGTTATAAGAATTGTACGTCCTTTCGGACGTCCAATTAAAAATTGATATATTTGATAAGGAATTTAGTTACACATGGAAAATTTTCAGCTTTGCTCAATGTTTCTTCAATGGTCTGTTACATTTTGATGTTTTCGACATTAATACGACATTTAATAAAGTTATTACTATTATAGTAAATATTTTGAGTGTCTACTTTAAAAATACTCACATAAAATTGAAAACAGTTGAGGAGAATACCTATACCTGTTATATCTGTAACATCCGTTACATTTTAAGAGGTATTTGCATAGTCCGAGGATCAGTTGAGATATTTGTGCTTTAGGGTAATTAGATTTTTAAAAGTCAAAAGAAAAAAATCAGTTTCGTTTTCAAAGAAAGTTTCAAATGATAAGGGTCATATTTCAATAGATAAATTAAATGAAGGGTTTACAATATTTGAAAATGATTTTGCCGAAAAAATGTGAGTTTCAATATTTAGACTTAAATCTTACATCATATTGATAAATGAAATATATTTCATCTTATACCATCCTATTTGCTGTAATCCTGAAATGCGCAACTCCTTTTTGAACTGACAAACACTCCTGTTCACGTAATCAGTCTTTTAAACTTGGATTTCGTTAGAATAACCTCCGTTACTTGTGAAATCAGGCTATAAATTCAAACTGTGATTTGAAAAGCTCGGTAGGTCGTTATGAAGTAGGATTTCAAAATAGCATTCTACACATATGAGGCTTTAGAATGGCTAATTTTTTCACAAAATTCAAAGATATCACTTTTGCAACTATTTGGCATCTGTGAAAGTACATAAAAATTTGGATTGACTGTTTAGCTTTCGAGTACAAACCGTGTGCGATTCAGGTGATCGAGTTTGATCTGTGTCGTTCTGGCTTCTTGTTCAATTTTTGTAGGGGAGACCGGGGTTAATTGAGCCACGGGTTAAATAAACCACTTCAATTTTCTCTCGCGTGTTTTTCAATTTCACGTTTTCGGTGTAAGTATTCGAGGCGGGAATGTTGAAGTATTCATCGGTGAAAATATCGAGGGATTTTGTCTTATTATGTGGATTTTATGTCCAAAAAACGAAATTTCGACCTTTAAATTGGGTTTCACATTTCATGCATTCCGTTATTGACATGGTAAGATGGTTTCTTCACAAATGACAAGTATATGACCATGGTGTGTACCGGGGTAAGTTGAACCACTATGAAAAGAAGTGCCGAAAACATGTACTTAATATCCTGGATCTTTTAAAGTGCCTGTTGTATGACTTAGCGAATTATCTTGAAAACAGCCTGGAATATTTTTTTAATTCTTTGTACAAAATGTCATGATATTATTGCAGGTAACACCCTTATTCATTATTATGAATGAAATGCGTGTTTTATTCTCTCTTTAGTGTGAATAATTATCGAAAATATGCCTATTGGTTCAACTTACCCCTTGTATTGGTTCAACCTACCCCATTAAAGGGGTTAAATGAACCATTTCACCAGCTCTGTTTAAAATGATTTTCCGTGGATTCTGGATGTCGAAAATATCCGTCAAAGATTTAGAAACATGCGAAAGATGTTGATCTTTGATATGGTGTTGATCAGAACACTCTGTGTGAAACCAAGAAACTTAGTTGAAATTTATCAAAAAGTGGTTCATGATGCCCCGGTCTCCCCTATTTGTCAAAATACTCGTATGAGATCGATTCGAATAATGATCGAGAATCGATCGAGTAATGATCGGACAGAAACTTGATCTGATCGAGAATCAGTCGTTTCTAGGGATCGAGAGTGATCGGGTTGATATATTTTACTCGACCCGCCTCCGACTGGCACTCAACTGCATCGGCTTACTCTCGAGTAAATCTAGCCCGCACCCCGATCAACTCGACCTTTGTCCCACCCATCTGTTCACCTGATCAAATCAATTCATCGGGTAATTTTAACCCTTTCCCAAACGACAAAATTTTAGGGTGATTCACTTCAAAAACTGCCACAAATGTCAAAATGGCTGTTATTAAAGGTAAGATTTGTGTACAATATAACATAGAAAATATTGAGGCAAAAGGAGAAACTGCTGGTTATCAGCAGTTTCTTCTTTTGTCTCAATGTTTTCCCGAGCCATTTCTACTAGGGACGTCAAAACCAGGTCTTGTTTGGGAAAGGGTTAACCAATCTCGTTTGATCGAGTTGATTTGATCGGCAGTGGGAACCTAGCATAAGGAACATTCACAGGATGATTAAAGTGACATTTCAGAATTTTTCGTCATAAATTTTACTTTTATTTTTATCTGAAAGAGCATATTTCCTTATGAAAATTCTGAAAATTTCAAGCCAAAATATTGCGCCGTTTAGGAGAAATTTATATTTTTGTGTTAAAATTGAACAAATTGTTGTGGACAACAGTTCGGATTTAAATTCAATTTATCGATTATGTCTCAACTTTAAATGCGTGTTTCTCGCTTATTGGCAACAACTTCAAAAAAAACTGATAGTATTTATACTCATTAGAATAACCAATCTTGGCTTCAAGACATACTTTAAAAAATTGAAATTGGAATGAAATGTCCCATTAAAATACTTGAAGGCACAGTTCTTTGTGACAAATGCTTAGTTCGCAAAACACTGGTTCCTATGCATCTTTCAATAACTAACCTTTTCCCAGGCATTTGCGCTTTTTTATATACATACCAGAAAAAGTAGTTACGAGATTTTACAACAACACTGGCAATTCATCAATATATGCAGGAAAGACCATTCTGTTTTTAGTAGTTCATTGTGCTTTTTGCGTTTTTTTAACTTAGTGATTTGGAAATGCATAGTGAATTTTGTATTTGTGACCCGTCACGCTAAAAGGGACCTTATCGGGTGTGTGAAAAATATCTACCCTAGCCTGTCTGCGCAGTCCGCGCAGCCAGACTAGGGCCGACACTTTTCACTTTTATGTAATTTTCTAAATCTGGAATGTTGTCCCTATCTTACAATATGTTCACTTTTCCCATACCGGATCTGGTGTATCTGTGCTGAGTCTGACAAGTTTGTCAAGGTTTGGATATTTGGAATTCGGATAAGGTCCCTGTTAGCGTGACGAGTCACATTTATAAAACATAGCAACATATTGTCATGATTATAGAATGGGAAGTAAACAGGTTCTGCTGAACAAGGGATGTTACTTCATTCGATTTTGTTTTAGACCGACCTGTACAGATTATCTCCCTTTAATCGTTTTTTCTAATTCTTAACCCAAAAATTACCAAACAACAAGTTTTTGTAAATGATATTTTACATTTTTGTTCTTTTCGTATACAAAACATTGTGCAAAATGAGGAAATTGCTTGTCACAAGCAATTTCGTCATTTTCTACAATGTTTTTCAACACACTTTTCTTGTTGAGAATCAAAAAATGCCATTGTGTCGTATTGGATAAAACAAAATTATTCTAAGACCTCAATATCTGTTGGAGGCTAACCAATGTATTCCTGTCTATCACAACAACCTTTGCGAGCCTGCTTTTTTGTTCCAGACGGTTTCGTTTACGATTACCTAACCACGTCAATCGCACGCTATTCCGCAAGTCGACGTAACGTCATTTTAGCGTTTATCCGACGTTTTGTGAGTGTCTGACGTCGTGTAAACAAAATGCGTTAACGAGACTTTTATTAATGTTTGTTAAAACTGTCAAATGTCCGATAATTTCAAAATCTTGACTTTTAAAATTATTTCTTTTGGGAAAGGTTTGTGAAAAGATGAAGACTTATGTAACCAGCATTTTCTAATCTTGACTAGATATTTATTTTCACATTATAAACAAGTCCAAAATTTATAAACATTCATTTTGTTGTGTGTTTCGTCTTTTAAAAAGAACAGTCCAAAGTTTGTATGTTTTGAAAAGACCCGTTATTGATGGATCTTGAAAAGATACTTTGGAAAACATCAGGGCAAAAAGAGAAAATGCTGACAATCAACATTTTATACTTTTTGAGATTTATCTTTTACGCAAATTAAATCGTTATCGACGTCATTTTTCCCGTTTGCAGCAGCCTTCATATTGGACCTCCAAATAATTTTGTCGTTTGGGAAACTGTTATACAGACATATAAAGAGAAGAAAATCTATATGAAATATTTTAATAATACATTTGACAATTATTCATAGATGTATTTTTCAGAGAAATGATGCGATGTCAAGAAAAAGAAAACAAACAGTCATTACTTATTCAGTCCCCTTCCCAACAAAACCTGGTTTTTACGCCGTAGATGAATGAAATAGTTCTGGAAAACATTGAGAGAAAAAAAGGAATTGACGATAGCAAGCAATTTATCCTTTTTTCTTAGCCTCTATGCAATAGCATGCAAACTTTTGAAAACAATAACTATGTCGTCTGCAACTCGTTTCGAATTGGAGTAGGCTAGTCTAACATGTTGCCATTTTGGAAAGTGTCAAAGTGTTGTGTGATACTTCTCTCGCAACTCACAGACAAAACATGAAATATGTCCAGGAAGGACCAAATTCAAAGCCAAACTTTGTTGGGAATAAAAAAAGAGTAACTAAAATGATTTATTTCAACAATAATCATCGTTGTTAACGCAAAACCTCGTATCTCGTTTTTGGAGGATTTTAAGGGGGAATGCTCCAGTTTTTCGGAACACTCGGTTATTACTGTAGTAAATTAAATGTTTCGTACCAATATGTTTCGCTACCATATTTTCAATAATAAAACACATCATTACAATTTACCATTTTTGATGGTAAAAGTGTATTTATTACGCGAAACTGATTTCCTCAAGATGGAAATCGATTATTTAGAGCAAGACAGTTGTAAGTGTGTATACAGCTACCACTGTTTTGCGTCATTTGATTCATGTGTAGCTGATAAAAATTGCCGTAATTCACTAATAAGTGCGCTGACCTTTACATTTTCTTTTTGAATTATTACCAGGACATGTTTCTTAATACAACGAGGGAGTTTTATAAAATTCTATTAGGTAGAACTTGAAATATTTCCAAAAATATGCAAATTTTGACATAAAAAAACTCCAGCTTCGTTGATCTAACCGAACACGTGAGCATGCTGTTTAATACATTTACAAGTTTATAATAGCACAAATTTTGGGTTTTCTGTTCTTAATAAATGTTAGACGTTACTTTAAATCCGTTTTCGGGATTAAATGATGAATAAACATCATTTCATTAGCATTTTAGTGACCTTGGACCTGTGCAAGCAATTGTGCATTTTTTCGATGTAGGGGTATGTGATACGAAGGCCTATAAAATTCAAACAAGATCGCTGACCATCCATTTTTATTGTATTTTTCAACTGATAATGACATGTAATTTCAACATACAAAATATAAATAAATTCTTTTATTGGGAAAAATTTTTAGGAAACTGGAGCATTCCCCTTAAAGGGGAAGGAAAAAGAGCGATAACTTTTCCATAACTCAAGGGTTTTACTTGAAATTTAGACACATTGTTCACAAATAATGTATCATTGATAGTGATAAGTAAAATATATCACAACCTGCAAGAATTGTCTTAACTGGACACACAAGATTTTACTTAGAATATCTCAAAAATCGACATACGATGTTTTGCATTTACACCGACGAGTTATCTTTCATTTATGGGTCTCTACCACAAACGGCGAAGAAACCAAATTAAAATATCATTATGAATGAAAGAAAAAGACAATAAAATAATGTACCATCGAATTATCAAATGGCGGATCTGGATCCATGGTGGTTTCATCTGTGATAATGCCCATTAACAATTCAAACTTCATTGGGGTAGGCATAATTTGCCTAATATTATGCGACAATATAGGCGAATCAGTTTAGCGTGGAAAAATCCATACTGACTGAAATCTTCACCTATATGTCAATGATAAATTTGGTTTGTTTGGGATTTTTCGCTATCTTAATCGAGAGGCTGATCAATTCCGGCAATGTTGGTTTTGATAAAATGTTATTGTAATTGATAACTGTAATGTTTCCTCTGTATGATCCAGTCTTCCTGTATTTGTTTTAAATTGATATCAATCTGGATTGAAATTTTGAGGAAACTAATGTAAGTTCTATCGAAGCAATAGATGATAATGAACTGTTTATATTGTGATTTTGTAATAGTTGTGTTTAATGATTGTTCTATTAAAATGCTAAGCATCTATCAAGCTGTGTTACGATTTATACAAGAAATATGGCAGTCCATCACTTTCTTGCCCTTGCTTGTTTAACTAGTTAGATTTTTTTCTTTATTGTTGATTTCATTTATTGCTATTTGATAAATGTGTTTTAGTTAAACTATCTAACTATGGTGGTTGTATAAATTAGTTCAACATATTTAATTGTCTAACAGAGCTATCCCTATCAGTACTTTCAGAGTCACAATTTGTTTTTTCCCTGTGTTGATAGCTATTCTTCATCAATACTTCAAATTTAAGACTTGTCCTAGTAAAGTTTGCAAATTTCGTAAAAGCAAGAACACAGTGGATAACGGTGGATAACCCACGTCACTTTTGGGAAGCGTTCACACTGGTAAAATCATCTGTTTATACTTTACGGATTGTGACGAGATAAAGTGTTTTTCGATGCAACGAAAGTGGGAAGCGTTCACGTACACCGAAAAAACACTTTCGCTTTCAAGAATGTTTTAAGAAACCACAGTGTGAACGCTTCCCTACAGTCACGTGGGTTATCCACCAAGAAGAAATATTTACAAAATTATACAAGGTTACGTTTCTCCCAGGGTTCAATCAATCTCTTGTACAAACAGTTTTGATAATCTGAATTTATGCATGGCAGACAGTAACAAGTAATTTTTCTTACAAACAAACTGCCCGGCTTTCCAGGTACAGGACACACACAGTGCAATTTTCTGTTGCCTTTTACGCCTTTAACTTTTACATCGTATCTCTGTCGTTCTATTTGACTGTCTTCTGCATAAAAGAACAAGCGACGTTTCAGTTTCGTTTGTTCATTACGGGGTTTATAGGAGAATGTAGTGGGATTTCGGAAGTTTTTATCCAGATACAAGAAGAGATCTTTCCCGTTTTTAGGTCACCTGACCGAAGGTCATGGTGACCTATTGCGACCGTGTTTCGTCCGTCGTCGTGCGTCGTGCGTCGTCCGTCGTCCGTCGTCCGTTAACTTTTAACATTTTCGACTTCTTCTTGAGAACCATTGGACGGATTACAACCAAACTTGGCAGGAAGCATCCCCATGGGAAGCCGCTTCAGATTTGTACGAATCATGGAGTTATCTCCCTTTGGGGCCCCATAAGGGGCCAAAAAGGGGTTAAATAGGGTACATCTTAAAAAATCTTCTTCTCATGAACCGGCTGTTGGATTTGATTTACATTTGGTATTTAGAGTCTTTAGGGCAAGGACAACAAAGTTTGTACAAGAGAAAAAAATCCGCCCAGAAATGGCCGTGCTGGGGATGGGGGATGGGAGGGGGGGTCGCGTTATTAGTTAACTTAACATTTTCGACTTCTTCTTGAGAACCATTGGACGGATTACAACCAAACTTGGCAGGGAGCATCCCCATGGGAAGCCGCTTCAGATTTGTATGAATCATGGAGTTATTTCCCTTTGGGGCCCCATAAGGGGCCAAAAATGGGTTAAATAGGGTACATCTTAAAAAATCTTCTTCTCATGAACCGGCTGTTGGATTTGATCCACATTTGGTATTTAGAGTCTTTAGGGCAAGGACAACAAAGTTTGTACAAGAGAAAAAAATCCGCCCAGAAATGGCCGTGCTGGGGATGGGGGATGGGAGTGGGGTTGCGGTATTAGTTAACTTAACATTTTCAACTTCTTATTAAGAACCATTGGTTGGATTTCTACCAAACTTGGCAGAAAGCATCCTAATAGGAAGCTGCTTCAGACTTTGTACAAATCATGGAGTTATCTCCCTTTGGGGTCCCATAAACGGCCAAAAAGGGGGTAAATTGGGTACATCTTAAAATATCTTCTACTCATGAACCGGCTGTTGCATTGGATACACATTTGGAAGTTAAAGTCTTTAGGGTAAGGACTACAAAATTTGTACAAGAGAAAAAAACTCGTCAATAAATGGCCGTGCTGTGGATGGGGGATGGGAGGGCTTCGCGTTATTACTTAACTTTGAACATTTTCTTCTTCTTTTTGAGAACCATTGGACAGATTTCTACCAGACTTGGCAGGAAGCATTCCAATGGGAAGTCGCTTCAGATTTTTACAAATCATGGAGTTATCTTCCTTTGGGGCCCCAAAAGGTGCCAAAAGGGGGTAAATAGGGTACATATTAAGAAATGTTCTACTGTTGGATTGAATTCACATTTTGGTATTTGAGTCTTTGAATAAGTTTGTACAAGAGAAAAAAAGACTGTCAAGAAATGGTGGTGCTGGGGGGTTGCGCTTTTTGTTAACTTAACATTTTCCTTAAATGTTTCTGCTCATTTGATTCAGGTGACCGATAAGGCCCAGAGGGGCCTCTTGTCTATTTTGCATTCTCGTCTGATAACAGACATGTGTGCTTTAGCCTATTTTTTATATGACTACCGGCGGCGTCTTGTTCACCTTTCCCATGCGAGGTTTCAAAATAATTTCTTTGGGTCAAACAGCCAAATTCGCGCTCGGAAAAACTTACATCCCGCATGCAAAATTTAGACTTGTATTGTTGGCTGCACCCGTCAGTAAATTCATGAATAAATTTCAGATTATAGTTTAATTCATCTTTTAGATATTCATTAATCAACAGTTTCTGGACGTGATGAATGGTATCTCTGTCATGGGTATTGCTGTCAAAAATTACAAATGCATATTCCTTAACTATTCTATGTGTGTCAAATGAGTCTTCTACTTCGTGACGAAATAAACACCAATAAGATGTTTTACTTTAATTAGTACTTTGAATCTACTAGTCGCATTTGCTTAAGTGTGTATATAAGAATTCAAAGAGCAATATAACTACAATAAAGAAAATCAATCTCTTTCTTTGCAGAAACACAACATTTATCCTTAGTTTCGGATATTTCAACATTTTTTTATAGTAACTTAAAACACGCTTAAAATAACGTGCGTCCCTTATATAACGCTACACCGACGTTGCGCATTGCGTGTCGGGGTAGAAAAAATGTAATTTCAAAATTACATTTGGAATCATTCAACGTTTTAACTAATCATATTGTAACATATACGGTTGTAAAGCTTATCATTTGTACTTTTTGTCAGTAATAATAACATGCGCTGAATTTTACGCTCGATCTAAACGGGAAAGATATACGGATTTATATGGGTTACTTTAAGTACATTTTGTGTTCGTATGAAATTAAACCACAAATAAATTGCCGACATTGATGGGAAATAGTATTATTTTCTATGTTCGACTGATATTTAAGTATTTAGTAGACGTATGTTGATTATTTTAAGAGAATATAGTAAAAAATATAAAAATTGCAGAATAGCGTGCGATTGACGTTCATCGGTGTGAGATAAAACATTAAACGTGGATAGAATAGACTTAAGTCATGATGCAACTGTAACAAGAAACAGAACATGATTTTATTCTCACACCAGGTCCTGGTTTCTCAAAAAAAAAAAAACCTGAAGTACATACTCACGAGTACATGCTCAACGTCAATGGAATACTCTCCAACGTTGAAGGGTATTCGATTGAAGTGCACGTGTATTTCGTGTGATTAGAGTACGGTGCTCAGATTTGAGTCTGAGAACGCACATATTATAATAAGGTTTTTTTTCCGAGAAACCAGGGCCAGGTATACCAAGTATTTGAGAAAACAGTGCATGTATATATTGAATATAAAGATGATCAAGAAGTATGGTAGAACAGGGGCAAAAAGACAGAGGAGGAAAGTGTGTATAGGGGGTCGGGATAGGGGGGGTTGGCGTTTGGGCGGACCAAAAGTTATCTAGATAACTTTCTAGACCTATGCTTTTTTATTTTATATATCAGCCTGTCTATGTGACATTTTGTCCCTCTTAAGGTAGAATACCCATAATGAAAAACACCACTTTCTAGCCATACGAAATGCATCAAACTACACAAACTTGTAAATACACTTCACAAAAGTTGATTCACCACGCCGGATTTCAAGATTATGCTTCAAGAAGAAAATACTTTACAAATATCATTTTACTCTATATTCATATGCAAGGGAGTTATTTTGAACATTTTTGTCAAATATTTTCATAAGTATGCATGAATTCAAAATTCTAAACCGTACAAAATGCTTATGTTTATATTTGGAATGGAACTGTAACACAGTTTAGTTTAGGATTGCTGGCATTTTTCAAATTTCGCCGCTGGCTCTTTGGTGCTAATTATGGGTATTCTACCTTAACCCATTACCGCAAAGTGACATCTTTTGACCTTCAAACAAATGGTGGCTTCGGAAAGTATCGTGGAAAAATGGAGAAATTACTTGTGACAAGCAATATCTTCATTTATAACAATATTATTTATCCAAAAAGAACAAAAAATGTAAATTTTCATTAATTTTAATATGTCTACGAGCATTGTATTATGTTTGCAGATTGACATGATTGAGTTTAACCATGCTATTGTTCGACCAAATTTACCTGAGACTCATCGTTTTCCGTAAGTGTATTCCGGCATTCATCGGCGTATTCGATAGTTTCCGCGTGTTTATACCCTGCGCTGTGAAAAATGATAACTTTATTTCTGCATGATTTCATTGAACAAAGAACTAGCGTAGTTGAAAGACGCTGAACTTTCACCTACAGAGACTCAAGATCGAACCCAGCATTTTACTGAAGAGACTTTTTTTAAGCCTTTTTTCATTCTTTTTTCCTATGAAATGGAATACTTAATTAATGTATTAATTTAATGGTTGATGAAATACTCATTTTTTTAATTTTCACAATAATTTTAGTTCACTAAATATCTTTTCACTTTTTATCAAAAAATTTATTCGTTCATTTATCATTTATAATCTTCCCTTTAACGTTGCTGATGTGTCGGTCTCTCGCAGCTTCTCTGGAATCAAAAAGACATTAACAATGCTTACTCCAATTGTATTGATGGTTAAGCGAGGGAAAAGGTTCTGGGTCCCCCAGTTGTCTAAAAGAGTTGCAACATCAGGAAACACGTTTATATATTACCGGTATCTAAACGGTTTCGACATTTCTTGAATGACTACTTAAAGTGAAGGATTCAAGTGAACTAATTGAGGTTTACAAAATGTATGCATGCATTTGGAAAAAAAAAGAAATAAATGTTGAAAGTAAAAATATTTAAACAAAAGCTCTACTGGGATTCGATCCACTAACATATGGTTTACAGAAAAGTCGCCTTACACACTAGGCCACTATTATTCGATGGATATTGCGAAGTGTATAACAGTACTTATACAGATTATAGTCCCGATGTAGAAAATACGGAAAGACCCGAATATTAACGGAATATGCAAGGAGTCTCAGTTCAATATGGTCAAACAATAATACAGGTAACGCTCAATTATGTCAATCTGCAAACACAATAACGTCTTTTAATATGAATGAGTGAACAAAGTTGCCTACAGGTAATGGGTTAATCTTTACCTATACGGCAAACCCATCCAAGTCAACATTCGCAAATGATGCACATATAACCAATTTAATCCTATCCCAAACAAGAACTGATTTTGGCATCCCCAATAGAATAGACTTTGGAAAGTATTGAGACAATAGAAGAAAATACTGATAATCAGTATTTTCTCCTTTTGACTCAATATTTTCCATGCTATGGTACAGACACTGTCTTTTCTTTTTACTACCTATCATGTCGTTTGCAGCAGCATTCAAAAAGGACAACCCTTCAATTTTATTGTTTGGGAAAGGATTAAAATCTACGCAAAAAAAGACAAGTACAAGTAGGAAGAGAAATATTGAAGAGAAAGAAGAAATTGATAATCACAATCATTCCGTTCGATCAAATTGGAATGAAAATAAACACAAAACTTTTGTAAAACAATTTTTATTTAAAAAAGGTCAACTTGTCCGTGACAAAGTAGAAAATGAAACTACACAATAAAGAGTAAAAATTATAATGAATGGTAATAAATAAATATGTAAAAAAACACGCAAATTTACGCTACTATTGCATAAAATATGAAGAATTTGCAAAGAAATGTAATAAAATAAGACGAATAACTAAAAACTGTTTGAAAATTTAGCCACATTTACACCGACAGATACCGGATTTTCCCGGCATTCGACTTGACATATATTGCGTGTGTACGATATCCATTAGACGGGCCGTTAGCTTTTCATCGTGTAGCTATGTAGTCAAATTTTAATGCTTTTATACTGACATTATCTTCATTTTAGTTGGCAAAAATGTAACAATGTGACTAAGTTTTTTATGGAAACATACTCTGGATATTCTAACGTTCTTTTCAGTGTGAGAAATAAAAAAGAAAAGATCAGAACTTCTGAGGTAGATCTCTGGTTCGTTTAGGGCATTCGCCCATTTCAATAAAAACGATGTTGAAAAGGAAAAAATTGCAGTAACTTAAACAAGAACAAGAGACACATAGGTTGACCACCACATTTGATTGTTAGATCCATCCAATTTTCTCTCCTCAAGTCTAATAGATATTTATCTCTGGATAATGTCTGTTTACAAGTAATTTTAGTTTTAAATCCGTCAGCTGCCCTTCTGTTTACTGTTTGATTCCAAGGAACTAACGTCACTATTAAGTCATCAGATATGACAACACTGAAAGATAACTAGTTTACTATTTATTATGGTGTAAAGGGAATCTTCCAAGATTTTACTTCGCGGCAAATGGAAATGACAAAAATTCGGCTTTATTTTCAATTTTCTGAATCACTCACAACAAATCCCCGATCGAGGATATTTGAGTGCAAAACCGGTCTGATATCGCACGAGAATCTCCCCATTAACGAATGTTTTTTTCGCGATATCAGCCCGGTTTCTTCTCGTTATTCAATGCTGATAACGGCCCGAAAGCACACATTTTATGCAATGATTACAGAAAACATAGGCTGAATCTGTCAATATTTGACCGAATTTAGTTTGGTTTGAAACAGTGAATGTCCAGCGCTTTTTCAAATTCTCTGTTTCAAAGAGTTTTGAAATTGGTCGCGTATTAACAAAATATCTGCAACCGTTGTTGTTATTTAGTCACGTGATTCCCCGGCGGCATATGATCCCCATTATCTTAATCCTTTCCCAAACAGCAAAATTTTAGTGTAGGGCAATATGAAAGCTGCTGAAGAAGACAAAATTGATTTTTAAAAAAGAAGGATTTGTGTAGCATATAGCCAAGAAAATATTGAGACAAAAGGAGAAACTGCTGGTTATCAGCAGTTTCTTCTTTTGTCTCAATGTTTTCACAAGCCTATTTAATTAGGGACGTCAAAACCAGGTCTTGTTTGAGAAAGGGTTAAAAGGGTGTACATACTATTAGTCCGGCAGCCAAAATGCGATTTTTGGTCGAACTTTGTTTTGCGGTATATAGAAAATGTTTTTGGTGTTTTGAATAGAAGAGACCTTCTGTATGAGAAATCCGGTTGGTGGCGCATCGCCACCCTTGAGCATTTCGAAATATTCAAGATGGCGTCCAAGATGGCGGACGATTTTGCCGAAAACAAGAAACTGGCGTTTTTATTATCAAGAATCGATTTAAAATGTAGCTTTTAGTTTCAATTTAATATTTAATGACCTTTTGTATAGATCTGTGTAAAAAATAGATTTTTAGTCGACAATTGAAGTTTTACCCCCCCCCCCCCCCCTGCCAAAATGCCCCCCTCCCCCGCCAAATTTCCCGCTCAAATGATATTCAGCAATTCCTGACCACTCCTTTCAATATGAGCAAACGGCTTTTCACCCTTTCCGAAAAGGCAATATTTTGGAGTAGTGCAATTTAAAAGCTGCTGCAGACGACAAAATATATGGCAATAAACAACCAGTTGTACAATATAGCTCGGAAAATTGAGGAAAAATGTGAATATGCTGGTTATCAAGTCTCAAGTCTTTACTGTTAGGGACGTCAAAACCAGGCATTGTTTGGGAGTGCGTTAATATACAGTCATGACCTCAACTGACCGGTTTAGAATAGGTTATTTCACGCTTGCAGTTCCATTTGCTAACCTAGATTGCAAAATATAAGTCGCGTAGAACTGTTTATTTGAGATTCTCATCTAGATCACATATCGTCGTAGTATTTCTTTCTTAAAGTCAAATTTATAGATTCCATTTATTTATTAAGACATGGACCAGTGCTATTTTACATTGGTAAATAAATGTCGTTGTGCACAGTCAGCCAGTCTTTCAACCAATGGCCCTGCACGGATACAGAAAATCACTGAATGCAGCAGAATTTACGGGGATGGTCTCCATGAGGAACTAGAAAAAATGCTGGAAAATGATACTGACTGTTCAATTATGACCCATCGTATTTGTATTTCCTGCTACGTTTCACCGAAGACAACACAAAGACTGCGAAAACGTAAAGCTGATAGTTCCATATATCCTGAGATATGCTCAGAAACTAAGTACGTCGATCTTCTACTCTGAACTTGGAACACTGTTTATTCTGTGGTGAATCATGTGAAGTAGTCAAAGATCCTAAGAACCCACGACGGTGGAGAAAGACATATTTGTGCAGAACTGTCGGTGAAACTGTCAATCTAAAGAATGGCATCATTCAAAAGTGTTCATTATTAGCGATGTGCATGCAGCAGACGCTAGATACCACGTGGACTGCAAAGCTAAATTTATGACACCAAAATAGGTGCGTCTTGCTTCGAAAGCTTCTTCGTCTTCGGTATATGATGAAAATATTGACATAGCATTTGAAACATTGTGTAAAGGTATGCAGAGCCAAAAGTCAAGGGTATGGAACTCGGTAGAGCTTTTCCAGATTTATACATCTGAGGGCGGCGAAAGTCTTACTATGCGAAGATTATTGGAAATCCTGAAGGATCGTTTTGGTGAAAAAATTGTTGTTTATCTGGGATTAGCATGGCAAGCTTTGTGCAAGTGATTTATACATTGAATTGACAAGATTATCTGCCACCACTAAGACAAGCAAAATATGTGTTGATTGTTTGATTAAAGCTGTCTTCATAATCATGGTGTACATCAGAGCAGAAAGAGAAAATGACTGGTGTCTGCATTTGACCGCCATTTCACAAATGATTCCATACTTTTTCGCAGCAGGACATGTGCACTACGCACGATACTGTCTGTATTACCTTAGATCAATGGATTCTATGCCCCCAACATGCTTTGAAAAGTTTGTCAACGGTGAACATGTCATGTGTCACATGCCTGGAGCATGGAATGGGATGTGGAGTGACATGTTCATTGAAACAACATTTATGCGATATGGTCACGGTAAACGGGGAATCATTGGACTTACTTTGAAACCTTACACGTTAAAGATCTGGGGACCGTTTTACTAACGAACTTACTATAATTATTTTTTGCGTAATTACTTGTAACAACAAACTTGATTGGCCTAATCCGATTTTTCGTGTAATCAGATGCCTTGTTACACTGTTTTCACAACAACATGATCGTAAGATCGTTAGTAAAACGGGGCCCAAGTCACTGAGTCTTCATATTTGCAGCAAGCTTGATGGTGACATATCAAACCTTGTATGTGATGATGATAATCACTCTGAACATATCCACAAAGAAGAAATGAAAGGTCGTATTGAGAGCGGCAGAGCCGATAGAAAGTCCCTGCAAACTATGTTGACACGGTGCATACATCCTCTTAATCCAGAAAGTAATTCCAGAGAAATTGTCAATATTGTTTCTGGTCAAATATCTCCTGACACTGTAAACGTTGACAGGGCCATTGAAATAGGGAATGAGCAAATGAGGGTTTTCGAAGCTGGTTTGCCAGGTTCCTTTTAAGACAAAATTAGCCAAAAAGTGAAAACTTTATCCGAAATACGGAAAAGTTTCAACATTGGCGAAGCAAAGGTATTTGACACAGAGCTGATATTCTCTAGAGTGGTCGGTCTACAGGCAAGTTCTCGTGATGTAAATTTGAAAGAATTGCTAGCTTATGAGTTATCTCCTATACCAACATCCATGTTTTCGGAAAACGGCTCTATGAGAATAGCAAAGTCGAAATCAGCTTTGAAGCAGATTTTGAAAGTTGATGTGTCTGCTAGAACTGAAACAAGGGATATGCATTGCGTTATAATTGACGGTTCGGCAATTTTGTATATCATTCGCTGACCCGTTTCTGGACGAATTGGTGACTATATAACGAAGTATAGACATTACATAGAGTCAAAACTTATTGACAAAGATGTGTTATGTTTTTTTTATAGATACAGAGAGTATAGTACAAAATGTGCTACACGAGAATCCAGGGGTGCAACTACTCAACGCGTTCACCAATTATCGGCCACGTCGCAGGTTTCAAATCAAAAGGTTATTTTTGCCGTACCGGAAAACAAGCGACAACTTATTGCTCTGATTGTAGCAGACTTGTGCACTAACACGCCATTTCCACAAAATATGTCTTCGACACGAAGATTGATAGTCATAGGGGAAGATGAAGTACCTACTGAAATTACCTTATCTTCTATGATTCAAAGAAACGATATGCGTACTTCTCATGAAGAAGCCGATAATATCATTGCTCAACAGATGGTTGGAATTGCAAAACAGAATTCAGGTGGAATATTAGTTATTTCCGATGATACAGACGTATTCGTACTTCTGCTACACCACTACATAGAGAACAACCTCAAGAATAAGATGGAATCACCTGTCCAGGATAGATCTATGATTGATATCACAAAAACTGCTGAGAAATGTAGGGATATAATTCCTGATTTACTCGCTGCACATGCACTTACTTGATATGACACGACGGCTTGCTTATATGGTTTAGGCAAAAGAACTATGTTGAAAGTTTTGAAATCTAAAGCCGTTTCTCTATCAGCAATCGGGATAATTCAAGCTCACTCTCACAAGTCATCCTAGTTGCTTCTCGCTTCATAGGACGCTGCTATAGTCTGACAGCTGACACAGATGTAATGTCAGACGTTAGAAGAGCAATTTGGGCCAACAGCATTGGGAAGGCATCAGCATGTGCTCCAAAATTATCATCGCTCCCTCTAACCACAGAGTCATTTTCTGAAAATGTGAAACGCATTCATTTATTTCATGTATTTGGAAGCACGCAGTAAACCAGGACCCGCCAAACATTGATCCTTGTACCTATGGCTGGAAAATGAAGGATATCACACGATCTTTAGTGCCGACAATGCTACCTCAAAACGTTTCTGTTGCCCCAGAAAACGTTTTGAAACTAATTAGATGTTCATGTGAATCACAGACTCCATATAGCACGTTACGATGTCGTTGCAATGCATCGCGGCTCTATTGCACCGTATTTTGCCATTGTCAATGATCTGACGCTTGCTGCAACGAACAAAAAAATGAATAAGCAACTTGGAAATGCTTGGAATATTACCGAATGACTGTAAATTGGTTTGAATTGCACCAAAGTTGTATTTTGACAAATTGATACATGATTATATTTAGTTTAAACAATTGACGTTTTCAGTTTCTAGTATTTGAGAAGGAATCTCTGTACAAATTACTGTAATTTTGTTATAAAATGATCAACGTTTGTCTTTGATAATTCGATGCAAATTACATTTTGTTTAAATCGGTTTACGGTGCTTTCCGTGCTTTGATTTTGAAACAGAAGGTTTTTTTGTGTAAATAAAGCATAAATTGTATTGTATTACATATGTTTTTTTGACAAAAAGTGTGTTTAGTTTGCTATGCATATGTGAAAGTTATGAAAATATTGACAACAGTTGAAAAATACTATATTTGCTTAAGTGTGCATGCGTTTGTGCGTTCTTTTTTTCTGGCGAAAATGACATTTTTGTGCAATGGAAACATGATTTGATTGTTAAAAATAGTTTGTTCAAGGCAGTAAATATTATTTTTGAGTATTTGCAAGTGAAACAATGTTTAAAAGTGTCAATATCACATAGTTAAATCAGAAAATAGCTATTTACCCAATATTGGCAGCCATCTTGGACGCCATCTTGAATATCTCAAAATGCTCATGGGTGGCTAGGCGCCACCAAGCGGATTTTTTTTAAGTAAGGTATTACCTACGAAAATCAGTCAAAACATTTTCTATATACCGCAAATCACGGTTCGAGCCCTCGGCTGCCGGACTATATAGCCTAATACATATTCTTCCAGAACAAAATGCGTGTGTTTATTTAAAAGGGAAATATGACACTGTTTTAGTTTTAACATGGCATAAAATTACATAACCCTTTCCTAAAAAATTAAGGTCGTTTAAAATGTTGATGTACCAGATAAAATGATTGCTGATAGAGATTTTATTAGTGAACAAAGAATAACAAAGTATTGAGGCAAAAGAAAAAAACTGCTGATGATCGGCATTTTCTTCCTTTGTCTCGATGTGTTTTGCCTAAGCTCGTATCCTTATTCTATGTCTTTTGAACCAGTTCTTCCTTGGAAAAAAATTAAAACATTATCACGGTGGGGATTGTGCATGCTGGGATGGGTAAATCTACGAACAAATTTACCTCGCTTCAAGTAAGACATTTTGCAATAACTTCCTTATTTCTGCGTCAATTAAAACGGTTTGTTGCATGTACCCCGCCTTACTGAGCTCTTTCCTTCGATGTATGCTTTACACGAAACCTTTTTGTACTTTTTGCGAAAAGTGATCCCAACCGACCAGAAAAACGACAAAAAATCTGGTCGTTTTTCAGGTCAGTTGGGATCATTTTTGGGGAAAATATAGGGAGTTTTCAAATAAGTAATACACCTGAGGAAAGCGCTCAGTAAGGCGGGGTACATGCAACAAACCGCTTGAAAATTGACACAGAAATAAGAAAATTATTGCACAATTTCCTACCTGAAGCGTGGCTTATTTTGCCGTAGTCGTTATCATTTCGTTTTCTGGTCAGTTGGGATCAATTTTTTGAAAATTAAAAGGATACCACAAATAATCCATGTATCAGAGGAAAGATATTTTCAAGGCGGGGTACATGCAACAGACCTTTTGAAAATCGACAACGAAATAAAGGAGTTATTGCAAAATATTTGACAAGATTCGAGATTATTTTTGTCCGTATTCGTTATGCATCCCAGCATGCACAATCCCCACCGTGATTATGGACATACAGCAATTCTTCTATAATGATATTAACATGAGCTCCTGAAAAATGATAAATGGTATTATTCAAATTTTGATATGGCACCAGTTACGATAAAAAAGGAACCTTCTGGGAATTCCTTAAAGGCAAATGACAAGAAATAGATTAGACTTGGTGTCGCATTTTGAAGATGAGCATATAGTTACATAGGAAAAAAATCTAGACCGAGAATGTTTTCTTAGGGTAGTCAGTCTGGGCAGATTAGGGTCAATACTTTCTACTCTTACAACAAGAACCCTTTTAACTTGACGGCTTAACCCTTCCCCAAACAAGACCTTGTATTGACGTCCATGATTGAAAAGGCTTGGGTAAACATTGAGGCAAAAGAAGAAAATGCTGATAATCAGCATTGATTTTTTTCTCTTTTTGCCTCAATATTTTCTGATTTATATTTTGAATAAATCCGATCTAAATCAACACTAATTTTGTTGTCTGCAGCAGCTTTTGAATTGAACCATCCAAACTTTTGACGTTTTTGAAAAGGTTTTACTCCACTTGAGTCTGAAATAGGGGGATTTCAAGCATTTTGAAAATAACATGGGTCAATATCCGTCCAGAAGCTGGCTTATGTAGTTCACAAATAAATTTTAACGATCCGCTGAAATTCACCAAACGCCAATCGACAGATCGCTCCGCCCAACATAGAATTTAAGACAAACAATGGCAATGTGATCGTTAATAGGGAACGATTTTATCCAATTAATCGTGACGTTAATTCGCATTGACAAAATAGTGTTTCGTAGGTGTTGTTATAAAATGTCGTAACTACGGCTTGATTTAAGCCGGAGTTACGAGATTTTATAACAACACCGACGGTTTATCAAATCATAACGTCAAACCTAGTCTATTGTTAGCACAAATTTCTTTGCCATTGGAATGTCGATTGTTTTGATAGTCAGTCGATAAATCGATACAAAAGCACGTGCAACGAAAAACAATCGGGCAAGACATTTTTCTGATCGTCCATTGGCTAATCGATGTTTTTGATTGACAGACGGCGTTTGGTCAATTGGCGCACACAAACAACATCATGGATCCAGACCAGATCATATATTTACTGGCTGATCTCGTTCTGCGATTGTCTCAAATACCAAAAGAACATTCTTTTTTGATCCAGGCTCAATCATTTTACATTATGAACGTGAGTAGTTCTGCATGACACAATTTATCTCAGGGAATAGTTACAATGTCATGCAGGTATCACGTGACACTGTAATGTCAGAACCTCGTCAATAGTTCTGTTAAACCTAGACCAGTTTGAATTCAATTTAATCCTTTCCCAAACAAGACCTGGTTTTGACGTCCCAAATAGAAAATGATTGGGAAAATATTGAAACAAAAGAAGAAACTGCTGATAACCAGCAGTTTCTCCTTTTGTCTCAATATTTTCTATGCCATATTTCACACAAATTCTGTCTTTGATAACTTCCATTTTGTCATTTGTGACAGTTTTTTTAATTGGACCACCCTAATTTTTTTTCGTCTGGTAATGGGTCAAAGATTAGAATGTGGAAATATGCCAGACATTTCCTAGATGTGGTCGATCTTTTAATTAACAACCGCTAAAAAGTTATTGACGACCAACCAAATTCTTGGTCGGTTGTAGATAACTTCTTCATCAACTGACTGATGAAAGATAATTCGCATTCAAATCCCTGGCCTTTCTCAATCTTCTCTGTATCTAATATAGTTCAAATCGGTCTTATACTTTTATTGAAAAATGTTGAAATGTTGTGTAGCGAGATTGCACGCAGTGAGTATGTTGCCAAATTATATTACTGATTTCTGTACGATTCACATTACTGATATCTCAGCTTAGGTTGAATCTGTTGTCCATAACACCTTTCAATCTGGTCTAGTCAACCACAATTCGTTTTATTTTTGTCGTCTTAGAACTGTTTTGAATTACACCAACTAAAAGTCGGTTAAAATCCAACATTTTGCTTCAAAGGCAGTTTCCAAACAGCCAAGTCTTTGTAATGATTACTGACGCTATCTCGCATTGAACACAGGGGAGGCACCAAACTTACAGGTGGTAACATTAGGTTGAGGTGACGGTATCTCGTTCTCTTTAGGTTCAGATCTATATTTCTGTCGATTAACAAATTCGTCGTGACCAAAAGCTTGCTTCCACCTCTCGAGAAATGGTCGAGAACTCTCAAAGCGTCGGCATTTGTTAAATGTTGAAGCATATCCCTACAAAAGATGACGTCATAAGATTGTTGCAGTCCCGCAGTCACGATGTCAAGATTTTTAAACTGCGCATGCGTCATATTCCGGAAGTTCCATTTGTGTCTCTCTATAAGCGTTGGTACAATGTCGATGCCCGTATACAGAACGTCCGATCTATTTCCAACAAAGTGTCTCATCCAGTAAAAGTCTCCACAAGGGATGTCCACCATAGTGATTACTGGTTTGTTAAGGACTACTTTCAGACGGTCGACGAGAGTGTTTAGAAGTTGTAACGGGTTCTGAAATATATAATCATATTTCACAATAAATGAATTTGCAGCGCATCTCCAGCTTTTACCTAGAAACGCTTTTCAGGGTCATTTATCTTGAGCTATAACAAAATGATAACAACGGGCGTGATCTAGAAAACGGCTTCTTTATGACATTTCGCCAGTGTTACTCTAAAATCTCGGAGCTTCAGTTTCAATCGAGCTGTAGTTTTAGGTTTTAGAATGACACCGACGATAAACACAGCTGTAGATTTTGATATTTTTCTAACTTTTGTGAATATACACTTACCAAATTACTAGTAATGCATTTTCATACAACTACTACATACAAAAGTACACGCCATATTCTCCGATTTATTCTGATACTTAGCCATCCACCCTTATCTTGTCCAGGCTATAATTATTGTTGAAAAAATACTCTATTTTTTAACCAACGTCAATTTTGAGAAATTTCCATACCGAAACTCATTCGCTTCAAGTATGGTTTTGTTTAATTTCCCAGCTTATACTCTACGGATTTTGACTACATGTAGTTAAAGTGCGCCTTACGTGCCTTTGAGAGGGTCATTCCGGATTCTAACTCACCCTGCAGCGACTCCCATGGTTTCTTCAAACTTTCAAACGAAAGCATTCAAATCCGTACCTAGTATTAGCTGAGAAAGTAAACAAAACATACTTGGAGTGGACAATTTTCACGTAGGTTATCCACTGTGGAATAAATCCGTTGTTTTTATTTCGAGCCATACCTTCGCTGCCTCCATTGTAGACCCAGGTCCGGATGATCGATACTCGGACGAGTACTTGTCCAGGTCAGGCGTCTTCTGCTTTCCACCGTTCGACTTTTGAAGATCAAAAAAGCCTTGGAACGAATTTTTTCTCGCCTCAGGATCTTCACCTGGCTCCGCCCATTTGTCCGCTATAAAATCACGTGTCTTGTACGGGGGTGTGACTTTATCATACACAGTTTTCGTGATACAGTGGTAAACAATACCATCCTGCGAAATAAAGTACATTGTATCCTTTTACTATTTCCCAAGTGAAGTTCTTTCATTGGTTTCAAAGTTCTTATCTTGATTAACATCCATTTTATTATCTGCATCGGCTTTTAAATTAGAATATCATGCATATTTACCGTTTGGACCCAAGAGGGTTTTCTAGATCCCGAACTTGATTGATATTAAATAAGGGCTAGTTATCAAGGCGCCCACTGGACCTTATCTTTTGATCCTACTTAAATATCTCATGATGAATATCTCTTTAACATTTTCCCGAAAAGCAAAGGTTTTGACAGTTCCATTTTGAAAGGTTCTGGGGACGACAAAATAGACATTATTAAAGGTACAACTGGCATATGATACGGCACAGGAAACGTTGAGGCAAAAATAGAAAAAATGATTATCAATGTTTCTTCTTTTGTCTCAATGTTTCAAAATGTTATTTTATCAGGACGATATAACAAATTCCCAAACGACAATACTTTAAACTAGTCCTATTCGAAACGTTTTGCAGTCAACAAAATTGTAAAGAACCGATATAATTGTTTACCATTTTGTACACATGGTCCATAGATTCTCATTATCAACATTTAATAATTCATTTTTATTTTACATGCGTTTTAACTTTATTCCAGTCCGTCCTTTATTGCTGTTTCTACGAGGTACGTTCAATTAATTTTGGAACAGAGGTTATATAAGCAATTGTTATGTTGCAATTCAATTTTAAATTCATTCAATCTTTAGAAGTAATCCTCTTTGACATCCACACACTTTTGAAGTTTTGAGATACATTACTTATGTGCCAATAAATGGGCCCCTTTTGGAACACACCACAGACACTGGTAATTGGCACTGCAGAAGGATCACGAAGGTCTATATCGACGACCAGAGAGGGTATTCGTTAGAACATGGAAGACAAAAAAGCTATATGGGCTTTAAGCCACGCTAAAATAGTGGATGAAGAAGCTGTGTCGCATGTTCCTCTTTCTGGACGTATTGGACAAGAGGGCACCTGTGGACAGCTCCGTTGTCGTGGATTCGGCACATGCCTCTTAACCCATTACTGCACAGTGACGCCTTTTGACTCCCTCACAAGAAAAGGCGTGGGAAAACATTGTGGAAAATGAAGAAATTGCTTGTGACAAGCAATTTCTTCATTTCCCACAATGTTTTCTACCCAAAAGACCAAAACATTTTAAATTTCATGCACTTGAAATTGTCGTCTGCAACAATTGGAGTTTGGAATTTGGAGTACCTCAAAATTTTGTCGTTTGGGAAAGGGTTAAGTCCGCCCCAAACCTGCTCTTTTCGTGGTATTTCTTCACTTTCGCCCACATATTTTTCTTGTACAAATGACAGGTGATAGTGGTGGTATTTGAAACATCAATTTGAACAATATGCACATCACATTTGAAAAATACAGCGTGCAAAACTTTTGCCGTGTTTTTAGTTTTTTTTTTTTTTTTTTTTTTTTTTTTTTTTTTTTTTTTTTTTTTTTTTTTTACAATGAACGACCTTGTCTGATCTTTTGTCGCAACCATTGCGTGTAAATAACACACCGTTGGTGCTCAAAATAGTAGATCCATGTTCGATCATATGTATAAAGCCCAAAAAGCCCACTTTTGTCGTAATCTTAAGTTATTTCAAAATATATTTTGACATCTTTACACGGGTGGCTTTCTATTCCTTCTTCAACAGTTGGGGGACCCATCGGGTACAAACCTGCCTGTGTTTCAACTCTTTAGTCAAAATCGTATATCATGTTCCCGATGAAAACCAAATTGTATATGCTATTTCTTGCACATTAAACCATGCGTCTTGTTTGGTCATGTCGGAGTCTGCAGCAACAGTTGCTTTGGTACTAGCTCTACGCAGGTTGCAAGGGAGGGGCACCATTCAGGTTAATTTTGCCAATTTTGATTTTTATTAACTTCCTAAAAACTGACGTATGTTCAAGGTTCGAAGGCCCATGTATCTGATACAGTTCATTATACAAATGGGGTGCATATATCTTAAAGCCTATGTGAACTTTCATACAGACCCTTACATCCCACTTCCGTTCGTTTTTCATTTTGTGTACAGTGAAATAGCAAGTGTGTATGACTGCACGAACTTTAAAATCTATTAACCTTTGAAAGACTGAACGAATTTGTCTGAAGTTTTGAACAAGCAAAGAAAACAATTTTCCCGTTAAACAGCCCCAGACTCCACTAGTTCTATAGAACTGTAAGGTATGGGGTATCTTTAGTACCACTTTTAATTGAACGCCCCTCGTAATAGGAATCGATCTTGAAACGGTCAGACTTAAGAAGAAATCGCTTATAAAACGTTTAGATTGCTCTAATTTGAAAGCTGCTGCAATCAACAGAGTGAATTTAGATAAAAATGGATTAGTGCACAATGTAATATACAAAATACTATTGAGACAAAGGAGGAAATGCTGATTATCAGCATTGTATTCTGCTGCCTCTATGTTTTCGCAATCCTTTTTCTATTAGGGACGTCAAAACCAGAGGTGCGTTCTTTAGAGCGACATTTCTTAAGATTTCTCAAGGTGTTTTGGATAAAGCGTTTTTAAGACCGAGACTTTGACCGAGCTGTTCCGAATGCTCCATATTTATACAAATGACGTCATTCGGAGCATTCGGAACACTGCGGTTTATGAATAATGGAGTGTTCGGAACAACTCGTTCAAATCTCTTTTATATTGTTTCTACAGAGTTGACCGAGGGCTTCCGCACGAAGTATAGGATAATGGCGCCTCCCATTGAGCGTCTTAAAAATCTTGCTCTAAAGAACGCTTTATCCTAGAATATCTCAAGAAATCTCGCGCTAAAGAACGCGCATCAAGTCTTGTTTAGGAAAGGGTAAATGTGAATTTTCCCGTCCGAAGGAGCTTTTGTTGTAGAAACATCTTAAGTCCGTTCTAAAACTTGACGCCTTTTGATCTTGATATGAGGAAGTCACGAGGAAGATGGGAAATGTATATAGATTTGTTTGCAGCTGGATTAATTCTGTCAGTAATATCCTTTTTGGTTTAAATTGAATTTTTGAGAAAGAATTAAAACTTTCAATATTAAGAAAATATAAAGGCAAAAGGAAAAAATGCTAATTTCAGCATTTATTTCTTTTCCTTATAAATATTTCTGGTTATCTCTCTCTGTAAGGAAAGCCAAAGCAGATTCTTGTTCGGGAAATCATTACAGAACTTCACCAATAGCCTAATGAGATTCAAACGACCTAAGAATTATTTGGCCGACGTCGTAAACATTCGGCGATGGAACGTTCCACCGCCGAATGTTTACGACGTCTACCGAATAGCTGCGGACGTCGCGTGATTCTTATTAGTAAAGGTAAAGTAAAAGTAAAGGTGGTTTATAGTCTCAAATTTACGAACTAGCTAGGTCCATATTCGCGCGACTTTCATACATTACTCCACGATCATCAAGCTTCAAGTCGGCTGTTTACAGTCGGCGCCTGCGGCAGCCACAGCACTTCGGCTTTCAACTCTCCCGTGTACCCATTTATACACCTGGGTGAAGAAGAGCAACGTGGGGTTTTTTTTTTGCTCAGAAAAATTCCCATGACCTCGGCGGGATTTGAACCGAGGACCTCCCGATCCCTAAGCCCGCGTCCTACCACTAGACCACGGCGCCCCACTAGACCACGGCGCCCCACTAGGGGTGGACTACCTCAAAAACTCACCTGAATGTTATAAGGCCGCCCTTCCGGTGTGAACACATCACCTATATCGTCCTTGTAATCTGGTATAACCACTGTGTAAAAGCGTACAGTCGCGTGTATCGGAAGTTGCATCTAACTGTACGCAAAATATCACTAGTGCTGATAAACAAGTTGATAATTTGGCTTTTTAAAAGTATATAAGTAAAAATCGGAACAATCTTTTTTTATGCGATTTTCAACGTTGTGGGGTAGACTAAATGTACTTTCATTTCAGCAGTTACGATTTCTCGATCAGTGTCTATTTTGTTTATAAAATTGGATTTTACCTGTCAAATCACTGGTTTGTGCTGTTTTTCATCGTGCTAACTCGTGCAATTTTGACTGCAATCGCGTGATCTACACAATAATATACGCTTAAACTTGTACCTGGTAATAGCTAAACCTCTCTGCTATTGTGTCCATCGGTTGTATGCACGTATGCACATTGTTTCACAAAGATATTGGCATTTGAATAAGACTGGTGTATTTCTTCCGACTGTACGCCTAGTGCAAACTGTACAGCATCATTAGTGCAGTTTGAGGAACATGTATCTGTACGCCTAGTGCCGTTATGTCATTCCGTATATTTTGTAATCGATTGAAAAAGTGGAATCAATTTTCGTTTGAAAAGCTTTGAGATGAGATTTTATCAACCATTCATTGCTTTATTCAAAGATAGAACATTTGCAATGCGTGTTTATTCCAAATTACTACATGTGATTACATTAAAACGATCTGGTCTCAAACAAGTCGACAGCAAATATGACCACGAATTGCTAGAAAACAGTTGTCCAAACACGCGTAAAAGCGACAGACGTAGGCGTAGACGTAGTAGATGTACTGTAGATGAGTTTATATAGTAAATATTAGCGACAAATCAGAGAAGTAGTTGGAAGTGATTTAGCACCCCGTTTAATACTACTGCAGTTACTATGCGTTGGTTTATACAAAGCCATGTGTTCCATGCAATTCTCTCAACAGCACAAAAGCAACATCCCAAACCTTATGTACCACCAGTTAAACATCCTACCTAGCCGATTCGTCCTATGGCGAGACAATCATTCTAGTCAAAATGACGAAAGGATATTGATAGAGTCGGGATTCAAACCCTTGGATCAAGATCCTTCAATGATTTATTGGATCAAGCGACAGATGGTAGCTAGTCAGGGCGTATGTTAAAAAAGTGTAGATAATTTTCATTTTTATTGCCCATTTGAGTCTGGATTTTAACGCTCTAGAACAAAAGTTTGAAATCCCGATGCTATGGTATATGTACACCATCGAAGGTATTCGTCTATTGGTATTATCTCGGTCTGTCCATACGGCGTAAGGTCACCCAGAGTAGTCATTCCGGTTTGTGGGGGTGCTAAAATAGTTCTTGGCTCCTTTTCTGGTGATACATTGCTCTCTTCGTAAATGATTTTAGCTACGGTTTGCATTGATGCTTTTGGATGACATGTTTTCTCATTTTTGAGCCAGAATTCATCCTTCTTTTCAGGATTGTGTGTGTTTTGGTACAGGGAGACACGTGGCCCCCATTTCGGGTGTGTCCATTTTGGCGCGGAAAAATACACTTTACGCATGTTTGAACGAAAATTGTGAAAAAACGAATTACATGAGGTGGGTCCATTTTGTGAAAAAAAACAAGGCAAGGATGGATCTATGCCATTTACGTGCAGTTTTGCTCATTGGGATGTTGGGAAAAGGTATAAAATGTGTTGTAAGGGGGATTTTACATAGAGTTATATATAGGAGCCAATCTGAGTGACCTGTCACCTTACGTCCTTACAAAGTTCATTTACACACCTATATTTATGGACGTTTTTTTTAACAGAACGTTCCTAGTTAGTTGACGATACGTATATTGGCAGGTTTTGCCAAATCACATTCCATCATCTCCTACATTTATTAAAGAGACATCATATTTCATTTTTTTTCTAATATATACATGTATTTTGATGCCAAGATTGATTATTCTAAATCATTTAAGGACAGATCCTCCAGTTGTTACTGCGCAACTTACTGCGCATACCCCAAATAACGAAATAAAGCTGTTTCAATAATTGGCCTTTTTTCAGCAAATGTATTTTTTACATTTAGTTAATGTTTGGTTGATAAATGACAAGACCCTTTTGGGTTATTTCAATTTTCTCTGTTTGGTCAATTAAAGTGTAATAGTACTCGGATGGTACATTTCGCTTTTTGTTACGCGTTCAACATGTGGCCTTAGCGATAGGAAATGGAGCAACAAAAGCAAAATGGTGTCTTTATGAGCTAGTCCGCTTCAGATGGACACAAAAGATGACACTTTTTTATTATCTAAAGCTGGTAATAAGGAAGAAAATGGATAAAAGTAGTAAAACAATTTCGGACAGAGCTGCAAAAAGTAAACCAAATTTTACTTATAACTAAGAAAAACGCTTGGTTTGATATATATTTCTTTTTTTGTTTTTGTAGGTATGACCAAGCACTATGTCTATACCAAAAAAGAAAAAAATTCTTACCGCTGGAATATTTTTTATTATCAGAAACGTTGCGAAATAAGAGCAATTTCAGCTACTTTTGAAAGAATGTTTTCCTCAAAATTTCAAAAGCATCACTAATTTTTCCCAAATTGAGACTCATTTAGACAGAATAAAACATATCGATCACAATAAAGACTTATTTATGTAATCCTAGTCATTCCAAACACCTTTTTTGTGGGTATTTTAGTGACACCCCATTTTTGCAATTTTAGACAAAAGTAGTCTCCCTTGAAATCCAATAACTTTTTAATTTGCTTGGTGACCTATAGTTTTTCAGTCATTTTTTTACTTCTCATATATTTAAGGGCAGATCCTCCAGTTGTTACTGCGCAACTTACTGCGCATATCCTAAATAACGAAATAAAGCTGTTTCAGTAATTGGCCTTTTTCAGCAAATGTATTTCTTACATTTACTTAATGTTTGGTTGATAAATGTCAAGACCATTCTGGGTTATTTCAATTTTCTCTGTTTGGTCAATTAAAGTGTAATAGTACTCGGATGGTACATTTCGCTTTCTGTTACGCGTTCAACATGTGGCGTTAGCGATAGGAAACGGAGCAGCAAAATCAACGTGGTGTCTTTATGAGATAGTCCGCTTCAGATGGACACAAAATATGACATGTTTTATTATCTAAAGCTGGTAATAAGGAAGAAAATGGATAAAAGTAGTGAAACAATTTCGGACAGAGCTGTAAAAAGTAAACCAAATTTTACTTATAACTAAGAAAAACGCTTGGTTTGATATATTTTTCTTTTTTTGTTTTTGTAGGTATGACCAAGCACTATGTCTATACCAAAAAAGAAAAAATTCTTACCGCTGGAATATTTTTTATTATCAGAAACGTTGCGAAAAAAGAGCAATTTCAGCTACTTTTGAAAGAATGTTTTACTAAAAATTTCAAAATCACCACTAAATTTTCCCAAATTGATACTCATTCAGATAGAATAAAACATATTGAACACAATTAAGACTTATTTATGTAATCCTAGTCATTTCGAACACCTTTTTTGTGGGTATTTAAGTGACACCTCATTTTGCAATTTTAGACAAAAGTAGTCTCCCTTGAAATTCAATAACTTTTTAATTCGCTTGGTGACCTATAGTTTTTAAGTCATTTTTTTACTTCTCATATATCTAAATATCAGTACAGAAAAAAAATCTTACCGTGGGAAATAAATGGAGGATCTGTCCTTAAATATCAGTACAGAAAAAATGAAAAAAATCTAACCGTAGGAAATAAATGGAGGATCTGTCCTTAAATGATATCAGACCTTTTAAGTTGTTGCTGATAAGCCCAAAAACTTTTTGAAAGCTGAGATGAAAATGGCATATTCCAAAGGCCCGTAGGAAGTAATTTTATATGGGCGGGCTGAAGCCCCAGTGTCTGAAGATGGGGGGGGGGGGGCTAATTTGGATTTTCCCTATATTTTCACCGTTAAAATGGAAAATTCAGCACTTTTGGCCCACTCAGGGGGTTAGCTCCCCCCCCCCCCCCCCCCGTTCTTACGGGCCTGTTCCATTAACATATGTTCTGTGATTTTAAGATCCTGGTAAACAGCGCAATACTTACTTTGGCTTATAATGTTCAGAATTTTCATAAAAATATAAATTATGTTCTTTCAAATAAAAAAAGTACATTTTGTGAGAAGATATCTACGGGGTGTCTCTTTAACGACTTTTGATGGGAAAATCAGTTAAATCACAGGACTGGAAAGTCAGAGATTCCAATGAAAATAAATGACTCAAGAGACCAATGATATCTGGAAATAATTGATTTTAATCAGTAACAAGCTGGGCTGTGGTAACACTTCAACGGTTATTTTGGACTTCAAGTTTTGTCCTGCTCAAGAGAAATATCCTTGTCGAAATCATCGAGTAGCGAACTCGACTAAGATTTGGAAATTACAGCATAGATCTATATCCTTTGCGTAAGTGGTAAGTCGTAAGTGCCGGTTACATGTATCAGTATAATCATAACATTCATATTCACGAAAGCAAACTTTTTTGTTCAAATTTATATACTTAGCAAAAGTTCTAACGAGTCACTTTTTAAAATTACATAACTTCTTCATTGTCAATCTATAAAACTATTGTACGTTTTCTCTGTTATGTGACCGCGTCATACAAATCATTTTTTGAAAGAATTTATTTTGAAAGCTGGTTGTTTGTGTTATTGAACTTTGAAAAAAAAAACAACGTAGCTCGCATAGACGCACCTCTTTTTAACGCAAGACAATCTGTCAAGGTCATGGTCACAAACTCAAATGTAACGGTCTCAAATGGAAAATCTTGGTGGCATCCATTGTATATGTGTAAAATACATGTATCAAGATTACTTCTTAGACAGCTCGTAAGATATAAATAGTTAAGCTTCTGTCTACGTAACCGACGTTGCCGTCGCCTCCAACACTGACAACCAACGACGCTAGTGATGTAACATTGCCTCCACATGCATGAAGTAGGAGGTCTCATAAGCGTAAGAGCGGTCGATTTGTTTAAGGAACATAACTTTTATACACAGGAACTCTTTCAGCCGATATAAATGGTTTACAAATTATGTGTGAATATCCCATTTTAACCAAATTTCAACCTCTTGGAATCTTTTTTTTTAAAAAAAGGATATCCTTATTGAAAGTTCAATCTTTTAGAACTGACTGTCGCATTTACTTTGGAATTTCACAGGATTCTGTTCAAATGGTGGTAGTCGACATCTGCAAAGTTTGAACCTATTCTGTAGATTCGTTGAGAAAAATACTAACAGTACTAATACTCTAATACTCTACAAGATTTGAGTGATGCGTTGGCAGTTTTGCGAGTATATTATAACTCTCATATTCACGAAAGTAAACTTGAACAGCGTGCCACAATGGCATTTAAAGATGGAGATAAATACGTCAGTTACCGCGGTAACAATACGAAAGCAAGAACGACAAACTATATAAGTCAACACTAACACGAAAGTATGTGATACAGCCGTACTCACAAGCTATGCGTACTATCACACACACAAACAACCACGTGCACGTAAGCAAACACGCACGCACATACACACAATTGTACGCATGCAAAAGTACATTAAATATCGCGCAAGGAGGAATCAAGGTTTTTAGTAAGCCTTTACCGTATGTAGTTGTCCGTAAATATTGTTTACCAAGGCAAATTAATCTACGTTCATTTAGGAATAGGAATGAACTTTGTTCTAAAATGAGACTGCTTACGTGACTATATTGATAAATTATCGATGTAGTTAAAACACCTCGTAACTACAACTTAAATCACGCTGTAGTTACGAGGTTTTAGAATTATACCGACGAAATTCTATTGTATATCCGAAATTAGGTTACGGGTTACTTGATAAAATAGTTCCCTATTGGTGTTCCTTTATTTAAATGTAGTTGGGCTATGTCCACAAGACCAGTTACTTTTTAATCTCTATAGATATTCATTGTGGACAGACAAATAAATTCGACCGCTATACTCGTGCAGCATAAAGAAGTTTTGCGTATGTTTGAAGTGAGCGTAACCCTTTAAGTGATCTAATGAACTAATCAATTGCACCCTGATGCATTGTGCATGTGTAGCCAAAGTAGTAATTGACATTTTCTGAACAGAGATTTTGCCACAACAGGTCATGTAAAATCGCCATTAGGCGTACAGAACACAATTTGTCATTTAGCACTAGGCGTACAGTCGGAAAAAATACACCAGTCTCATTCAAAAGCCGATATCTTTGTGTAACATACCATATTTGTGTAAACAAATGTTGCAAATCATAGCAGATAGGTTTAGCTACTAGATTATGCAAATTTAGGTTTACAATATTGTGTAGATCGCGAGATCTTAGCCCATATTGTGCCAGTAAGCAGGACGAAAAACAGCAAAAAACAGTGATTTGACATTTTGATACGAATTTACACACAAAATCCGTTGACATACTAGAAATCGTAACTACTTTAGGTAATGCCTATCTAATTCTCTCTTCAAATTTGAAAACCCCGTCAAAAAAGATTGTTCCGATTTTTACTTATTTGCTTTTAAAAATGCAAATTATCAGCTTGTTTATCAGCACTAGTGATATTTTGCGTACAGTTAGATGCAACTTCCGATACACGCGACTGTACGCTTTTACACAGTGTAACTGCAATGGTAGGAAAATAACTTAACCCTTTCCCAAACAAGACCTGGTTTTGACGTCCCTAGTAGAAAAGCCCTGGGAAAACATTGAAATAAAAGAAGAAACTGCTGATAACCAGCAGTTTCTCCTTTTGTCTCAATATTTTCTATGCCATATCTTACACAAATTCTATCTTTACTAACTTCCATTTTGTCATTTGTGGCAGTTTTTGAAGTGGATCTGCCTAATATTTTGTTGTTTGGAAAAAGGTTTTAATTTGGGTTGGTTTTAATTGTTTCTGAAACGAGACTTAGTGTTGAAGTCCCAAATTAGAAAACATCAGACATGATATATTAATCATTATGTTTATTACATTAAAAAGTGGAAGCATAATCTACATAGGATTTCATTTGATATAGATTGGTTTTACTTTTCTAAAACAAGACATGTTATTGTCCTTGATACAAACAAATAAATATAAAAAAAAGAACAATTGAGAAAATGATGATTAAAATATATGGTAATTGCCTTCGGAAGTAAATGCATCACCTACGTATTAGGTTTTTATTTGGGTAAAATGGCATTGAAAATGATTTGAATGATACAGAATTCTGGGTTAACGATTTGGGCAGCATGAATGAACAATTTATTTCCATTAAGGATTACAAGCCACCTGTAGATACAAAACAGTTTGTGCATCTTCAGGTGTCATCAATGACAACGACAATTGATGAGAGATACCCTCGTCAATTTCCGGTTGTCATCCATGGCAACAGAAATTGACGAGGAATATCCTCGTCAATTTCCGTTGCTAAGGATGACACCCAAAGAAGCAACATGTGTTTTATAGTAAATGATGGGTTGTAATCCTTAAGATATCGTTTTGTCTCTATTAGGAGAAAGAAAAATATATAGAATAAGGCACTGTGGATTACCTGCTGGAACAAAAACGCAAGCTTTAGCGCTCACTTCTTCTGATACACCTGTGAAAATAAACAGATTTCACTTTTAGTAGAATACCTGTAATATCGCCATTTTGAGATTCATAGAATATCACATTTTTTAGCGGCGTCGTTATGTATTCGAACTTATTCGGGTGCGATCGTAAACATTCGGTGGTGGAAAGTTCCACCGCCGAATATTTTCGACGTCGCCGGAATCATTTTGACGTCGCGCGAATCTCACTATGGGTAGACTACCTTAAATTGGTTTAACGCGTTCCTTGACAAGACATGAGCCTGTATTCGCCAACGTTTCTAAATTGATGGTCTAAAGTAAAATTACCATACAACCAATTAGAGTGACCGATAAATTTGTCTGCATTTGTCTCGACCACTCTGATTGGTTGGTATGTACTTTTACTTTAGAAAATCAATTTAGAAACGTTGATGAATACGGGCTCAGGTCCCGGTTTCTCGACAAAAAACTTAAGTACGTTCTCAGACTCAAATCTGAGCACCGTGCTAAAATCGCACGAAATCCTCGCGAACTTCAATCGAATACCCTTCAACGTTGGAGAGTATTCCATTGAAGTTGAGCAGATACTCATGAACATGTACTTAAGTTTTTTCGAGAAACCAGGGCCAGGCCCCGGTTTCTCGAAAAAACTTAAGTATATTCTCATGAGTTCATGCTCAACTTCTATTCAATACCAATCAACGTTGATTGGTATTCAATTGAAGTTCACGTGGATTTCGTGCGATTTGAGCACGATGCTCAGATTTGAGCATGAGAACATACTTAAGATTTTTCGAGAAACCGGGGCCTTGTCTTGTATGGGAAAGGCACACATGCTACAACTCTGTATGCTTTAGACCTGATTGAAAAGATTTTTTCCGAAAAAAAAAACGTACACTTACGTTCCTAACACAGAGAGTTTGAGGAAATAATTGAGACAGGGGAAGCAATAATTATAGATCTATTTTTTTTCCGGGGGTGGGGGGGGGGGGGGGGGGGGGGGGTATTGCTTCTATATTTTCTTACTATAACAAAAACGAAACTGATTCTTATAAATGTCTATTTTCTCCTCTGCAACGGCTGTCAAAGCGGATCATCCTGATATTTTGGTGTCTGGCAAACAGTCAGGAAGAAGATGTTTTTTTTTTTTTTTTTTTTTTTTTTTTTTTTTTTTTTTTTTTTTTTTTTTTTTTTTTTTTTGGCGTTTTACTCCGTTTTCAATTGCAATGGCGAAGAATTTTGTGCTAAAAGTATACTGTGTTAACCGCTATGTTTTGATAAACCGTCGGTGTCGTTATAAAGTCTCGTAACTACGGCTTGTATCAAGCCGTAGTTACGAGATTTTATAACAACACCTATAGACGAATTACTATTGTTTATCCGAATTTACGTCACGATTGGCTGCTTAAAATCGTTCCCTATTGTCACAGCGCGTCGGCTGGAGCGCCTAACCATGGATTCATGTTGTATACTTTGCCTTTCTTCATGTTTATATGTAATTATCTGCATAATGTATATAATCGTGTACATCCATTTATAATGTGCTAGTATCAGGCCCGTAGGAATAAGGCGGGCTTGGGGCGCTAAGCCCCTCAAAGTTAGCCAAAATGCCGAATTACCATGAATTTTGTCGTTTGGGTAAAAAAGGTTAAGGAGCTGTGTAGCTACCATTTATGTAATAAAAACAAGAAATGCAATGATTATCAAAAACTTGTTGTGATGTCCAAATTCGTATTTAATTTCATGTAACAGCCGGAAATGTAATAAAATCGAGAAATGTAATAAACTGTGGTTTGTGTATTTTTCTCTTTCACAAAGGTTTTTTTACTGATTCTAAGTGCTTAGTATCGCAGTTTGATATTTTGCCACAGAATAAGGCACTCTGCGACAGAAAAATACACAAACATAAGTTTTATTACATTTCTCGATTTTATTACGTTTCTGGTTGCTATATGAAATGTAATACGAATTTTGTCATCGCAACAAGTTTTGTAATAATTATTACATTTCTCGATTTTCATACATTTCTGGTTGCTATAGTATGTCTATCGGGAGTGGCAGATGTTTACATTTTATGTTCATAAATTATACCGTAATTAACCCGATTAACTATGTATAAATGATGGATACGTCATCTTGAACAGGTTATTTATCTCATAATTCGATTTTAATCAGAAATCAATAGCCAGACAACCCTTTGTAAATGAAAAAGCCTTCTGTTTATCTGCCTCTCATTTTAGAACACCTATATATGAAATGTAATACGAATTTGGTCATCGCAACCAGTTTTGTAATAATTACTACATTTCTCGTTTTTATAACAGCTGGTTGCTACAGAGCTGTCCTTATAAATACATCTTTCATCATCACTCGGACACATGTTTCAAAATTCCGAAAATCTGATAAAACTTTGCAGTGACATATAGCAGACTCATTTTCCTTGGACAGAAATGATCTATCTATATACGTTGACCAATCCATACGATATGGGTTTGTTTTAAATAATAATTTGACTTATGTTTAACCACTTAGAATGTGTCGCTTTAAAGTGACATTTCACATTTATTTCATTTTTTTAAAAGTATTTCTTGATGCAAGTATTGTTTATTCTAATGCGTAGAAATTCTTTCAGCTTTTTGAAGTTGTTATTTATAAGCGAAAATTACGCCTTCAAAGTTCAGACAGAAATGGCAAATTCTATATAAATCTGAACTGTTGTCCACAACAATTTGTTTAATTTTAGCTCAGAAATATATATTTCTCGTAAACGGTTCAATATTTTGGCTTGAAATTTTCAGAATTTTCATAAAAAAACCATCTTCGCTAGCCAAGGTAGAACCCACCTACGTTTGTATTCACCCTTGTCAGATTTAGTTCGATTTTCTTTAAATCGCGAAGCGCCGCCTGCTGGTTGTTTACGTCCATTATTGATGACGTCATTAACGCGCGTTGTCTTTCGCGTCATATGTCATGCGGATTAGGTAAAATTCAGCTGATTTTTCGGTCGAATTGCCGAAAGTATAATAATTAGTCGATTAAAGATCGGGAATTCCTGTCGTTTGCAGTGAAATTCTTAGGAAAAATCGCACAGCTTCGTGTTTTTGAGTTGCAAATGCAATTCTTTTTCCCGCCCATTGTCATGAATTGGTTACTCATAACAAATGTATCAGTCGACAATCTGATTGGTTCCAGCGAGACCTCGCTGGAACCAATGAAAACGCTTTCCAGGAGACTAAGAAAATCGGACTAAATACGCCAAGGGTGAATACAGAAACGACGTTACGGCGTAGATGTCACCCTTGGCTTGCGAAGATGTAAGAAAACATGCTCTTTCAGATAGAATAAAAGTAAAATTTATGTAAAATAATTCTGAAATGTCACTTTAAGCGTTTCACAAATTTAAGGGGGAGGGGTACATGAACAATAACGGTCTTAGAATTTCTGGTGGTCAGTTTTTAGCTCCACTGGCCGAAGCGAGCTATTGTCATGGCGTTGTGTCTGTCGTGCGTCCGTCCGTGCGTACGCCAGTTAATTTTTTCTTTAAAAATCTTCTCCTCTTAAAGCAGTGGGCCAATTTTGACCAAACTTTGCAGGAAAGTTCCTTGGGTGACCTTTTACTTAAATTGTTCAAAGAATTTTCCATTAATGGTCCATTAATTTGGGCGTGGCAGGGCGGGGCTTATCAGTTTAAGATAAATGACAAGATAATTCTTTAAAAATCAACCATTTTGCCCATTTTGACCTAACTTGGCAGAAATGTACCTTGGGTACTCTTTACTTAAATTGTCCATGAAGTTTTGCTTGGTCCATAAATGTAGGCGTTGCAGGGCGCGGCTTATCTGACTTAGAGAAATAACAAAATAGTTGTTTAAAAATCAACCATTGGGCCAATATCATTTAAACTTGGCAGAAATGCACCTTAAGTGACCCTCTACATAAATTATCTTTGAAATATCGATTGGTCCATAAATGTGGGCAAGGCAAGGCGGGGCTTATCAGAATGGGAGACATCACGAAATAATTCTTTAAAAACAAACATTGGGTCAATTTAGTACAAACTTGGCAGAAATGTTCAGTGGGTAATACTTTGTAAGCGAAATTTTGATTGGTCTATAAATGTGGTTGTAGCAGGGAAGGGAATTGGACAAACCATGATATAAATCAATAGGCCAATTCAGACCAAACTTGGCAGAAATGTTCCATGGGTCACCCTTTCCAAGATTTGGCAGTGTTTTTTTACTTTAGCCAGTGGAGCGATTCAGGCCCTCGTGTACCTCTTGTTCTTTTAGTTTGTTATTTTCTCAAGCATTTTCTCTCAGAAATGCCCAAATTTGGGCCTGTATGGGAAAGGCATAAATGCGATAACAGATTCCAGTGCTTTTTAATTCACACATTATCCCATTCCCCTATTTTCGTGATATGTGGGTGCCTTCATAGGAGACATGATAATTGTTTACGATGGTTGTGCCCCCATTGACATTATAGATGATATAACTTTTAAATTAAAAAAAACTTCGAGGAGCGGCTTATATAACTCGGAAAAGGTTAGTCAGTGATTTTTTTTCTATTTTTCCTCAATGGCAAGCAATTTTATATTAACAACAGACTTGTTTTACTATTATCACACGCGGATTTAGAGGGGGGCGGAAGCGGCGCGCCCCCCCCCCCCCCTAAAATCGCCAGATTTTTTTTTCGCCAGATTTTTTTTTTTTTTTTTTTTTTTTTTTTTGAAAGGGGGACTATCAAAGAACAATTAAAAACAATGTTGGAAATTTTATCGAACTTATAATAATCAATTTATGACAATGACTCTGATAATGTCGGTGTTTTCCCATTTTCTTTGGCTGATATGTAGTAAGACCGACGCCAGTGTGTGTTTGTCAAATGGTCAAATAAACGCGACACCCGGATGCCGCTATTTAATTTGGTTAGTCAGCATCGTATAACCGAGCAATCGGCTGAGGCCTTGACAAGCACCTGCATGGAAAAGATAAAATGGCAAAATGTGAACGACAAATCTATCAGTATGATACGTGACGGCATTCAAATGACAGAAAATAGTCACAAACATCGGCGATTTGTACAAAGTTGGTAATATTAATATGATCACCGACAAGTAGTCACTGAGGCTTAACCGATTTCGTTATAAACCTATAACAGTCCTCGAATTGTGGATAATTTTAACTTTTAGCAGTTAAAAGCCAACATCCCTCCCCATACAGTGCCGTTTTTTTCAACCGGGGCGTCGATTAATCGATGACTTATTTCTAAGTACTCTTTATAAACCGTTGTTACCCCATCGACGGCGGATCGGGCGTTTATTTGATAAACGCTTTAATGAATACATTTTTGAGGAAGTTTCTTTTAACATAAAAACAAAATTATTCACAGTCAAAGTAAATCTATATAAGAAATAGGTCTGCATGTCCCGGAAATTGCACCATTTTGTCTTTCTTTTTAAAAAAAAATCTCGAGAGGAGGGAGGGGACACCCCTCCCAAACCCTCCCCAACAGGAAAAACAATATGTAGAATGGTAAAAAAACTCTGTTGTCTCTGTGAATGAATTTGTAGGTTTAGATATGGTATTGCAATATTAGATATAGGTTTATTTAAGAGGCAAAGAAATAGGACTACATGTCCCGGAAATTGCGCCATTTTGTCTTTCTTTTTAAAAAAAACTTCTCACGGGGAGGGAGGGGACACCCCTCCCAAACCCTCCCCAACAGGAAAACCAATATGTAACATGGTGAAAAAAAGACGCAAATCTCTCTTGCCTCTGTGAATTGATTTGTAGGTTTAGATATGGTATTGTAATATTAGATATAGGTTTATTTAAGAGGCAAAGAAATAGGTCTGCATGTCCCGGAAATTGCGTCATTTCGCCTTCCTTTTTTTTAAAAAAAATCTCATGCGGAGGAGTCCCCCCCCCCCATCCCCAACAGGCACACCAATATGTAAAATTATTAACATGGTGTAAATAACACCCCAAAAATGTGTTACCTATGATAATTTGCAGGTTTAAATATGGTTTTGCAATATAATACAGGGTGTCCCAAAATATGTGTCCCAATTTTAAACATCTATAAAATTGATGAATGTTGTCACCGAGTAAAATCAATTACAAAGGCATGAAGGGGACTTGATAAAGTTTTGTTTGATATATGGAACATCCATATTTACTACCTTAATATATTTGAAAACACACTGTAAAGAATTTATCATTGTTTAACTCATTTGTCTACTGACGTCAACGATGTCATTTTTAAAAAAAATACTTTGTCTCTTTCTCCCATTGTGTACTGATTAAGTAATTTGTAATTATTTGTATTCTATGGTTGAATAAGGCATAATGAAGGTCTTACTACTTATAAGATAGTAATTTTTAGATTAATGATTTTTCTACTTTAAAATGAACAGAAAAGTTATTGCTAACCCTTCATGTAGTCGTTTCTAAATCATTATTTACCAGTAATGACTTCCACTGCATCATTGATGTTGTGAAATTGTTGGAATTTCAAGGTAAACAATTAAATCACACCATTTACGACACCCCTGGCAAGGGTTTCTTGTGCACGAATAGGAATGATACTTTCAATACTTTTCACAAAATGTAAATGTACTACTCAAATCTTTGTCTCTGCCAAAAAAGAAAAAAAAAACTTTCCAAAAGTCCTTTGCCATCATCAGAATTTTAAGAGAAACAACAACTTTCCCCACTTCGAATAGTAGTTTTAGTGATTAATTTTACCCCTTCAAAATTTAATGATGATAAGACTTTCACTGCATCTTTTCGAGGCATAATAGTCGTGGAATACAAAATTAAAATGATCCATTTGATAATTTTAACATAGAAAAAGAAACTATCAAATCAAAAATATGACGTCGTTGGCGTCACTTAGCGAAAAAGTTGAAAAATGACATATTTCATAAAACATGATGTAAAATATATTTTCTGAATAAACATATGTGTTCTTTATACCAAACAAAACTTTATCATGTCCCCTTCAAACCTATGTAACTGTTTTTACTAAGTGACAACAATTGTCAATTCTAGATATGTGTAGAATGGGGACACATATTTTGGGACACCCTGTATGATATATGCCTATTTAAGGGCATCTTCGCAAGCCAAGGGTGACATCTACGACGTAACGTCGTTTCTGTATTCACCCTTGGCGTATTTAGTCCGATTTTCTTGGTGTCATGGAAAGCGTTTTCATTGGTTCCAGCGAGGTCTCGCTGGAACCAATCAGATTGTCGACTGATACATTTGTTATGAGTAACCAAATCATGACAACGGGCGGGAAAAAGCATTGCATTTGCAACTCAAAAACGCGAAGATGGGCGATTTTTCCTAAGAATTTCACAGCAATAGACAGGAATTCCCTAACTTTAATCGACGAATTATTGTACTTTCGACAATTCGACCAAAAAGCAGCTAACTTTTACATAATCCGCATGACGTATGACGCGAAAGACAACGCGCGTTAATGACGTCATCAATAATGGACGTAAACAACCAGCAGAACAACCGCTAGGCGGTGCTTCGCGATTTCAAGAAAATCGGACTAAATCCGCCAAGGGTGAATACAAACGTAGGTGGGTTTAACCTTGGCTAGCGAAGATGATTTAAGGGGGAATGCTCCAGTTTTTCGGAACACTCGGTCTTTACTGTAGTAAATTAAATGATTCGTACCAATATGTTTCGCTACAATATTTTTCAATACTATAACACATCATTACAATTTACCATTTTCGACAGTAAAAGTGTATTTATTATGCGAAAAGGATTTTCTCATGATGGAAATCGATTATTTAGAGCAAAACAGTCGTAAGTGTGTATGCAGTTACCACTGTTTTGCGTCATTTCATTCATGTGTAGCTGATAAAAAAATTCTGTAATTCACTAATAAGTGCGCTGACCTATACATTTTCTTTTTGAATTATTACCAGGACATGTTGCTTAATACAATGAGGGAGTTTTATCAAATTCTATTATGTAGAACTTGAAATATTTAAAAAAAAAAAATGCAAATTTTGGCATGAAATACTCCAGCTTCGTTGATCTAACCGAACACGTGAGCATGTTGTTTTATACATTTACAAGTTTATAATAGCACATATTTTGGGTTTTCTGTCCTTATTAAATGTAAGACGTTACTTTAAATCCGTTTTCGGGACTAAACGATGAATATACAGCATTTTATTAGCATTTTAATGACGTTGGACAGGTGCAAGAAATTGTGCATTGTTTCGATGTAGGGGTATGTGATACGAATGCCTATAAAATTCAAACAAGATCGCTGACCATCCATTTTTATTTTATTTTTCAATTGGTAATAACATGTTATTTCAACATACAAAATATAAATAATTCTATCATTGGGGAAAAATAGGATACTGGAGCATTCCCCCTTAAGAGGCGATTAAATAGGTCTGGATGTTCCGGAAATTGCACCATTTCGTCTTTCTATTTGAAATTTTTCTCAAACGAAGGGAGGGGACACCCCTCCAAAACCCTCCCCAGCATGCGCACTAATAGAAATCAGGCTGCAAAAAAGTGAAAATGAACACGAGTCCTGGATTTTGCGATTGGGCTTTTTAATGTTATCACATATTTACATCTACGTATATCCTTGAAATTATACTAGCATTCCTTTATTAAAATATTTTGTCTTTTAAAATTTTATGAGCACAGAAATACGACATATATCGTCGTTTACGTTTAAAGCTGATGTAAATATAGCTGTGATAATCTGTATGTACGTCGTTTTCGGACGTACCCAACGTTATGATGTTACGCCCCCCCCCCCTAACCGAAAATCCTGGACCCGCCCCTGATTATGTCTTGATAAAGCATCGTTGTTGTTATAAAATCAAGTAACTACGGCTTGTCGCAAGCCTTAGTTACGAGTTTTTACAACTACGCCGGCGAAATTCCATTGCTTGTCCGAAATTAAGTCACTGTTTACTTCATAAAATCGATTCCTTTTTAAGGGAAGATAATTCAATGACGACAAGATGTGTCTTAACCCTTTCCCTCACTGCAAAATTTCTGGATGATCCACTTCAAACACTGTCACAAATGACAAAATAGATGTTATTAAAGATATTATTTGAGTGAAATTTTGCATAGAAAATATTGAGACAACAGGAGAAACTGCTGGTTATCAGCAGTTTCTTCTTTTGTTTCAATATTTTCCCAAACCTTTTTCTATAAGGGACGTCAAAAACAGGTCTTGTTTGGGAATGGGTTGACCCATTACCAGACTTGAAATTGTTAGGGCGGCCTTAAATGAAAGTGTCTGCAGACAACAGAATAGACATTTTAAAAATATGAATGGTGTACAATAGAACACAGAAAATATTGCGCCGAAAGGAGAAAATGCTGATTATATATACATTTTTATACTCCCCGAAAAAAAAAATCGGGGGAGCATATAATCGCCCATCTTCGCTAGCCAAGGTTGAATCCACCTACGTTTGTATTCACCCTTGGCGGATTTAGTCCGATTTTCTTGAAATCGCGAAGCGCCGCCTAGCGGTTGTTCTGCTGGTTGTTTACGTCCATTATTGATGACGTCATTAACGCGCGTTGTCTTTCGCGTCACACGTCATGCGGATTATGTAAAAGTTAGCTGCTTTATTGGTCGAATTGTCGAAAGTATGATAATTCGTCGATTAAAGTTAGGGAATTCCTGTCTTTTGCAGTGAAATTCTTAAGAAACATCGCCCATCTTCGCGTTTTTGAGTTGTAAATACAATGCTTTTTCCCGCCCGTTGTCATGATTTGGTTACTCATAACAAATGTATCAGTCGACAATTTGATTGGTTCCAGCGAGACCTCGCTGGAACCAATGAAAACGCTTTCCAGGAGACCAAGAAAATCGGACTAAATCCGCCAAGGGTGAATACAGAAACGACGTTACGTCGTAGATGTCACCCTTGGCTTGCGACGATGATAATCGCCACGCTGTCCGTCTGTCTGTCCGTCCGTGTGTCCGTCCACAGCCAGTTCTCAGCAACCCTTGGACCAAATTCAATGAAACTTCACATGTGAACTCCCTTGGATAATCCCTAGGGACTTTTTCTCCGTTTTAAGCTCACCTGAGCACGAAGTGCTCAAGGTGAGCTATTGTGATCGCTTTTTGTCCGTCGTCCGTCTGTCCGTCCGTCTGTCCGTATGTCCGTCTGTCAACAATTTGGTGTTTACACTCTAGCATCTACAAATATTAGCCAATCTTGACCAAACTTGGTCAAAATATGTATGACCTTGAGGTCTCGGATGGGTTCGATTTTGGATCAGATCGGACCTGAAAGTTCGGAGTTATCTGCCCTTGAATGTAAAAATAGCTACTTTTAACATTGTTTACACTAGCATCTACAAATATTGACTAATCAATACAAAAGTTGGACAAAATGTTGGTGACTATAAGATCTCGGATGAGTTCGATTTTTGGTTTGATCGGATTAGAAAGTCCTGAGTTATCTGTCCTTGAATTTGACAAAATTGCCGTTTTTCACGGTTTTCAACTTTGTTTACACTATAGCATCTACAATTATTGACCAATCAAAAGAAAACTTGGACACAATGTAAGTTACCATAAGATTTTGTATGAGTTTGATTCTGGGTCAGATCGGACTGAAAAGTTCGGAGTTATCTGCCCTTGAATGTAAAAAATAGCTACTTTTGACATTGTTTACACTCTAGCATCTACAAATATTGACCAATCAATACAAAAGTTGGACGAAATGTTGGTGACTATAAGAGCTCAGATGAGTTTGATTTTTGGTATGATCGGAATAGAAAGTCCTGAGTTATCTGCCCTTGAATTTGACAAAATTGGAAGTTTTTCACTGTTTTCAACTTTGTTTACACTATAGCATCTACAATTATTGACCAATCAAAAGAAAACTTGGACACAATGTTAGTGATGATAAGATATTGGATGAGTTTGATTTTGGGTCAGATCGGACTGGAAAGTCTGGAGTTATCTGCCCTTGAATGTAAAAATAGCTACTTTTGACATTGTTTACACTCTAGCATCTCCAAATATTGACCAATCAATACAAAATTTGGACACAATGTTGGTGACCATAAGATCTTGGATGAGTTTGATTTTTGGTCTGATCAGACCAGGAAGTCCTAAGTTATCCGCCCTTGAATCTGACAAAATTGCTGTTTTTACTGTTTTCGACCTTGTTTACACTCTAGAATCTACAATTATTCGCCTATCAGGACAAAACTTGGACACAGTGTTGGGGACCATAAGATCTTGGATGAGTTAATATTTCAGTGTGATCTGGCCGGAAAAACGAGAGTTATGTGCCCATGAATTTTACAAAATTGCCATTTTCGGCTGTTTTCGACTTTGTTTACACGCTCTAAAATCTACAATTGTTGACTAATCAAGCCAAAACTTGAACACAGTGTTGGAGACTGTTAGAACTCGTGTTAGTTTGATATTTGGCCTGATGGGATCAGAAAGTTGAGAGTTATGTGTCCTTTGATTTTACAAAATTGCTGTTTTCAACTGTTTTCGACCTTGTTTACAATCTAGAATCTACAATTTTGTTATCAATCAAGACAAAACTTGGACCCAGTGTTGGAGACCATAAGATCTCGGAAGATGATCTGCCCTTCAAATTTTACCCGGACAACCACAAATAGTGACTAATCAGAACAAAACTTGACACAATGTTATTCACAGTGTAGGAGCGGAAGTGTGTGAACACTTGTCTTTGAGTGATAACTTGTGTGTCTGTACATCGAGGAAATGCAACTTGGTAAATATCAGCGGTTGACATTGGTAAGAATTTATGTTTTTTTCTGGATAAACACAACACTTTTGTCAGATCATTGTACTAATCTCTTTATTTATTATTGCCTGTAACATTTATAGAGCAATCGGAGCCATTGGTTCTAAATTTAAGTCATTTTAGGCCCGATTCACTTGGGCATGAACTAAAACGGGTGATGTAGCTGTTACGAATCGCAGTTTTCACTCGAATAGACGCATACTGTAGGGTATTTCGCGACAAATTTTTCATTCACAGCTCGTGCATGTGTGTGTGTTGAGACTTATATAATTATTTGGCAAGGAAACCGTCTAAAACTTCCCATTTTTGCCGTTTAAAAAAATAAATTTTTGTACAATCGTTTGTCAAGTCCTGTACAATAGCCTGACAAGAAATACTTACTTTTGTACAACGGCTTGAATTGCATATGTGACATATTGATTGTAATAAATGCGTCTTTACCTCTTTTTGCATTATATTCGACTGATATTTTCATGATATTATGCTCGCCCGTAAAAGATACAGAGAAAAAAATGTCGGGAAAATAAGAAATGTTTGCATGATGGAGAATCACGTGACATAATTTTATAAAATCTTCCATAACTAACCTAGTATTTGATTTACACCGACGGAATACTATACTAAAGTATAATTGAAGTCTCAATCTTTGTCAATCTGCTAAAATCCGGCATTAACCGATATCAACATTTGACAGGGACCAATTAATAGTCATAATCCATGACCCTGGGAAATCCAAAATAGATTATTTTTACTGTAACCAAACAGGTATCCTGTTTGGATCTCCTGTTATATTTAATTTTACAAAGCACAATTGTAAACACACGATTTTGTACTGAAATGTGATTTCATCGAGGCATCCCCAACGGTTTTTAAAAGTGCGTTGCATGGCGAATGGCACAATCAAATGCGCGTACTGTACACTTTATCCCACCAATTCCGTTGAGTATACACGCAGTATAGTCACGTGACATTTTCCATGGTCAGCAAGCTGAGTTAAGAGTAGTGTCTTTTGTGGTGTAATATGACAACGACCTGTGAATGATAAAAAAATACCGAGTCTAAATTGGCGGGGAAAAGAGGGATTTCGATTTATAGAAATATGTGTTTCGAACCCACTATCCTTAAATAAATCGACGTAATACTATCTGCAGACAGCTACTGTACTATCACGGCCACAGCAAATGTGTTATTATTCGCCATCTTTCAGTAAGAATCATGCTTCTCTGCCAATTTACATATATTGAAATATACAGTAACCTTTCGTCACGGCACATGGTTCGATGTAGAAAAGGGCACAATTATATAAATTTAGTAAACAGTGACTTAATTTCGGACAAACAATATCATTTCGAAGTCATTGTTAAAAATCTCGTAACTACGGCTTGATTCTAGCCGTAGTCAAGAGTTTTCAAAAAGGCACCGACGGTTTATCAAAACATAACGTTTGGCAAACCAAGTCTACACGTTTAACACAAAATTCGTTGCTATTATATAAACTCATTCATCACTCTAAAATGAATTTTGAAATATAGGTAAAGAAAGAAGCCTAACCAGTGGAACATTGGATAACAAATTAAAGATGATAAACCGAAATTTCGTGTTTCTGTTGATATTTTAATCCGTGTGAAATATAGGCAAGTGACATTTCAAACTGCTTGTAAGCGATTGTACAATGAATTCATAAGGGAATTGTCATTAGCCAAACGATTGTACATAAAACTGTCAAAATTCGGACACTTAAATCGGGGATTTTATTGGAATGGACGTCATTTCGTCTGAATCATGTTCTTAGTGAAAAAATACATACATAAAGGCAATTAATTTTGGGAATAAACAATACGATGAATGTTTAAAAAGCGATAAAAATGGCAATTTTATGTGGTGAAAACCATGCTCCAATTTTCCAATCCTAATGATCAAGGCATTTTGTATGGTTTAAACAGCTCAGACCGGGCGCATATGAGGACGATGCCTTCCATGTTTATTCAAGATTACGACATTACAACAAAATATAAGATATATGTTGAAATAATTATCAATCATAAACTTTTTCTTACCTATGTCAACCGCTGGTGTTTACCAAGTTGCATTTCCTCGATGTACAGACACACAAGCTATCACTCAAAGACAAGTGTTCACACACTTCCGCTCCTACACTGTGTTATTGACCATAAGTTTGCTTTCAGTCTTAAAGTCATAAATATTAATTGAATTGAACAAAACTGTGCCTAATATCATTTTGGTTCAGGTGAGCGGTATAGGACCATCATGGTCCTCCTGTTTAATTTGAGGCTGCGTCATGGAAAAGGGGACCTCAATAAAAAAAAATAGTTTTTCTCAAATTTCTCTTCATTTAATGGGCAGAATTTAATGATTTTTTGTAATTATGTGATAGATGAGATGGTCTGGACGATATTCTAAAAATAATGTGTGTACAAAAAATGCATCATGGGAAAAGGCGGCTTAATGAATGATAGTTTTTATTTTGTGACAAATGTAGTATAATGGCACAAACATCTTATGTTGGAATAGTGGAGCGGATAAGTGCCATTTTTTGGCAAAATCGTGCAAATGGTGATACAAGCACCAAATTTGATGTGGTGGTACTAGAAGGGAATTGGAAAATTTTGACCCGATGGGACATTGAAAAATCCAAAATGGCGGCCATTTTTCAAGATGGCCGCCTAAATGAACCTTTGAAAGGGCTATATCATATAATTTGGAGCCAAGGTTTTGATTTAGACCAGTTCTGGAGCCAAGTTTTGATAAAATCGCATGTATAATGATTTATTTTATCCATTTGTACAAATAGAACAAAACGACTGCCTATTTCAAGATGGCCACCAAGATTGAAAGTCCTCATATTTCATTTAATGATAGAAAAAATAATGTTTCACTTTTATACAATTAAATTTTCACATTATCTTTCATTTTCTCTTCAATTTTAAGACGGTCTTGAATAAATATTGTGTACTTGTATGTTTTTGGGGTGTATGGTTCATAGTAGAGGTAGTACCTTTGACACAGTAGTCAGCTAATCCGACGGATCAACTACTGACACTGGTCCTCACTGCTGTCCTAACTCTTCACCTTCACCTATCCCGTGGCGGTTGCCGTTGGGGCGCTGTGGATGACCTAACAACCAGTTCTCTCCAACCGTCTCTGTCCTTCGCTTGTTTGACTGCCTCATTCATTTTCAATCCAGCTCATTATGTGATGTTATCCTCCCATCTTTTCTTCTGTCTTCCTCTCTTTCTTCCTCCCCTAACTGTTCCTTGGAGCGACAATTCCCTGTCCTCTGCTTACATAACCAAACCATCTGAGTTTACGCTTTTTAACTGTAGTAAGCAGATTATCGACGGACCTATATATTGTCGTATTCTGTTTTTTTACTTCTTCGTTGGTTATATGATCTTTGTAAGATATGCCCAGCAGTCTTCTGTAGCATCTCATTTCTGTGGCCTTAATCTTTTTCTCAGTTTCTGCTGTAAGGGTCCATGTTACATAGGCATATAGGAATACAGAGTGGACAAGACGTCCCTTGTCAGCCAGAAGTGGCTATCAGCATATAAAATTTAACTGCTGATAGCCACTTCTGGCTGTCAAGGGACGAAGAGAGCACATGAGTCTTAACTTGAAGCCAAGTTTGATGGATTTATCTTTCCAGATGGTGTAAAGCTTAGCTAGAGTTACAGCTGTCATAGCAATTCTGGCCGATATTTAAGGTTTAGATCCCTCATCTGATACTAGTGCACCTAGATATTTAAAAGTCTTTACGGTTTCAAGTTTTTTTTCTGTTTGTGATGATGTCAGTCTGAATTCCATGAATGTTATTTGTCATGAGTTTGGTTTTGTTTGAGCAGATTTCCATACCGTAGTCTGCAGAGGATTTGTCGAGTTGGTTGACCAGGTTTTCTAGCTCCTGTTCTGAGCCTGCCAGTCTGTGTACATTGTCAGCAAAGTCTGCAGGTTTGTGATCGTTCTGCAACCAATGCTTACTGGTCCTTTGTGGTAATAATTCATAATTCTTTCTAGGAAAATGTTGAAGAGCTTTGGCGAAAGCAGGCATCCTTGTCCTACTCCAACTGATGTTCTGAACCATTCACCAATTTCTCTGTTGAGGTATACTGCACTACTGGCCTTGTCGTATAGATTTTGTATGACTTGGATGAGGTTAGCGTTGATGTTATAATAATTCATAGTAGCCCAAAGTGTGGCATGCCAGACTCTGTTTCTTGAAATCTATAAATATGTGGTAGAGTTCTTGCTGATGCTGTAGATATCTTCCACATATGATCCTGAGGCTGAAGATCTGCTCAGTGGTGCTACGTCCTGCTCTTAATCCTGCTTGCTCTTCTGCTATGGTTGTCGCTGACTGTGTTGTCAATCTATTCAACATGATCTTAGGCATCACTTTGCTGGGATGGCATATTAGGCTTATGGTGCGATAGTTGTTGCATTGTTGTAAATTGCATCACCACAAGCCTGTACTAGTTCTCCCAGGATGTTATCGGTTCCTTCTGACTTTCCTTTCTTAAGGGCCTTCACTGCTTCCTCCACTTGAGCTCTAAGGATGGGAAAGTTGTCTGTATCTGATGACAAGGTTGTGTTGAGTTTTTCTGAATCTCCTGTTGTGCAGTAGGAGTACAGCTCAGAGGTATATTCTGTCCATCTGTTCAAAGTGACTTTAGCTTCGGTTAGACACTTCCCGTTCTTATTTAGGATGATGCTTGGCCGATTTTGTTTTCCACTGGTGAGATCTTTTACTACTTTGTAGGCCTTTTTGATGTTGTTGGCTTTGGGACTTGATTCAATATCGCTGCATTGAGCTGCAACCCAATCCTCCTTTGCCTTTAACCCTTTCCCAAACGGCACAATTTTAGGTTGTTCTAATTCGAAAGCTCCAAAAGACGACAAAATGAATGTTCCTAGAGGTAAAATTTGTGAACAATATAGCACAGAAAACATGGAGGCAAAAGGAGAAAATGCTGATTATCAGCATTTTCTTCTTTTGCCTTAATGTTTTCCCAGACCTATTTTCTTAGGGATGTCAAATCCAGGTCTAGTTTGGGAAAGGATTAACATACTCATCTTTACCAATTTGTCTGCTTGCCGGTACTTATTGGCTCCCTCAGCAGCTTCGATACTTGGACAGCTTCAGGTCTCTTCTTTGGTTGCATAGCTATAGTATGTCTGGTATTACCCATGGCTTCTTGATGGTCCGTTGTTTACCAAGAACTTCATTGGCCGTCTCCGTCAAAGCATTGTTGAACGTGTCAATGAAAGTATCTGCGTCTTTGTCGTCCGCATCAAGTAGCAGGACTGGGGCAAACTTTCGGCCAATTGTGGCCTCGAAGACACGCGCCACTTCTGGGTCTTTTAGTTTCTCCAGACCAGTTCAACTTTAACTCTTTTGCTTTCGTAGGGTGTAGGCCGAATGATATCATGAAAAGCTCATGGTCACTGTTGATATCCGCACCAGGGAAGCTACGTGTTCTGGTGATATTGACTGGTGTGTGGAAACGTTTCTTCATCAATAGTCTATTTGGTGGTCAGACCCAATTGGTTTGTGCCAGATCCATCGTCTGTACGCTTTGTGGGGATGGAACATGTTGGTCACTTTTGCGAACTCGAGCAGTCTAAACCCTCTATCATTTGTCTCCGAGTTGCAGTAGGGTCCTCACGTTCCTTTCTAGTCTTGTTGGGCATATTCTCCAATCTTTGCATTCCAGTCCCCTTGGACAACCAGGATATCTTTCTTGGGTGTTTCTTAATTTTTTTTTTTGTTGTATTTGGTCATAGAATTCTTCTATTTCTTCTTGATATCCCATCACTGAACTAGCTGTGTTTAATGCACAAGGAAACCCACACTTTCTTCGTGTCGATCGTCTCTTCCATTGAAGTAGAGCTTGTGACCTTCATGGGTTGATGTTTCTTCCATGCCTAACCATCTCATCTCGCAAATTCCTAAAACATTCCGTCTGTATTTGCTCATAGTATGTGTAAGCTCCTTAAGCTTGCCAGGAGCATTTAGTGTCCTAACATTCCATGTACCAATGACTGTGTTGTTGTGTCTGGCACTGATTTTGTCTTTACTGCTATCATTGGTGGCACCAGCAGTATATTTCCCACTTCCGTCCTGGTGCCCCGGCGTTGTGGCGGTCCTTGATATTCAGGGCGACGACCGAGCTGGCTTAAAAATCGTTCTGGTTGTGTTCATCTTGTAGCAAATCTTAGGCAGTGACGCCTGGTGGAGCCTATCCCTCTCCAGGCCTGGCCACAGCCGACTTCCCCTATATCAGAAGTTTGCCCTGGCCACAGACACTTGGCCTCACTCTTACCAATTCCAAAACAAGTCTGGTTTTCACGTTCCTAATGTTTTAAGTTTGAGAAATCATTGAAGCAAATAAAAAAAATGCCGATAACCATCATTTTCTTCTTGTGTCTCAGTATTTTCTATTTTGTTTTCTATCCAAATTCTTTCTTAATAGATATTCATTTTGTCATCTGAAGCAGTTTCCAAAACCCTGCAGTCCGATTTTTGTCGTTTGGGAAAGAGTTAAGATGATTTTCTTTCGTTCAATATGTTAATGAGATGTTAAATGCAATTTTGCATCTGCTTGTTTGTTGTAGGTTAAGTAAAGTTTCTACAATGAACAAGAGTCAGGTTTTCGTTTTTCCAAAATTCATTACCTTACAGAAATTTGCCGCTTACTCTATTTGACTGTCACTCATCATATTGTCCATATTAGACTTTGTGAAAAGTAAATTTGAATATACAATCACAAGAAGCATATTCAAGACAGTCCTACAAATAGCATTAATATAGCAAACAGTGTAAAATGTGAAATTGAAACATCGTTTTTACCATCGTATGAAATTTTAGAGTTTTCCAGCTTGGCGGTCATCTCGAAATAGGCAGCCATGTTGTTTTATTAGTGCTAATGGAGAAAACAAGATGTGTTTGTGAAACACAAATGCCCCCGAAATGGCTATTTTTCTACAATGTTAAATTTTCGTGGAGTAAAGGGTTATTAAGGGTTAAGGGATGACCTTGAGGAAGGTCAAATTGCATGGAACAGATAGATATCATTGAAATGAAGTTGCATACCAAATTTGAGCTTTGTATGTCAAATACTTTTGGAGAAAAAGCAAAGGTTAAGTTTTCAGAGTAAAAGGTTAAGTTTTCGTAGAGTAAAGGGTTGATAAGGGTTAACAGATGACCTTGAGAAAGGTCAAACTGCATGGGACAGATAGATATCATTGAAAGGAAGTTGCATACCAAATTTGAGCTTTGTATGTCAAATACTTTTGGAGAAAAAGCAAAGGTTAAGTTTTCGGAGTAAAAGGTTAAGTTTTCGTAGAGTAAAGGGTTGATAAGGGTTAACAGATGACCTTGAGAAAGGTCAAACTGCATGGAACAGATAGATATCATTGAAAGGAAGTTGCATACCAAATTTGAGCTTTGTATGTCAAATACTTTTGGAGAAAAGGCAAAGGTTAAGTTTTCGGACAGACGGACGGACAGACAGGCGGACGGACAGACGGACAGACGGACGGACGGACGGACGGACGGACGGACAGACAGACAGACAGACGGACACGAGTAAAACAATATGCCCCCGATCTCTCGATACGGGGGCATAAAAAATCAAAACACATACAAGAGCATCAAAATTGTGCTTTGAAACTAGTTTAACTCATAACATCAGACCCAAATCTAATGCCTTTTTGAAGCATCAGTTTGGCGGCCATCTTGAAAAATGGCCGCCATATTGGATTTTTCAATGTCCCATCGATTCAAAAAATGTCTATTGCTTTAAGGTACTACCACACCAAATTTGGTGCTTGTATCATCATTTGCACGATTTTGACCTTTATCCTCTCCACTAGAAACGGAAATCCAATACTCCTTATTTGTACAGATAGTATTGGAACCGCCCTTTTTACATTGATAACTTCGTCAATGAATCAAACGACAAATGACTAATACTCTTGTACCATGCTTTGTAATATATTAATATTAATATGGTGTTGGTCCCGTATAAAAAGGATCGAACGAGCGGGCTCAGGGGGGTAAGAGAGAAAAAATAGAGCATTACATATGTAGAGAGGTGCTAATATGTTCTGGGCATCAAGCCCCAGAACAGAAATATGAAGTAATGAAAGGGACTGAGATCAGACAATGGTAGTAACAAATGAACTAGGCACATGGATCAAGATCAGATGTGAACCTGTTTTATACTGGATTAATTATTTAGATGATTAGAAATTGTTTAGACTTATTGTTGTATTTCTGTCTTGATGGGGTGTATTAAACGTCGTGCTGTAAACCAAATGTGTTTTGTGTTTCAAAACCACTATACAATCACAGGACGGCCAAAGTAACATGGACATAATGTTACACAAACACTTATTCGGGGAGCATAATCCGTCTCTTGTCTTGTTTTGCCTCAATGCTTTCCCAAGCCTTTTCTAACAGGGACGTCAAAACCGGGTCTTGTTTAAAGTATGAATTTTAAGCCATGAATATACCGGGCAACCAAACAACGGTTGTAAGACAGACTCGGAGATAGGGAGAAAAGGGAAGACGGGGACAGATAGAAAGAGAAAAAGGGGCCCCGGATGTAATTGCTAAATTAACCCTTTTCCCAAAGGCAACATTTCAAAAAGGTCCAACTCGAAAGCTGTTGCAGACGGCAAAATGGACGTGACTTAAAGTACGCTTGGTAAAAATAATATCATAGAAAACACTGAGACAAAAGAGAAAATGCAGGTTATCGGCATTCTCTTCTTTTGCCTCAATATTTTCCCCAGCCAATTCTATTACTGACGACACAACAAGGTCTCGTTTGGTAAAGGGTTTATATTTTCCGCAAGAGAAAAAGTGTTTATTAAATGAAGCATGTCATTTGTGTAATGGATTAGTTAGGAAGTATATTATACTGCTATATTTGAGTTAAAGGATGCTGTGAATATTGGTATCATTTCTATTGTTTGAAATGTCCATATAGTTCACAAAATACATCTACCAAGGAAGATTGGAATAAGCACAACCTTGCAAATATTAATACCCTTTTCAGGTCATCTTGAAAAAAAATAGTTTTCGACCTACTTTTCGGACCAATTGAATTGCAGTATATTTTAAAATTTCGCTGCTATATTTTGGATAAACAGACTGCCGGTTAGTTTATGTGACTTTTATACATAGCCACACCCCGTCTCTAATGAACCGCTAGTGAACACAAAGTCAGGTAGAGTCTATATATTGTCCAACAAGGTTATACCCGGAACAACTTAATTTTCGTGCGCAAAGTCCGTTAGTTTAGCGTCTTAACAAAACATTGCCGATGTGGGGTCATTACATATGCAGATGTCCCGGGTTAATCTTGCTGGACAATACCGGTAGTAGATTTTACGCGATATATAAACATTCAACGCGCTGCGCGCATTTGAATCTTTAATTCGCGTAGAATCTACTATACAGCCTGTATCTAATACATAGATTATGAATTATCAGTAAATTTTAGTTTTCAGTTTGATTCATTCAAAGAGACATTACTTGTTTAAATATATTTTTATATAGAAGAGCACTTTTTCTTTTAAAAAGTTTGTGACATTGTTGAGCAATTTACAAGGAATACTAGTATATTTTCCCTTAAATTGAAATAATTGTGGTAAACCACAGTTCATATGTATATGAAATTTGCCATTGTCGTTTCAACTTTTAAAGTGTTTTCTAGGCTTATCAACAACTATAAGCTTATTTCCACTTAGACCCCCAAACACACACACACACACACAACAGCCACCGATAGTCGTCCTTTGATGACAATTATGGCCAATCACCGTTCGCTGCCATTGCACATGGGATGCTTTGCTCGTAATTGGGTCTGAGCCTCTATCTAGCCTAAAGAAACCGGCTATGTTGCTATTTTAGTAACAAATTGGAACCGTGTCTGTGTGCATACAATGTTAATTTCCCATAAACCCATTGTTTGCAACCGGAAGCGCCTCATAGGTACGGACTAAACGATAATTGAATGGGGTCAATTAAAAAAAGCTGATGCATTTAAACGAATTACAATAACCAATCTTGGCATCAAAACATACTTTTAAGTAATCAAAACCATATAAATCTAGTTGAAAACTAATGTAACAAAGTCCAAGATTGAAGGTCACATGATAACAAAAATAAGATTGGGATGGAAATGTGGGTACACAGTCTACATGAGTCTGAGTGTGTTCGTAAAGCAGATATCAGTATTAAAGCGACAGGAATTTATACCATTTAGCATTGACAAGCGCTAAACACATTTCAATTAAAAGCCGAATTTTTGTTCGATTAATTCTTTTGAACAGTGTATTTTTATGCAATGTCAATGAATTTTGTGCTAAAAAAAGACTATGTTAACGGTTTTGTTTTGATAAGCCGTTGGTGCTGTTACAAAATCTCGTAAATACGGCTTGATTCAAGCGTAGTAACGAGGTTTTAAAACAACGCTCACGAAATACTTGTTGTGTGTCCGAAATAACGTCACGGTTAACTGGATAAAATCGTTCCCTATTACGATCGATTCAATTATTTTTCGTTTCAATGGTAAAGTTTGACATCGTTATCATACTTTTGGTTTAAGTATTGTGTCAACATGTATACCATTCTGATTGCAATAATATTCATAATTGTGGGCGTCTTTTGTGCCAAGAACGTGTTTAGTAGTGACCAGAAAGGCCGAAATATACCGGGTCCTAGAGGACTACCAATAGTGGGATCTGTTTTACAAATCAAACCAGAGAAAATATACGAACAATTTTCCGAGTTTGCTAAACAGTATGGAAAGATCTTCAAGTTACAGATATTTGACACAAATGTCGTTGTATTAAACTCCGTTGAAATGGTAAATAAGGCATTGGTTACCGAGGGACACATATTCAACGAGCGGCAATATCTATTCATTGCAGATAAAATAGGATTGATGAAAAGTGTTTCTTTTATTTATTTCAACAAAGAACACAACATCGCGAGGAAAGCTTTTGTAAAGAGTCTTCACATGTATGGAACTGGTATAGCTAAGTTTGAGAATATAGTTCAGGGCGAGTTACAGCGACTTATACAAGAGATCGATAGTTATAAAGGAGAAAAGTTTGAAGTTGTTTGGTTGATCAAGAGGTCCATAGTTAACATCATTTCCATTCTCGTAAGTACCGAATAGAATTGAACCAGGGTATGGTAACAAAATGACCTTATTTTGGACATTAATTTATCCAGATAAGCTTGTGCACGGTGAATTATCATGTGATGCAATAATTTCAGAAAATCTTCGATAATTTTGTTAAGGTAGTCTACCACTAATGAGATTCGCACTACGTCGGAATTATTCGGGCGCGATCAGAAACATTCGGCGGAGGAATTCTCCACCGCCGAATGTGCCGAATAGGTTTGGATACGTATCGACGCCGCTCGAGAAAAAGCCGATGTTTTATGAATCTCAAAATGGCGACATTACGGGTATTCTACCTTAATACGTGGCCGATTTGAATTCGGTTTGGAACAGAGAAGGAGGACACGTCACGCGTTAGATGGACGTGAACGATTTTATAATTTTTTACATTCTTTCTCATCCTTTCCAAATAGGGTTTGGATTTGAGATAGCAAATTTCGAATGCTTGTAGAAGCCCCTTTTATCTGTAACCAGATTTTAATATATTTTATAACACGGTGCTTAAGTAACATAAAATTTCACTGAGGAAATGAATATATCGAGGGCTCAGCACAAAACAATTGTAACTACATATTTTTCAGAAATTCGTGTTTTGTATTTTCTGGATCTATAGGAAGGAATACATGTGTTCTTATATAAGGTTTTAATACTGTATATTTAAAAACATGTTTAGAATTCAAAGAATATCTTTATTGTTTTTTAGCTCACCTGAACACGAAGTGCTCATGGTGAGCTATTGGGTCGTTCATCGTCTGTCCGTCTGTCTGTCCGTCCGTCAACAATTTTGTGTGACCCTTTTTAAAACTTGTTTGCGAATTTTAGAATTTTTTTTTTCGTCAAAAAATGTGGGCGTGGCAGGGCGGGGCTTATCGGACTTCGATTAATCATAAGAAATGTTTTCTTAAAAGTCTGCCATTTGGCCAATTTCAAACAAGCTCATAGGACTTAGAGAACCTGTATGACCTAAGGTCATGATACTTAACACAGTTGTTGTCCTTGACCCAAGAAAGTGCCCTATAGTTTTGGGGTGACATAGGTCTTTGTTTAGAATCCATTTCTGTGCTGCAACTGGAGAATATTTTGATCTACAGCTTTTTCCAATGACAAGGACCTACGGAGAGGTATGAGAAGACGAAACTAAATGTCAGATTTAAAACAAAAGCGTCAGGTGAGCGATATAGGGCCCTTCTGGCCCTCTTGTTTCCCTCTCTTCTAAAATTTTACAAAAAGTAGCTTCAATAGTTTTGCGCTAAGTCCAAGATATTCGTTCTGTGTTCATGAAATTTCGTTTACCTATTTGCTTTCAGTTGATTGGGGAAAAGGCGACTGACGAACATGTGAAGCTTTTCTTTGAACTGACATCTGGAGAGGATTTTTTTCTGAACGCCGCGACAAACACAATATTGTCGAACTTTCCATTTTTGCTAAATCTACCATACTACAAACGACGCATGGATAAGATCATTGAAGCCAAGAGAATCTTACAGAAGAAGTATGTTTTAGATGTTAAGGTCAGTAAAACACACTGCTCACATGATAGCCCTGATTTCGACGTCCATTAGAGAAAACGATGTGCGTTATGTTAAATTTAGAAGAGAGATTCCAGGGAAAGTAGTTTTGTCACCTTCAAATTTCAACTACTGCACTGCAATTCTTTGTCACGCACACATTATAAAGTATTGAATATGCCTCTTTGAGAACGCCTATCAGGCACTGGAAATGGTACTATCTAACGTACAACAAGGCCAATTACGACCTCTAGAGAAGGATTTTTATTCAGCGAGAGGAAGAGACAAAAGACACACGGATTTAACCCTTTCCCAAACGACAATATTCTACGGAAATCCAAATTGAAAACTGCTGATGAAGACAAAATTAATGCTGCCAAAGAAAGGATTTGTGTACAAATAACTCAGAAAATCTTGAGGCAAAAGGAGAAAGTGATGGTTATCAGCACTTTATTCTTTTACATCAAAGTGTTGCCAAGCCTCTGCTACTATGGACGTCAATAGCAGGTCTTGTTTTGGAAAGGGTTAAGCCAGGCGAATATGTTGGATTAGGAAGTTGTATTCTATACAAATAACTACCCTCAACATAGAAATTAGAGTCGAAATGACAAGTTTAGCAGGCCCGTGGGGAGCGATTTTATATTGGGTTGGCTCAAGTCCCTGTGTCTGGATATTGGGAGGGGAGGCTAAATTGGATTTTCCTAAATTTTAGGTGTAAAATAAAGAAAAGCGGCATTTTTGGCCACCCCCCCCCAGGCCCCTGTTCCTACGAGCTTCTATGGAATGTGGTTATCCCCTCTAATCTGTAGTCATGTATGATTATGCATATAATAAATCTCAATCTCATTTAAAGTGACATTTCACATTAATTTTTCATACTTTACTTTATTTTTACCTGAAAGGGCGGATTTTATTAAGGAAATTCTGAAAATTTCAAGCCAAATATTGCACCGTTTATGAGAAATATATATTTTTGTGCTAAATTTTAAACAAATTGTTGTGGACAACAGTTCAGATTTATATGGAATTTGTCATATCTGCCTCAACTTTAAAGTGACATTTCACAATTATTTTTACATAAATTTTACTTTAATTCTATCTAAAAGAGCATGTTTTCTTGTGAAAATTCTGAAAATTTCAAGCCAAAAAATTGAGCCGTTTACGAGAAATATATATTTTTGTGCTAAAATTAAACAAATTGTTGTGGACAACAGTTCAGATTTATATAGAATTCGCCATTTCTGTCTCAATTTTAAAGGAGTATTTTTCGCTTATAAATAACGAATTAAAAAACTGATAGTATTTCTACCCATTAGAATAAACAATCTTTGCATCAAGACATACTTTTAAAGAATGAAAAAAATATGAAATGTCACTTTAAAGGCGTAGTTTTGGTTGATAAATAACAACTCCAAAAAACTGATAGCATTTCTACTCATTAGAATAACCAATCTTTGCATCAAGACATACTTTTTAAAAAATGAAATCGGAATTAAATGTCCCTTTAATGTTTACAGAATGGTATTGTAGACAAAGATAAAACAGGTTTCGTGAGTGGGTTATTCCATTGTCAACAACAAGGATCTGGGCCAGAACGCGAGCTCACTGACGACATGATCAAAGCTATTAGTATAACAGATGTCATGACGGCTGGTATGTATACGTATATATGTTTAAAAATGTTTGTTCTTCACTTATCTTGTGGGGCACAAAGACGCGTTAATGTGTGGTAATGGGTTAACATTTCTCTAAAATATCACTTTACATATGTTGCATAATGTTAATTGCGAATGTTTAGATGACAAGAGGACCATGATGGTCCTTAATCGCTCATCTGAACTTAGATAGAAAAAAAGTCACAATGTTGTCAAGTTCAAGAGCACATAATTTAAGATGTGAGATTATGATCCAGCTGAAAACTGCTTTCATAATCTTGAATGAATAATATTTGTGGCTGTTACAGTAAAAACAAAGTGGAAGAAACCGACAATTTTGTCACAGTCAAGGGCACATAACTCTGTTCTGATAAAAATATTATCATCAACATTATGTCCATTTTTTTTTTTTTTTTTTTTTTTTTTTTTTTTTTTTTTTTTTTTTTTTTTTTTTTTTTTTTTTGATTGGTCAATATATTGTTAGAGTGAAAATAAAGTCGAAAACTGTAATTTTGTGAAATTCAAGGGCCAATAACTCTGTTTTTCTAGTCAAATCAAGCTGAAATTTTCATTCATCCAGGATCTTATGGCCACCAACATTTTGGCAAAGTTTTGTCTTGATTAGTCTGCTACAGTGTAAACAAAGTCGAAAACAGCAATTTTGTCAAATTCAAGGGCACATAACTCCAGACTTCCTACTTCAATCACACTGAAAATTGAAGTCATCCAAGATCTTATAGTTACCAACATTGTGGCAAAGTTTTGTCTTGATCGGTCAATATTTGTAGATGCTAGAGTGGTAACAAAGTCAAAACTAGCCATTTTTGAGGTTCAAGGGCACATAACTCCGGACTTCCATGTCCGATCTGACAAAAAATCGAACTCATCTGAGAACTTATAGTTACCAACAATGTTGCAAAGTTTTGTTTTGATCGGTCAATATTTGTAGATGCTAGAGTGGTAACACAGTCAAAACTAGCCATTTTTAACGTTCAATGACAAATAACTCCAGACTTCCTGGTCTGATCTGACTCAAAATCGAACTCATCTGAGAACTTATAGTTTGCAACATTCTTGCAAAAGTTTTATTTTGATCGGTCAATATTAGTAGATGCTAGAGTGGTAACAAAGTCAAAACTAACCATTATTGACGTTCAAGGGCAGATAACTCCAGACTTCCTGGTTCGATCTGACTCAAAATCGAACTCATCCGAGAACTTATAGTCATACATATTTTGACCAAGTTTGATTAAGATTGGTCAATATTTGTAGATGCTAGAGTGGTAACAAAGGCAAAACTAGCCATTTTTGACGTTCAAGGGCACGTAACTCCAGACTTCCTGGTCCGATCTGACTCAAAATCAAATTCGTCCGAGAACTTATAGTCATACATGTTTTGACCAAGTTGTAGATACTAGAATTGTAACAAAGTCAAAACTAGCCATTTTTGACATTCAAGGGCAGATAACTCCAGACTTCCTAGTCCGATCTGACCCAAAATCGATCTCATCCGAGAACTTATGGTCATACATGTTTTGACCAAGTTAGGTTAAGATTGGTCAATATTTGTAGATCTATACTAGAGTGGTAACAAAGTCAAAACTATCCATTTTTGACATTTAAGGGCAGATAACTCCGGACTTCCAAGTCCGATCTGACCCAAAATCGATCTCATTCAAGAACTTATGGCCATACATGTTTTGACTAAGTTTGGTTAAGATTGGTCAATATTTGTGGCTGATAGAGTGGTAACACCAAAATGTGGACAGACGGACGGACGAACAGACGGACGCCGACGGACAGAAAGCGACCACAATAGCTCACCTTGAGCACTTCGTGCTCAGGTGAGCTAAAAATAAATGTCCTTCTCCCCTGAAAATATTTCGGTGCTATGATTTAGTTTATTTCAATATAATTTGATACGACGTTTGTTACATTTTAAGGACAAGCATAACATTAGTCGTTTGGTAAAGGGTTAAATCGTTTTTTATTGTAAGACATTAAACTCATTTTCATCACGCTCCAACTACGTTTCAAATTTTCAATGCATATATACGTAAATACATGTATATGGATGTGAAAAGTTACCGAAGTCGAAATAATTATGTTAATGTTCATCATCTTTTTCCTAATCGTATACACTTTCGACTGTTCCAGTTTGATTTTTTTTTTCAATAATTTTATTATTTGAAAGATGCCGCAGACTACAAAACCAATGTTGATAAAGATCGGAATTGAGTACAATAGATCGCAGAAAATATTAAAACAAAGGAGAACATCAGATCCAAACTTTACCAGTAAGAAACAGTTTGGCAAAACCTTGCGACAAAAGACGAAAATGCTGATAAAATCAGTATTTTCTCATTTTGTCTCAATATTTTTTCTGTGAATGAAATTCTTTTCTATAAATATGGGTCCTACTCAGTTGGTCGTCTGCATCAGCTTTAAAATTTGGGTACCTTAAAAACATGTCGTTTTTGAATCAGATAAAATGCAGGTTGAGTTTCTTTCATATGGAACGATTTTATCAAGTAAACAGTGACGTAATTTCGGACAAACAAAAAGTATATCGTAGGTGTTGTTATAAAACCTCGTAACTACGGCTTGATTCAAGCCGTAGTTACGAGGTTTTATAACGACACCGACGGTATATTAAAACATAACGTTAAAGTGACATTATAAAGATATTTTTTTCATAAATTTTACTTTTATTTCTATCTGAAAGAGCATATTTTGTAGTGAACATTCTGAAAACTTCTAGCCAAACTATTGCGCCGTTTACGAGAAATATATAGTTTTGTGCTAAAATTAAACAACTTGTTGTGGACAACAGTTCAAATTTATATAGAATTTGTCATTTCTGTCTCATCTTTAAAGGCGTATTTTCGCTATAAAACAACAACTTCAATTAAACTGATAGCATTTATATGCATTAGAATAACCAATATTTGCATCAAGACATACTTTTTTTAAAAACAAATTAAATTGGAATGTTATTTCCCTTCAACTGTATAAAATCGTTCCCTATGCAGGTGTTCTAACGACGTCCGCTACTCTTCTGAATGCAATACTGTGTTTAGTTAACCATCCGGAATATCAAGCTAGAATACAAGAGGAGGTGGACACAGTGTTCGGGCCCGACAACAAACCATCCGTCAATCAACGGCATGAATGTAGCTTCATAGAGGCAGTGATTCTGGAGACGATGAGATATATACCTACAACGCCTTTCTTGTTGCCCCATGCATGTAAGGTTAACACGGAATTAGAAGGTTATGCTATTAAATCGAACTCACAGGTACGGAACCCGTAAGATGGGATATTGGCATATCAAATATTTCGTTCCTCAGATGTATGACTTATTGCAGACACCTCATCCTGTTTGCAAAAATTGATCCTAACCGACCAAAAAAAGCGACCTGATTTTTTTGTCGTTTTTTCTGGTCGGTTGCGATCATTTTTTGCGCAAAGCTCAGTAAGGCGAGGCACATGCAAAGCACTATTTGAAAATTGACGCAGAAATAAGAAAGCTGTTGCAAAATGTCTTACCTGAAGCGAGGCAAAATAAGGAATGATTTTCGCGGGCTCGTGTGCTAAAAATACATTTCTGATGGGAAATCCCTTAACAACGTTTGCCGGGTACCAGTCTAATATTTTGTTTATCGGTCATGAATCGGACATTTTTTTCGTAACAGTGTTAGCGAAAAATTATCATTTTCAAGCGAGATACTAGTCGATCATAGATAATGCAGGCGGGAACTTAAACTACGAAACATTGCGCATATTCAACATGCAACATTGATTCCAGATACGGAGACAGACCAGAAATGACAAACGTTTTTTCTTGAGATTCCTCAGCAGCTTAACCAGAAAAAACATCGAAAAGTCTAAAAGTAAAGTAGCTATGATCATGAAACTTCGCGGGTAGATAGATCTCACCAGGGAGGAGAGCAACGTACAATGAGCATAACTCTACCTTGCGTATTTTATGAGTTATTGCCCTCTGTTGTAGGCCTAGTGAAAGCATATCGTTGGTGGGGAGTCAAAACCTCGTAACTCCAGCTTATTCAAGCTGTAGTTACGAGGTTTTGACTCCCCACCGACGATATGGGGGTATCAAATCACATTCAGCGACAAATTCTAGTTTTTTTCCAGATAAATCCTTTCCTAAACAAGACCGGTTTTGACGTCCCCAACAGAAAACTTTTTTCAATTTGGCCCAACATGACATTTGGCGTTTTGGAAAGGGTAAGCGAGTACGCACGAGCGGCACGGCGAATCTAAGGCCGGACCGTATGTGTAAACATTACTTGTCAACTAGTTATTTCATAGTTATACCTATCTTAAAAAGTACACGATAGTGCAGCAACCTTCTCAACTCTTAATTAGAATGTTTCTCAACAAATGATTACGGTAATCCAGCTCTAAGAACGTCATCTTCAGCAAGTTGATCGTGGAAAAACTTCGCGAGATTCAGCCATATTTGTACGATAGAGGATTCCCAATCTATTTTTAGACCAGTGAGGCGTGACGATGACGTATTTGTTTAAACGAAAAACCGAATCCTATTGTCCGTAGATTATTTCTTTTCCGCGTTACGCAGTTTAGCGGAAAAGGGTTGTCTTCTTGCTAGGCACATGTATAAAGTTGTTATGATATTGTTATGAGAGTTTTGACCAATCAAAAAGGAGCACAATTAATAGGCGGGTAGATTGCATGAAATTGAGTCAGTTCTAGCGAGCGCACCGAAGTATTCGGTCCTATTTATTCACCGAATTTGGTATTGTAGGCACCCCTCTTGACTGGATTCATTCTTATTTGACGGACCGAACGATGAGGGTACAAATTGAACACTCAACATCAGACCCCACACCACTAAAATATGGGGTTCCCCAAGGCTCTTGTGCGGGACCGGTTATTTTTACAATGTACATCGCTGCCCTAAACAAAGTTGTCCAGAATTATCCCGCAGACCTCTATGGATATGCAGATGACCACAAAATTGCTCTTAAAATACAAGCTGGCAATCATCAGAGTGAATCTTCAGTTCGTGATCACTTACACAACTGCCTTGAAAGTGTCATTTCTTGGATGACGAAATTCAAATTAAAAATGAATAACTCTAAAACAGAAATTATCGCATATGGGACAAGACAACAATTAGAAAAGTTAAACCTAACCAGTATAACTGTAGGTGGCTCTGAAGTAAATTTGGTTGAACAAGTGCGTGACCTTGGTGTTCACATGACTAGTACACTGAATTTTGACTCGCATATTCGTAAAAAGTGTCAAACAGCGCAAATTCAGCTTAGAAACCAGAAATGTATTCGTAAGCATATTACACAGAAATCCGCAGAAACTCTCGTACACGGACTCATTCACTCACATCTGGACTTTTGTAATGGGCTCTTTGCTGACATTCCTTCCTATCAGTTAGACAGATTTCAAAGGGTCCAAAATAAGGCTGCCAGACTTGTTACAAATGCTACATATGAACAGCCTAGTTATAGCATTTTGAAATCTCTCCACTGGCTGCCTGTACGTGCGAGAATCATGTTTAAAGTGCTTGTCATCGTCTTCCGGGTCGTGCATGGGACTGCGCCAGTGTATCTTAGTTCTTTATTCAAACAAGCCAAAAGCACATACCGCTTGAGATCAGACAGTGATGCTTGTATAAAGTTTGTTGTTCCACGCTTTAAAACCAAAATTGCGGATAGGTCGCTAGCGGTTGTGGGCCCGAAATGGTGGAATATGCTTCCGAAATATTTGAAATCTATCCAAACAGAGACTAACTTCAGATCACAACTTAAGACTCACTTATTTAGACAATTTCACAGTGACTGAACTAATCCAAAATATTTGTTCATTTTTAATGTTGTATATAGACTCTGTGAAGCGCAATTGAATACTTATACTTTTTGCGCTATACAAATCTATTTGTATTTGTATTTACCATTTAACTATCAGAATTCCATATATGAATGCCAGTTGTCCAGTGCGAAATCCCACGCACTCCACCGAGTTGAGCGCCGAATTGTTTTGGGATACAGCTTTTTCAGAGCCATCTTCTCTGTTTTTTTGGCTGGACGTCGCGTTTCGATGTTGACGTGGATTTACCTCTCTTTGCATTTGCATCTTCTCTGGTAATATTTGATTGCTGTTTCACTGTTGGTTGTGTCCATTAAATCCATAGCAGGTACGCCTCGCTAATGGCAAAAATAAGTTTTTTGTTTGTTGTTGAAAGCGTAAATAAGTTGAGAGAAGACTTACCCATCCCACAATGCACAGTCCTCTTCGTGCAATAAAACTCTACACATGACTTTCACGATCACTTACTCGGTCACTCTTCGAAAAACAATGATAATTATCCATTGAAAGTGAATTTTCGGATTACGTCAATTCTACTTCTGGTCAATGACGGTGAATTGAGGTTTAAGCCAACACAATTTTTAACGTTTGTATCAGATCTTTAAATTGATCTACCATGTTCAGCCAACTATTGGATAATTATATACCACCAAGGCCCCGAGATTAGACGGGTTTCGCTATCGTTATGACTAAGAAAACGTAGTAAAACAATGTAGTATGGAGTGCTAATCTGCATGACCCATAAGAGATGACATTGATCTTGAGTGATCGACCTACTTTTTGGACCAATGAAATTGTTAGTTTATGTAACGTCTATACATAGCCACGCCCCGTCTCCAATGAACCGGTAGCGAACACTAATTCAGATAGAGTCTGTATAGTAGATTCTACGCAATATAAACATTCAATGCGCTGCGCACATTCGCGTAGAATCTACTATATAGCCTCTATCTAATACGTGGAACTGAAATTCTAACATCAGTCAGTCTAAATGTTGACGTGCGTGAGTGCTAGATCCCGGTCAGATTTCGCTTAAGGGTATGACAATTCAGATTCATGTTGGCATCCAATGCCATAAGGACCCATTTCAGCCCTCATCTGATTCAGTCTAGGGAGCGAGTACCGTTCCTCAGACAGACCCCCAATACAATATAGAGGCTACCTGGCTCACAAGTGACCAAGATCGCATACTTGTACTAGATACTGTTTTTTTCTCATCGCCAGGTGCTCGCTAACCTCTGGTATATACACCATGATGAATTAATCTGGGGTGATCCATGGACATACAGACCTGAACGATTCCTCGGTGACGACGGACATATCTTACCGAACGATCATGTCTATATGAAAAGGTAATGTTGATATCCCTGAAAGCTTTTTGTATATGCACGATGTCAATGTTCAATTACAAAAACAGTTAGCGGGCACCATGGGAAGGTAAGTAAGGCATGAGAACAACATGTAGGAATTCCGGACATGCTTTTTATGTCCCCATATCGAAAGATCGGTGGAATATCTATCTATTTATTTTATTTCTGTGAATTCCCCTGACGACTTTACGAAGAACCGCCTTACGGCGTTACTTATCAAGCCCTACACCAGTTTTTGTAAATGCACCATCCCACCACCATGTTTACAGATGTATAAAGAACACATATGAGAAGAGAGACAGTGAGAAACTCGAAATTACCTGACTGCTACCCATTCAAACAGCTGGGTAGACTGAGGCGGTGACAATAAAGTGTCTTGCCCAAAGACACACCAAGTGGGGTTTGAAGCCGGAACATCTGGCTTTCAAGTCGAGCGCGCTAACCAATACGCCACCGAGGCTGTCATACTGTTTTACTCGTGTCCGTGTGTCTGTCTACCCGTCTGTTTGTACGAAAAATCAAAATTTGCCTTTTCAGGGGAATTAGTGTTTCACAAACACGTGTTGTTCTTCTTTTACCACAATAGTTTTGCTTATTGTACAAACATCTTTTCTTTATCAACGCTGATTTTGTCTGCAGCTGCTTCCAAATTGTGTTATTTGGGAAAGTACTAGATTTAATTTCTACTTTCAGTTTCTTGACATTTGGATCGGGCCGTCGGAAGTGTCCGGGCATGAGTATGGCTACAACCCGGATATTTCTGTACCTAGCCACTCTACTACAGAACTACACACTCGTGCCTACTCCTGGACAGTGTGGAACATGTGATCCACGATATGGAGAATTTACGTTTGATCTGTTGGTGAAACCTCGAGAATTTTACTGCATAGCTAGAAGACGAGATGGTGTAGACAAATAATACGTGGCCCATCACGTAATCCGAGTCTTCTCTGAAGCAAATACGCTCTTTGATATTTTGATTTTTCGCTATGAAATCCGAGTCTTCTCTGATGCAAATACGCTCTTTGATATTTTGATTTTTCGCTATGTAATCCGAGTCTTCTCTGATGCAAATACGCTCTTTGATATTTTGATTTTTCGCTATTTACATAGCGAAAATCAAAATATCAAAGAGCGTATCTGCATCAGAGAAGACTAGGATTACCAATCACGATGAAAGGGACCTCCTGGGAAGTTTATTGAATCAAAGGATGGGTTGCATTCCGCTTGGGAAAGGAATAATGAGTGTGACAAAGTTGTGACCTAATCACGACATTATAGCACACAAGTTAACAAATCTTACCAATGCAAACAAGGGAAAAACGTTTTTGATTTTCAGTACAATTTTGCATGTGTTTGTTTAAAGGGTGATGGTAACAGATGGTCTAATTGCAAAAAATGATTTTTTTGAAAAAATATGCAAAACTTTTGTTTTGGCCACCTCAGAATGGTCAGAGACATAGATAAACATTATTATATGTCTCTGGAATGGTTAATAATATGCGATTCAGACAGAGATTGAGCCGAAATTATAAGAGAGATAGCCGAATTTAGGGAGAATCCAAACCAAAATTCAACCCCGTCTCAGATGCGGTTGAATTTACTTTTTAACTGTCACGCATGCGTATACAGCGCGGACCAAGATTCAAACGAGATACACCCAAATACACTTCCAAATTTTTAACCGTGACCTGCGCATGAAGAGAGCAAACAAAAGGTCACGTGGTCTTTTTACTATATAATTCATTGTGCGAGTCGTTATTTTCGCGCGAGCATTTTTCATTTATTATGCCTAAGTATTAAGAATATTTTATACAGTCATTTGCGTTAATTATACTCCTCACAAAAAGTTAAGCAACAAAAGTAATTCTCTCCATATTCTTTTTATACACGCGGAACTTTTTGCACAGATTTGTTATTCGGACAGCCATATCTATGCTTAAACACACTTAAAAGAATGCTGAATGTTATCGTCTCCAAAAACAGCTATCGCGTGATTAGAACACACTCACCCCCAAAACATGCATGCAAAATGTGTCGCATATACGGATTTCAAACATGGCATTAGCTCCGTATGTGCTTAAAACGCGTCAATTTGACAACTTTGATGTCATCAACATTTGAATCATGCCAATACGTCACTTTCCTCCAATTGAAGTGGCTCAAATTGTTGGAATGCTACAGGGTGGGGCAACCAAGACTGCTGCTGCCATTCACTTTAAATTTCATCGCAGTATTGACTGAATAGCAATAACCTGATACAATCAAACTGGACAGATGTCAGAGAGACCACGTTCAGGTCGTCTAAGAGTAACAACACCTTGTGAAGACCGTTATGTTGCAACCTTAGTCCGTAGGAACTGGCTTACAACGGCCAGATCGCTGGAAAATGACCTTCAGAGGGTGTCAGGAAACAGACTTTCCATCCAAACCGTGAGGAACATGTTTCACACAGAAGGTCTAAGGTCCAGGATACCACTTCAACGGATCCAACTTCCCCCAAAACATCGACGGCAAAGATTAATATTGGAACATCAACATCAAAGCTGAGGGTCACTCGTTGGCGTCACAAACTCTTAACTGACTCGTCAAGATTCTGCCTTGGGCCTAATGATGGCATGACACGTGTGTGGGGAAACGGTAATGAACGGTTTGCCGACTGTAACATCGCTGAACACGACCAATATGAACGTGGGAGTTTGATGGTCTTGGGAGGTTTCAGTGTTTGCCAGAGAGCAGAGCTGGTTGTCATCAGGCGAGGTTCAATGACTGGTATTAGGTGCATTTACGAGATCATCACGCCCGTTATCATCCTTCTGGCACACTAAACAGATCCAACTGTTATGTTAATGGATGGTAATGCCCGTCCCTATCGTTCTGGAATTGTGACTGAAGTTTTGTGGACCAACAACATCAGACATATAGACTGGTCTGCTACGTCTCTATACCTTAATTCGATAGAACATACATAGGACATTCTTTGAGGGCGTGTCTATGGTCAGCATGTTCGCCCACAGGCTCTGGATGAACTGCAACATGTATTGCAGACAGAATGGAGGATCAATCCACAACGGACATTAGACAGACAAATCTGCTTGATGCCAAGGTGTGTTCAGGCGTGTGTTGACCATCGAAGGGGTCATACCAGGTACTTGATGCTCGATCATGGCCTGAAGCGGCCGGAAAACAACTTTTTACAAATTCTGAACTGCTGGCGAGTGACGTTTTGCACCATTGTTTCGTCGGGACGGTTTTCGAGGATCTGTAACTTTGTTATTGGTTGATGATTTTCCCAATCATTTAACGTAAATTGTGTAACAAGACCCCAACTTTGTATTGTATAAAACATAGATCATTAGATGTGATAAAATACATTTGAGAAAGAAAAGCATCTTTGTTGCTTAACTTTTTGTGAGGAGTATATTAGTCTTCAGTTACAGGAATATTTTTGCAACTTTGATTGAAAAAAAAAGAGATTTTTTGGCTTGTAATCATTCGTACCCTGTCTCCATCGCCCATTATCACCATGCAAGTTCAGGATGAGCTACTGCTTTTGAAAACCATATAAAAAGAATTTTGCAGGAGCAAGTGAGCTCCTTAGTACTGTCCAAGTGTGAGCGGTAATATTTTGCATGTGTTTGTGCTCTAGATTAGAGCCAATAATGGACAGGTCACAGGATGGATTCCCAGCCGCGGAGCGTGGACAATTATAAATTAACTTATTGCTGAAATATTGTTGAGAGGCGTTAAATTGAAAAAAGAAATGAAAAGAAAAATGTTTTAAACTTTTACCAAACAAGAAATGTTAATGTTTTGACTGTCAAGGGCGGATCCAGGATTTTTTTCAAGGGGTGGGGGTGAGGTCTAGCCCAAAAGATGGCTTTAAATTTGTGAATTTTGTAATGTTAGATACCATACTAACGCTGTGTAGTCAAAATTCGATTTTCGACCTATTCAAGGCGGGGTCCGGACCCCCGACTCCCTTTTAGATCCGTCTTTGACTGTCTTACAGAGATTGTTTCAAAAATCATTTCAAGGGGCAAAATAATGAAATACTTTTAATCAGCATTTTCTCCTTTTGCCTCAAGGTTTTCGTTACTATATTACTATATTTTTCATGGGGGTCCAAGCCCAATTGCCAGGGGGGGGGGGGGGGGGTCCACGCCCAAATGATGACTTAAATGTGTTAAATTATATATAACGTTAGGCCTATATTGACGCTTTAATTATAGTCAACATTCAATTTATGGCTGATTCCAGGGGAAGGGGGGGGAGTGCGGACATCACGACCCCCCCCCCCCCCCCACACACACTCTAGATCCACCCTTGCACTTAAAAAAACCCTACTTTCATGATACCCATTCTGTTATCTGCAAGAGCTTCCAAATTGAATCAGGTGCCGTTTAGGAAAGGGTTAAACCGCTGTCAAACTTGAAAAGTCTAAATAATTTGTCGTTTGGGAAATGGGCTTTAACAGCTATGTTTTTATTATCAAATTGATCTACCATAATGAATTATCTTTCTTCATAAACCTTTCGGTACTGACATAATCATCTTCACACTGAAAATGGCATGTTTCGTACTTTTTTTTGTTGGGGAAGTGGGGTTTACGTAAATATGACAGTTTAACCTTGCGGCTAGGTCCTCAAAAGATCCGAGGATACTACTTTTTCGGAGGGTCAAAAATGACTTAAAAGCCGATAAAGGCCATAAATGGAAGTCAGTCAATGATATCCCGTCGAGATTCACAGAGGAATCATCACTAAACGGTGTGTGATTCCTCTTAAACTTCTTCTTTCCTCCGTTCATTTCCATTGCACGTTGGATGCTTTACTCTCATTTGGGTCAGAGCCTCGATCTGGCATCAAAAAGTGTTACTATTTTTAGTAACAAATTGGAAGTGTATTTGGGTGTATTCATGCTTGAATTTCAATATGACGTCATCATGTATGTTGTGACGTCATTTAAGAAAGTCACAGGTCCTACTGTTTTTGACCTACTTTCGACATCGCTTCATGAATTCGGTATCAATTTGCGAAAAAATGAGTCGTTGCTTCAATAGTTTGTCGTAATCATTTAATCAGGTCATATAAAGCTTAAAAAGTGTACATTTCGTTTGTTTTTGACAAATTTTGGTCCAAAATCTGGGAAATAGTAGCTTTAAATCTCGCAGGTGCGAGACAACTGTAAATTTCGAACCAACACGTACATAATTACAATACTTTAGAGTTCCATATTGTGTTGTTTTCTCGTACAAAAGTAAATTTTGTAAACATGTGCCATAGTATTGTGCTCGAACTATAGTAACACTGAATTGATAAAGACCCATAACGAGTGCTTAACCCATTACCACACAGTGACTCTTTTTGTCTCCCCAAAAAATAATGGTCATAGAAAACATCGTGGAAAATGAAGAAATTGCTTGCGACAAGCAATTTCTTCATTTCCCATGTTTTCCACCCTAATGGCCTGAAAATTAAACATTCTATTCACTTGAAATTGTCGTCTGCATGATCTTTCAATTTAGACTGCCCTAAAATTTTGACGTTTGGTAATGGGTTAACGGCATGTTGCGCTCATTTGTTGTAAAACATTGAGAGAAAAGGAACACATTTGGTAACCAATATTTTATTATTTCAGTTTCAAGACAATTTCCAATGCTTATTCAACGGTTTACAATTTTAAATCAAAATAATGGTATCACAGTTCAAGCATGGAAACAAATAATGAGAAAATGCGGAAAATGGGCCCTTGTGGTATTAACCATTACCACACATTGAGTCTTTTTGACTCCCTAAAAGATAACGGTTTTGGAAAACACTGTGGAAAATGAAGAAATTATTTTTCCCCGCAATGTTTTCTATCTAAAAATACCATAGGATTTTGAATTTCATTCACATATAATTGTCGTCACAGTAACATCTTTGAATTTGGACCAGTCTAAAATTCTGCCGTCTGGTAATGGGTTAAACTTCACTTTAGAATGAGATGAGTATGTTCCTGTGTGCAGTCTTATCAGATCTCTGGTGCTAATTTACAGTTGTTCTGGGTAATAATAGTGACCCTATGTTATAAGGGGGCATCTTTTTAACATTCTGACATATTGATGCATCATATAGAAAATGCCTAGGTTGAGAAAAAAGAAAATGATGAAAATCGGCTTTTTCTACTGCCCTATATTACATACAAATCACCTTTATCAACATCCATTTTGTCCTCTAAAACAGCTTTCAAATAGGAATAATCACGGTAGATAATCACGTGACTCGGAATTTGTCACAAAAAAAAAAATAAATTGGGAAAATGACAGGAATAAGTTGGACGTGGTGAAATTTTGAAAATTCTACTGACAAAAAAGATATTGAAGATCAACTAAAATTTTGGTTGATCCTCAATAACTTTTTTATCAGTAGGTTTTTCAAAATCCCACCACGTCTATTTTTTGCGTGACGTCTGTCCACCTTCTCTACTTCAAACCGAATTCAAATTAATCGAGTATTAACAGAAATATTGACGATTTTCTTAAATTCTCAGTCACCTGATTATCCAACGTGCAAATGACTGCTGTCTGGGGTAGGGGACAAAAAGGCATTATCCCTTCTTACATGTAACTCTGTCTGGCATAGGTTTATCCGATTCAATTTCCTTGAGTGCCACTTTCCCAGACATCCAAAATAAAAATGCTGCAGACAAAAAATGCTGCAGACAACAAAATAATTGATTTCAAATGTGGAAAATGTTAAAAGTTATAGCATAGAAGATATTTTGGTGAAATTGCCCTTATCTTGTACATTTTCTTTTCTCTCAGTGTTTCCCCCAATTATTTCTAAATCAGAATCTTTAAAATTCAGGCGTTGATTGGGTAAAGGGTTAATTGATAGTATGCTTATGTCAAAACAATGTTTCACCCTTTCCAAAATGGAAAAATTTAATGGTGGTCATATTCAAAAGCTGCTGTAGATGACAAAATGGGTGTTAATAAACCAGATCTGTGTACAATATATAGCATAGAAATATTGAGGCAAAAGGAGAAAATACTGGTTATCAACATTTTCTTCTTTTGCCTAAATGTTTTCTCATACCTTTTCCTTTAACTCTTTCGCTGCCAAATTTCCTGGAATTATGCTATTTCCAGTGCCAAATTTTGGAAACCTTATAATAGGGCTTATCAGTTTATAGAATAGCAAGAAATCATTGTTAGATAATATTAAGCTGAAACTTTCAGGAATCATTGCACATAAACTGATTTGCATAATAGAATACTTTTTATTAGGCAGTTTGATCAGTTGACCTTGGCCTTGACCTTGAATGACCTCATTAAGCTTTTGTTTGTAAGTCGCCAATTGGCCACATTGGCAGTCTTCCTATGGGTCGCTTACATTGGCAGCGAAAGAGTTAAGGGCATCAAAACCAAGTTATATTTGGGAAAGTGTTCATCTAAATTGGGTGAATTGAGCATGTTCGTAGGCCATTATAGTAAAGTAGGCTTATTTTGATTATCTGAGAAAAATTGTTACAAAAATAAACTTTGTACAATATAAACTATTTACATTATTTACATTCTTGTTGGCTCAATACATTAAGCCTTTCCCAAACAACAAAATTGGTGCACATTACATCACAGAAAATATTGAGACTAATGAAGAGAATGCTGGTTTAAGTTATCAGCATTTTCTTCTTTTGTCTCAATGTTTTGACAAGCCTAGTCTAATAGAGACATTACATCTAAAAGCCCATCTTGTTTGGAAAAGGGTTACAACATGAACACCCAAAAAATCTTTTTTCACATAAATATAGACAAGAATAATTTTAGAAAGTTAGTAGCTGTCCTAATTACAAGTTGTGACTTAAACTTTCCTTTACTTCAACCCTTCTCCAAACAACAAAATTTTAGGGAGATCCACTCCAAAAACTGCCACAAAAGACAAAATGGACGAAGTAAAGAGAGGATTTGTATAAAATTTGGCTGTGAAAATATTGAGACAAAAGGAGAAACTGCTGGTTATCAGCAGTTTCTTCTTTTGTCTCAATGTTTTCCAAAGCCATTTCAACTAGGGATGTCAAAACCCGGTCTTGTTTGGGAAAGGGTTAACTGTTTTCCAAGACAGCAAAAATCTAAATTGTTCAAACTTGAATGTACATGTAGATCTAGTTGCAAATATCAAAACCAATAATATACAAAGGCTGGAAAACCTTTTTCTGTAAGGCAAATTATCTTTTTGAATCATAAAAAGGAAGTACAGTTTTTGGAAGTGGGTTAAGCCATGACGGAAAATATAATCACTTGAAATTAATTCAGAATCCCTTTCATATTAACCCATTCCCACATAATTATGCATTTTCACTCCCTTCAAGATAGACTTTGGAAAACATTGTAGAAAATGATGAATTTACATGTGACAAGCTTTGTCTTCATTTACCCCAATGATTACTTCCAAAAAGACAAAAAATTGCAAACTTTCATTTACTCAAAATTCAATTGTCGTTTGAATTTGAATCTTTTGGATGAGTCTAGAATTTTGCCATCTGGTAGTGGGTTAACCATTGTCATGCAGACTTGTTTCAAACAAATTGCCAATGTAAGAAACATTTCAACGAGTTTATCTTGAGCATTTGCCACAATATTAAGAAGAAAGCAGGCAATGTAGGCTACGATCAGACTGCAGATCTTCGTCTATACTGCCTGCCAAAGCTTTTGTTTCAACTGAAAATTGATGTGACTAGCTTGTTAACCCTTTCCCAAATAAGACCTGATTTTGACGTCCCTATTAAAAATAGCTTTGGAAAACATTGAGACAATAGAAGAAACTGCTGATAACCAGCAGTTTCTCCTTTTGTCTCATTATTTTCTGTGCTATATTCTACACAAATCCTGCCTTTAACAACATCCATTTTGACATCTGCAGCCGCTTTCTATGTAGAAAAGTCCAATTTTTTGTCGTTTGGGAAAAGGGTTAAATTTGTCACAAATCACTTCTGTCCAACTTGTATTTGTTTTGATTGAACTTTGTCCAAACTGTATATTCTGATTCAACTTTTGGCCAAAACATATCGCTTGCTTCTTTTTTGTCCAAAATGTACTGTTCACTTCCGTTTTTGTTCTAGATTTTTCCGTGCCTGAGTCATGACTTGTAGGGTGGATTCCACTGAAAAGAGAAAGATATACAAGATTTCTAGTTTTTCTGCTTTCATTCTCCATATAGAAGAAAAAACATTGTGAGAAAAAGAGAAATGTTGACAACCAGCATTTTCTCCTTTATATACTCAACATTTTCAAGGCAGTTTCATGCAAACTTCCTATCTTTGCTTCCTCATTTAGTTGTTTGGTTTCTTTTGTGGCTGAATGCAGCTTTTAGTATAAAGTGAATGTAATTTCACGTTTTCAGTCTTTCTGGGTAGAAAACATTGTAGGAGATGAAGAAATAGTTTGTCACAAGCAATTTCTTCAATTTCCATAATATTTTCCAATGTCTATATCTTGAAGCTGGAATTCATCTTCGTTTTCATGTCAAATAAGATGAATTCATCTTAAAGAGAATTGTCTAAAAAAAAGATTAGCAAAAATTGCGATGAAAAAAACAACCCCTAACCCGAGTTATAACCTGATAAAGATACGTGATTTACAGGCGCGCGTAAAACGAAACTGAAATTTACCTGTGGACCAGATATGAGTGATGACGTCAATTGTGCAATCCCATTATAGCCGTGTTAACCTTACATGTATAAACGGTCAACTTTAACTTCAAATTGCGGTGACGTTGCAAAAGCAAATATATTAAATAAAAGCATTTTATGGTGTTTATCATTTGGCCATTAAAGTGGAGAAAAAATGTGACATTTTTTCGTGAATTTGAACAGTAAAATACAGTTATATTTACATGCCGTGGTCCAAAAAATCTCTAGTATTATACGCTTGGTGACAGTGGAAATTTCCGGAAAAGTGCCTTTATATCGCTCTTTTAACCCATTCTCACACATTGACGCTGTTTGACGCCTCACAAGATAAAGGCTTTGGAAAACATTGTGGAAATGAAGAAACTGTTTGTGACAAGTAATTTCTTCATTTTCCACAATGTTTTCTACCCCAAAAGTCAAACATGTTCTTTTGTTTGCATGTTTATATGTTGTATATATATGTGTCTTTGCCACACCTTTTTTCTTTTGTAAATGGCCAAAGGCAAAATTTATTGCCGATTGCTAATAAATGTATGTTAATAAATGTATGTTAACCTTACATGTATAAACGGTCAACTTTAACTTCAAATTGCGGTGACGTTGCAAAAGCAAATATATTAAATAAAAGCATTTTATGGTGTTTATCATTTGGCCATTAAAGTGGAGAAAAACTGTGACATTTTTTTCGTGAATTTGAATAGTAAAATTCAGTTATATTAACATGCCGTGGTCCAAAAAATCTCTAGTATTATACGCTTGGTGATAGTGGGAATTTACTGAATAGTGCAATTAATATGCTTTTTTAATCTGTAGATTTAGGATAAATGTTTCTTGTGAATCTATTAAAAGATATATAATTATAATGAGAAGTATTGTATAAATGTTGTTTTCTCCAATAACAAAGGAAATCCCATTCTTACATTTATTATTCCGTGATTTGTACCAATATTTTGAATGTCTCACGCCTTGTATTATATTGTTTTGTCAAACTAAAAATTGTAAGACTGTTCCATTTGCGAAATTGCAATATATAACATTAAAACCTTGGGTATGGACAATTTATATCCCTTGACGTAACTCGCACAATTTTCAACCATTTCCCAAGGACAAAATATAAGTCTAAAAAATATGCAGCCCATTTTAAAGAAAACAACGTTGAAATGTGAAGTTCTTGGTTAGAAATTATTTCGGTATTTTATTTTCCTGACTGAAAAAATGCAAAAACTTGTTAAAGAATTTAAAGGCCTAATAAAGGCCTAAGACATGCATAAATAGTATATAATTAATACGCAAATATTGAAGTAAATGACATTTTACTATGTTACATTATCAGTGGCGGATCCAGGGGGGTTCGAACGAACCCCCCTCTGTAGCCTGATTATTTCATTTTCATGCAGAATTTCAGTCAAAATTGTGTAACACTAGAAAAACGAACCCCCCTATTTGTATATAACCCGAACCCCCCTCATAGAAATCCTGGATCCGCCACTGATTATGTTGGGAAGAATTCAGATAAGTATTTTAATTTTTGAGTAAATGCTTTTAGACGACAAGTAACTGATGTTAAAAAAGAAAATGTGTTTGGTTTAGTACTGACAATATTTAGGGAAAGTGAGAAATTCTTTACCGTCATCAATTTCTTCTTTTCTTTCAATGATTTTCCCCCAAACGATTTCTAATGCGGATGTCGAAACCTGATCTCTGATGGGAAAGAGTAAATTAATACAGTATTTTCATATTGTAAGGGGAATTAGTGAGGTAGTGGTTTTTCCTAATGTTTCCATATTTCAAACAGAGAGTTTTTTTTAAACATCGAGAAATGATCTGGTAAAGGATCAAGAAGCAAACGGTAAGTCATGTTAAAAATAGCGACAAAAATGCCGTAACTAAAGTTTTTTGGTATTCTCGATACTATGTTCTGGTAGCGCACCTGCAAACTGGTGTGTTATACCAACCAAGTCCATTTATTACGTAATCCTTTCATACGAATAATCCCATCAAACAAATACCGGTAGTTCATATTATACCAGTTTGTTAGACAAGACATTAAACAGTTGATTGACACTTGCATGCAAATATGTCAATTAAGTGCTAGCTCACCACACCCTTTCTCAAACAAGTTTTTGCATTGATTCAGTCAGGAAAATAATAATAATAAAAAAATAACCAAGAACTTCACATTTCCCCGCTGGTTTCTTTACAATGGGCCGCATATTAATAGACTTAAATTTTGTCTTTGGGAAACGGTTGAAAATTGTACAAGTCACATCACGGTATATAAAATGTCCCTACCCAAGATTTTAACGCTCCATATTACGTCTTCCCAAATGGAACAATCCAATAAAATTCAGTTTGAAAAAAAAACAACAACAACAACAAAAAAAAACAATATGATACAAGGTGTAAGACATACGATAGATTGGTAGAATTCGCGGAATATTTCATGTAAGAGTTGGATTTCCTTTGTTATTGGAGAAAATGACATTTCTAAAATACTTCTCAACATAATTATATATCTTTTAAGAGGTTTACAAGAAACATTTATCCTAAATCTACATGTAAACCCCTTACAAGACGGCAAAGATTTGAGCTCGTCCAAATTGAAAGAAGTTGCAGACGATATTTTCAATTTGATAAAATTTTGAAATTGTTTGACTTTTGGGGTAGAAAACATTGTGGAAAATGAAGGAATTACTTGTCACAAACAGTTTCTTCATTTCCACAATGTTTTCCAAAGCCTTTATCTTGTGAGGCGTCAAACAGCGTCAATGTGTGAGAATGGGTTGAAAGAGCGATATAAAGGCACTTTTCCGGAAATTTCCACTGTCACCAAGCGTATAATACTAGAGATTTTTTGGACCACGGCATGTAAATATAACTGTATTTTACTGTTCAAATTCACGAAAAAATGTCACATTTTTTCTCCACTTTAATGGCCAAATGATAAACACCATAAAATGCTTTTATTTAATATATTTGCTTTTGCAACGTCACCGCAATTTGAAGTTAAAGTTGACCGTTTATACATGTAAGGTTAACACGGCTATAATGGGATTGCACAATTGACGTCATCACTCATATCTGGTCCACAGGTAAATTTCAGTTTCGTTTTACGCGCGCCTGTAAATCACGTATCTTTATCAGGTTATAACTCGGGTTAGGGGTTGTTTTTTTCATCGCAATTTTTGCTAATCTTTTTTTTAGACAATTCTCTTTAAGATGAATTCATCTTATTTGACATGAAAACGAAGATGAATTCCAGCTTTGAAGGGTGCGAAAAAGTGCCATGACTAGTATGTGGGAATGGCTCAATGGTGGAAAATTAACTTACATGAATTACATAGTGCCTCCTCATTCAGTTGTTTGGTTTCTTTTGTAACTGACTGTAGTCTCAATTTTAATCTCAACAATTCCTCTTCTAAAGCTGCTTTCTGTAATAGAACAATTTAATTAATGAATAGCAATGAATTTTGCACTAAAAGTAGACTTGGTTCACCGTTAGGTTTTGATAAATCGCCGGTGTTGTTATAAAATCTCGTAACTACATCCGCAACAGGCTGTACTTGCGACGTTTTAGACATACACCAAAGGCATACTTTTGTTTGTCCCACATTATGTTTATGTCCCTCTTATCTTGATAAAAGTGATCTGTATTGATTGGATGATGGTTATCAATTTTCATATCTAACTTGAATTGCTGCAGTACCACCTTACCATGTTTTCTCACAGCTTAACCCTTTCCCAAACAGCAAAATTTTGGGGTGATCCACTTCAAAAACTGCCACAAATGGCAAAATGTATATTATTAAATATAGAATTTATGTAAAATATGGCATAGAAAATATTGAGACAAAAGGAGAAACTGCTGGTTATCAGCAGTTTCTTCTTTTGTTTCAATGTTTTCCCAAGCCAATTCTATTAGGGACGTCAAAACCCGGTCTTGTTTGAGAAAGGGTTAACAGCTTTCCCATCACATTAAAAGGGCCCTTATAGCATTTAAGATTTTCACGTTTCAAGATCAGACTATGTCAAAGTGCAGACTTATCAGGACCCATGATGCTCTCTATTATATCCTACCGATCACGGATTAGCTATTAGAGAACAATACAGGTCCTGATCAGCCTGTGCGTATGCACAGGTTGATCTGGATCCTTGTTGTTCTCAAATGCAATAAAGGTAATTTTCCCAGATCCCGGCTCAATTATTCTGAGCCACCAGCTTCTTATCCAACATAAATCTATCCTATCCCAAATGACAGAATTTACACCAATTCATATCATAGAGGTTAATTTGAAATCTTGTATGGAAAAGGCAGGGATAAAGACTAACAATTTTGATGTAGGGGCCCAGCTTGCCTAACATTCATTATCTAACATTAGGGATATGGACATTTTGTCCAAAAATTCAGGGGCCCAGCTCTAAAATTAGGGGCCATGGGCGACTGGGCCCCTGCTAGTCTTTATCCCTGGAAAGGGCTAAAATAAATAAAGATCTACCTCTTCCAGTAATTTATAGTTGACAAGCTCTCCTTTCTCATTTGGGTTTGGAAGTTCACTCGTCCAAAATCCAGCAATCATGGACAGTTGACTGTCAATGCACACTCGTAGATTGTCGACGGAAAACGACAACTCTTTCAACGTACCATACTCTATACTCTGTAAATCAGAAAAGATAATCGCTGTTCATCTATTACAAAGTAAACCTGTCACCATCAAAATTATGGACCGTTCCAAATTGAAAGGTGTTGCAGAAGAGAATTTTAACTTGATGGAATTTGAAAAATCTTTCCATTTTAGGTTAGAAAACATTGTGGAAAATGAAGAAATTGCTTGATACAAGCAATTTCTTTATTTTCCAAAATGTTTTCCAAAGACTTTTTGTGAGGGAGTCAAAAGCTGTCACTGTGCAGTAATGGGTTGAAAGAATGAATGAATAGTGTTTTAAGGCTCGTCGACTACTAAGGTCATATTGGGCGCAATAGCAACACATGGTTGAATTAATGCATTAAATCATCAAATACATAAACTAAATACTTTGTGCAAGTTTTTCTGCAACTTCAACATTAATCCTTTACCACATATTGACACATTTTGACGCCCCACAAGACAAAAGGCTTTTGAAAGCATGGTGGGAAAAGAAGAAATTGCTTGTGACAAGCAATTTCTTCATTTATCACAGTGTTTTCTACCATGAAACAACAACAAGAGGACCATGATGGTCCTAATTCGCTCACCTGAATCAAGATGACAAGAGTGATAATGGCAATTTTGTCAAATTCAAAGGCATGAAACTTATAAGGACTTTCTGTTTGGAAACAATTAAGTAAAAATTTTGTTCCAATCGATCCTGTAAAGTTGGGTATAATTTAGCATAATGGTTGAGTTTTTTTCAATAATTATTTCATTATTTTGCAATATACAACATAGGGCTAATTTTCAAAGCATACTGATCTGTTAAAATTGATTATTTGTGATATCATAAGCAAGATTTGGTATGTGATTTGAAAGTATATAGTAAATGAGGACAAACCATCTGATAAGCTAGGCTTAAATAATCCCTTCTTATTTGTTTACATAAGATAAAACGGGGCCAGCCAAAGATATTGATAACAGAAATAGATAAGAGAAATAGTAAAAGCTTTCCAAATATCTCCTCTTATCTTCAGCTTCTTCTATTCTGGAAGCCATTCATGAAATTAGGTCTTACACAAAATTTCAAGGTTCTAGGCCAAAAAGTTTAGAAGAAAAGTAAGTATCTCCATTACAACCCACAGTACAGTATAATTTTCAATGCACGGAATTTCCCTTACCCTGCCATACCAAAATACTTTTTAAGGAAATAAAAATTACAAGATACAATTTTGAAACGAGTCACTCAAGGAACTTTCCAGCCAGGTTTCTTTCAAATTGGCCCAATGGTTGATTTTTAAAGAATTTTCTTATGATTTCTCTTTTCCGATAAACCTCTTCCTCCACGACACGCCCACATTTTTTGACAAATGTAAAAATTTGTGAACAAACTTTGAGAAGAGAGACGCAAGGAACACTCCTTCCAAGTTTGATTAAAATTGGCCTTATGGTTGATTTTTAAAGAATTGTCTTATGATTTCTTAAAGTCCGATAAGCCCCTTCCTCCCTGCCACGGCCATATTTTTTGACAAATGTAAAAAATTGTGAATAAATTTGAAAATAGTGACTCAAGACACATTCCTACCAAGTCTGCTTCAATTGGGCCCAATGGTTGATTTTTAAAGAATTTTCTTCTGATTTATCTAAGTCCGATAAGCCCCTTTCTCCCTGCCACTGCCACATTTTTTGACAAATGTAAAAATTTGTGAACAAATTTTGAAAACAGTGACTTAAGGAACATTCCTGAAAAATCTGGTTCAATTGGGCCCTATGGTTGATTTTTAAAGAATTTTCTTATGATTTCTCTTAGTCTGATAAGCCCCTTTCTCCCTGCCACGGCCATGTTTTTTGACAAATGTAAACAATTGTGAATAAATTGGAAAACAGTGACTCAAGGCACATTCCTACCAAGTCTGCTTCAATTGGGGCCCAATGGTTGATTTTTAAAGAATTTTCTTCTGATTTCTCTAAGCCAATAAGCCCCTTTCTCGCTGCCACGGCCAGACTTTTTGACTAATGTAAAAATTTGTGAACAAATTTTGTAAAGAGTGACTAAAGGAACATTCCTGCAAAGTCTTGTTCAATTGGGCCCTATGGTTGATTTTTAAAGAATTTTCTTATGCTTTCTCTAAGCCGATAAGCCCCTTTCTCCCTGCCACGGCCACATTTTTTGACAAATCTAAAAATTTGTGAATAAATTTTGAGAAGAGTGACTCAAGGCACATTCCTGCCAAGTTTGGTTCAAATTGGCCCAATGGTTGATTTTAAAAGAATTTTCTTATGATTTCTCTTAGTCTGATAAGCCCCGCCCTGCCACGCCCACATTTTTTGACGAATCAAAAATCCGCGAACAAATTTTGAGAAGGGTCACCCAAGGAACATTCCTGCCAAGTTTGGTAAAAATTGGCCCATTTATATAGGAGGAGAAGATGTTTAAAGAAATTGTGAACGGACGGACGGACGGACAGATGGACGGACGACGGACAAAATGCGACCACAATAGCTCACCTTGAGCACTTTGTGCTCAGGTGAGCTAATAAATGTAAAACGTTATGCACTTGAAATTGTCATTAGCAACATCTTAAAAGTTGGAGCATTTTGCTATCTCGTAAACCGTTAAATGTGATAAGAAATTCCAAAAACTTAAGACAAATACAAGTAATTTTGACAATTTCAATTGCTACAAATAAAGACAAAGTATGTAATCAGGGAAAGAATATTTACAAGTTTAACCATTACCCTAGCAACACTTAGGAAAACATTGTGAAAATGATATGAATAAGCTGATCATCAGCATTTTCTCCTTTTCTGCCAGTTCTTTCTAAACCTTTTTTTCATTCCACAATTATTATAACTACATTCTGCATTTCCCTGAAATTTCTGTCACATAGCTATATCTGGCTATTAATAACCCAACACCAATGCAAATGAGCTTGGATCTGGATTAACCCAGTACTTCACAGTGATGCCTTTTGACTCCTCCACAAGATATTGGCTTGGGAAAATAATCATAATGTGGAAAATGAGGAAATTGCTTGTGACAAGCAATTTCTTCATTTACAACAATATTTTCTATCCCAAAATCGAAATCTTTTAAAATTTCTCCAAAATAAAATTGTCGTCTGCAACATCTTTCAAATTAGAAGAGTCTAAAATTTACCATCTGGTAATGGGTTAAAGTTTTATGGTTTATAAGATCAACAAGGATCCAGATCAGCCTGTGTTAATGTAGTCAGATCAAGATCCATACTCTTACAACTCGTCCCCTTACAGCATAAAGGTGCTATGTGCATTTTTCAAGTTTTCGAGAAAAACGGTTTTAAAGTTCTACAAGTCAGACATCTAATATATTCAAACAATTTACCCTTAAACATGGTGTATCGATGAATGCTTAAAGAAATAATATCTTTCACAGATTGAAATGTCAAGGTATTAAGCAGTTATCTGCCCTTTTGTCACATAGCACCTTCATGCATGCACAAAATTCAAAATTATTTCGCACATAAAGGTGCTATGTGGCAAATAGCACCTTTATGCATAAATATTTCCAGGAATATCAAGACGATTTTAAAAGCATAAAAGTGCTATTTGCCACATAGAACCTTTATGCATAAATGATTTTGGCGATAGTTATAAAACAACGATCACATAGATCATTTTTGCGTTCAAGAAATAATAAATTCTAATAACCCGATTTTCGCTTCTTTCATATTTAGTCGCCTAATTCAACAAACTATTGATTTTAAATGTAAATAAAGGTAAACGTACTCCCGAAAGTAAAATTTGGTATATTTTTCGAGTTTTCTACACAACTTACAAATTAAGAAACATATTTCACAACTAATATCATGACAATATTTTCATATTCATTGGTACATATTATAATTAGTACCTATCAGACTTCATATCAAGTAACTGAAAAACCTTGGTCTGGCACTGCATCTAGATTTTAACAGTTTCCTTTGTATATATTGTCCCCTCCTTTTCCACAATGCTTGCTATTTTTTTTTCCTTACATTTGTTTTTCAATAGAAGTCTTACATCAGAGAATCTGACGAATCATTGTTCTGTTTCGACGGCTTGTAATCATTTCAGCACACAAATGGAGGAAAAAATGGAGGCTCCAGAAGCAGATAAAATGCTGTTTGGAAGAGTCAAGGTTGCAGAAAATGGCTTCTTAGAATTCAAAATTTGCAGGGGGGGGGGGGGTGGAGAACAGACCCCCCTAACAACCTCCCAGGCTACGTTTGGTCGGGCTCAATTCACTTAAACATAAACATCCCCCCCCATCATAAACATTCCTACGCCTATGATATTTCATGTTTCTGTTGAAATCATCTATAAAATAAGTAACAGTCGCTCTGCATTACCATAAACTACTTAACTTTGTGTACATTTAATCAAGAAATGCTGAAATGCTTCAGTTTTCCCACACAATAGGGGTAATTCAACCAAGAATGTGTTTATTTTTCTAACTAGGGTGCTATGTGAAAGAGGATACTTATGGTTACCTACACGAATAGGCCAACTTTAGTAATGCATAAAGGTGCTATTTGCCAAATAGCCCCTTTATGCATAAAAATAATGCACATAGCACCTTTATGCACAAAACTTTTTGGCTAAATGCACATAGCACTTAAATGATCTAAGTATTTAATATATTTATTGATAAACTACAGTCCCCAAAATTTTTTCACAGCAAGATATGATGCTAAAGATTTCATTTTTGCAAAAAAGTGAAAAATGACCAAAAGTGCACATAGCACCTTTATGCTGTAAGGGGTCGAACTTCTCTAAGTCTCGGACAACTTTTAACTTTTTCCCCAAAAAGACCTGGTTTTGACGTCCCAAATAGAAAAGGCTTGGGAAAACATTGAGACAAAAGAAGAAACTGCTGATAACCAGCAGTTTCTCCTTTTGTCTCTATGTTTTCTGAGCTATAATGTACACAAATTTTATCTCTAGGAACAGAAATTTTGTCCTCTGACGGAGCTTTTAAAAAGGATGACCCTAAAGTTTTATCATTTGTGAAAGAATAGACAGCAGTATGGATCCTTATCACACCAAATCTAGGCAGAAGCTGATCCAGATCTATAATTGTCTCACATGTAATGAGGGCCATTCTTCCAGCTCCAAGCTCATTAACCCTTTCCCAAACAAAATGTTTCTTGGTAGAGGTAGATTGGGGGAAATATGGAGAGACAATAAGAAGTTGCTAATAATCAACCATTTCTTATTTTCCTTCAACATTTTACCACACAACATAGACAAATTTTTGGTATCAATTATATTTGTTGTCTAGAACTCCTATCAAGTTGGATTTTTTTTGCAAAATTCTTTTGTTATTGATCTTTGGTAAAGGGTTTAACATTCAATATTACATAGTGCTTGCATACTAGAGCTTATTAAAGTGTGTTAGATTCATTAAAGATGACAAAATCAAAATAACTTGTATATATAGAATAGTGTGTCCAATCATATGGAGAAGCTTGAAGAAAATAATCAAGGTTTTAGTTTCCAACATTTTCTTCCTTTGATTTAACAGCTTCGAAAGCTTTTCCCTGGAAGGAGTGTTTGACTAAACAATTCTTGCACAATGAGTCCATCGGATTCCCCATGGGATAAAGGAATCATTGTTGAAAATAAAGAAATTGCTTGTTACAGGCAAATTCTTCATTTACCACAATGTTTTAACTCAGAAAAAAACACAGATGTACAATTTTATTTACTCCAAATCGTCATCTGCAACATCTTTGACCAGTCTAAAATTTTGTGGTCTGATAAGGCATTGACTGTCAAAATGAATATAAGTTTAGAAAACTTTGCGGGAGAATAAGCAATTGCTGAAAGTATCTTCAAATTTTGAACAACTTTGCCATTTTGTCATCTTGAAAGTTAAACTATCATAACATACATACATGCAGGCAGACACCATAAACATTTATTTCTAATCATTATCAACTCTTTCCAAAACACGACTTGGTTTTGATGTCTAAACTAGAACACACTTTGGAAAAAATATTGAGGCAAAAGAAGAAATTGCTGATACACAGCAATTTCTTCTTTTGTCTCAATATATTCTGTGGTGTATTATACACAAATTTTATCCCTAATAACATCCATTTTGTTGTCTGCAGCAACTTCCAAAATGGAACATGATCCATGACTGGTTGAGTGGATCTTATTGGTCAATCTTTATTCCGATTGATCGATTTTTCTAGAAAGTAAACACATATAATTCATGCAATAATGCACAAGGTCTTGTAACATTAAACCAGGTATTACATGCTGATAAATTTATTATTAGCCCTTTCCCAAACAAGACCTGGGGCCCGTATTATCAATGATCTTAACCCATTACCACCCAATGACTCTTTTTGACTCCCCACAAAATAATGGCCATGGAAAACATAGCGGAAAATGAAGAAATTGCTTGTGACAAGCAATTTCTTCATTTCCCACAATGTTTTCTACCCAAAAAGACTTAATAATGAAAAATTCCATTCACTTGAAATTGTGGTCTGCAGGATCTTTCAATTTGGACCGCCCTAAATTTTGTCGTTCGGTAATGGGTTAAGACCAAGTCGGACAGGGAATCGTAATGGTGATTCTGTCCTATGGTTGTTGATAACAGGGGACCCTGGTTTTGATGTCTCTCTTAGAAAAGCTTTGAGAAAATGTTGAGGCAAACAAAGAATGACCAACAGTTTCTCAATGTGCCTAAGTATTTTCTGCATTACATTGAACACTAAATACAACTTTATAAACATTATTTTTTTTAATTTATATTTTCTTTATCTGCAGCATCTTTCAAATAGGATCACCCTGATTTTGTTGTTTGGGAAAGGACTAATGCACAACTTAACACCAAGTTTCATTCTGTACAACTAAACCATGAATGCATACTCATGATGCTCTTAATATTCTTTACGTAAAGCCCATAAAAGCTTATACAACAAGCAGTATTTGTGAAACAAAAGCCCCCTTTATAGTTTTTTTTTCAACAATAGGACCTCAATATTCGATTTGATGGATTTGCCATTTGAGAAATTGTAAGTACTTTTGGAGGAAATGGCAAAATCAAGCTGTGCAGACAGAGAGACAGACACGTGGACAAATAGATGGACAGACAGCAGTAAGACAATATGCCTCAACAAATGCATCCAGGGGCATTACAAAACACAAAATACAGACACCACATTCTAACAGAGGATATAAGACAGAGCTACAGATAATAGGGGGTATCAGCCTTTCAAAATGCAATATCTTATTTATTGTTTATCAAACCATATGTTGATGGTACTCATTTGAACTGTCTTATTGAGACGATTCAAATGAGTACTCACAACATAGGGTTAGGATTTGAAACAACAAATTCAGAATGTCGATACCCCCTCTTATCTGTAGTTCTGATAATACATACAATAAGCAGGCATTGTAGGGATGCAATTTTTTTTAACCCTTTACCAAAAGGCAAATATTTTTTATGTTCCAAATTGAAAGCTTCTGCAGACAACAAAACTTGTGATGATTAACATTTACTTTGAGTAAAATATAGTGAAGAAAATATTGAGGCAAAAGAAGAAAATGTTGGTTATCAGAATTTTCTTCATATGCCTCAATATTTTTACTCAGCTTTCTTCTAGATGAGGAACATAAAATAAATGCTTGTTTGGGAAGGGGTTATATTTTTCTATAATTGAGCAAGGATCTGGTAAAAAGGCCCTTTTTGGCATTTCAAATAAGCAATGTATTCATTTTCCACAATGTTTTCCAAAGCATAAAAATTTGTCTTATGGGTCATGAAAAGACATCACCATGTGCTAATGTGTTAAGAGAACAGCATGAATCCTTATCAGGTTATATTACAGTCTGATTGAGGTCTATGTTGGTCTAAAATGCCTTAGGGGACCCTTTTCCAAATCCGAAGAGCCCAATTATGAATAAACTTTACCTTAATCATCTGTGAATGGTGAGAGAAAACAGTGTGAGAACAGGAATATTGAACTTTGGCTACTTTTGTCCTCTTACAAAACATTTTAGGTTAACTAATTATTGGACAGGTCAAAGTAAATAGCGAGATATAACAGTGTTTTTAACTTTGGCTACTTATATCCTTTCATAAAACATTTTTAAGCTAACTAATTATTGGACAGGTCAAAGTCAGTCTGATTAGAATCCAATTTTAACTTATTACAGGACAGCAAAATTTAGACTGGTCCAAATTCAATGCTTTGCAGATGACGGTATCAAATGCATGGAATTTTACATTTTTTTGTGTAGAAAACTTTGTTGTAAATGAAGAAATTGCTTGTCACAAGCAATTTCATTTTCCCACAATGTTTTCAAAGCCTTTATCTAGGCGTCAATGTAAGGAAATGGATTTTAACTTCACAGTAACATATGACAGGCACCAGTTAGCGGTCATCTTCAATAACTTTTCTTTCTGGCAAATCAATTATATGCTAACAAAATTCTGAAACCAACAAGAGCTGTCACTGTAAGATGACAATGCCCCCGACACCGCTTTGATTTTAAATTATGGCCAATCTATGTTCAAGGTCAAGGTCATCCAGGGGTCAAGGTCACTAAAGTATGTGCCTACAGAAAGGTAATGTACCAAGGAATGTTGTGGTAAAGTATGAAGTGAATATGTTAAGTAATAAGGAAGTTATGGCCAATGTTAAAGTTTTTGGACAGACGGACGGACAGACGGACAAGTCAAATTTATGATGCCTCCCTATCGGGGGCATAAAAACTACCCTGGCCTATGTGAATAAATACGAAAAAAAAGTTTTTACCATAATATCGCAACACTGAATAGGCTTGCATGCGAAAAATTCATTGTTGTTCAAACATTGTTAAAATAAATTGATAAAATTTGACTTTTACATCCAACTCAACCGGTTTGAAAGGATGAAATAGCTGATGCATATGATAGGCTGAGTTTTGATGTCATTAGTTTTGATAATAAGCCTTAGATGTAAAACCTTTACCAAACACAACATGTTTTTTAAGGTGTTCCATCTATCATTAGATTCCAAATACTTTGTGGAATTGAAACATAAAAACTCTGCTAAAACAAGTCATCAAAATATGACCATGATATTTTGGTACAATTTGAGAACATTAATCCTTGCCCAAACAAGACCTGGTTCCCACATGTTTGTAAGACAAAGTTTGGAAAAGCATTGAAGCAAAAGAAAATGCTGATTATCAGCATTTTCTTCTTTTGCCTTAATATTTTCTAAGCAGTATTTAACACAAATCATATATAATTAACATTGATTTTGTCTTCTGCAGCAGCTATCAAATTGGATTACACTAAAATTTTGCAGTTTGGGAAAGGATTAAACTCTCGACAATACTAACCTCTGAAGCAGGTCCAGCCGTAAACTTTTTCAGTCTCTCCGCAATTCGACAACTAACGCCCTTTAAAATGGCTTGGCACTCGTGGGTCTCCTTCTTGAGTTTTTCAAAGTGGTCAATCATACCAATGGCAAACAGAGATCGCTGATCCGAGTCTATCTTATAACGTGTCATACCTGTGGAATAAGATATATCCGGAGTTTGACAGATTTTTGTTCAGTTTAAATTAAAGTGACATTTGACCATTTTTGCTATTCATCCAGTATATTCATAATTGAAAGGAAAAAAATAGTTCTATTCCTTTGATACCTAATTGCAATGGCTATATTCAATTCTTAATTATTTTGTTTGAAATATTTGATATCCATTGACAAGGACGAGACTAGATTTCACTTCAACTTAAGTGGAAATTTGACTCATCCAATGTCGAGATAATCATTGACAACTGTATTTCTTTATACATCATAATAATAATGGAAATCAAAATGACCATAAAAGTCATATGTTTTACGGATCTATTTCTAACAAGACAAACTTGGTGGATGTTACATGCCTGTAAACCTTGGTCTCCGATAATTTAGAGAATATTTTTTTTAAGTTTTAAGACTAAAAAAGCTTTGCATAAAATGAAACTGCATGTGAATTTTTCTTAGTTTCCCAAATTCTTTCTCCCAGAAAGACAGAAAATTGTAAAATTTCCTTTACTCCAAAGTGTTATCTGTAACATCTTTAAATTTTGACAAGTCCAAACTTTTGTCGTTTGGTAATGGGCTAAGTTATTAACTGAAGATATTCCTTGCCTAATGAGATTCATGCAATTTCAAAAATGATTCATGTAACGTCGTAAACATTTGACAATGGAACATTTCAAAAGCGAATCTTTACTCTATCACCCAAATAGGTTTGGATTAGGTAACCAATGTTGACAACACCACATGAAAAATTCGGACATTGCATGAATCTCATTAGGTGTGGACGACCTTAACCCTTTCTCAAACAAGACAGGGCTTTTGATGTCTGTAGTAGATATGGCTTGGGAAAACATTAAGATAAAAGAAGAAATTGCTGATAACCAGCAGTTTCTCTTTTTGCCTTAATATTTTCTGGGTTGTAATTTAGTAACATAAACATTTTGGCCTTTTATGATCATTTATATTGTTGTCTGTAGCAGCTTTCAAATGGACCAGTCCACTATGTTGTCATTTGAGAAAGGGTTAACAACTTACTTGCTAGCTGCCTGGGTGAATCGTTCACATTGTACAGTAAACATTCATCCGTCATCTGCTGCTTATATATAGGACCGGGAACACTAAAATGCTCCGTATCCAGATCTATCAAGTTACTATTATCAACATGTGTGCCGAACTGATCACCCATACACATTGGAAGACTAGGACTGTGGGAAAATTCGATGGATTCTTTGCGAGATTTGGAAGACTTCGGACTTCGTGAGGTCGATGATCGGATGTGAGATTGATCACCTAATGGAAGACTATTTGACAGCATGGCTTCGGCGCCGATGACTTTGCGATCATGTCCGTTGATAGCTGGCCACGTATTGTTGGCACTTGAGATTGATGTATGGAAGGAATCTGTGTTACCTGTAAACAGACATGATTTTGACCTCTTTAACAGAAAGGACTAATGGGAAAAAATGTGGGATAAAAGAAGAAAGGACCTGCGGAAAGATTGGAGCAAAAGATGAAAATGCAGATAAGATAGAATTTGATTCACTTTAAATTGTGGTCAGCATTATCTTTGAATTTGGAGAAGTATGAAATTTGCCATCTGATAATACAAATGAGTCAGGATCTGGAAAAACGTCCTTTATGGATTTTGAGAACAACCTGGCTCCAGACCAGCCTGTGTATACGCACAGTCTGATCCGGATCCATGCTGTCCTCAAATAGCTTGTCCATGATTTGTAGCAACTGTTAGACAGCAACATCGATCCTGATCAGATTGCTCTAAAGCACATGATGATCTGGAAACATGGTAGTCTCAAATGCTATCAGGAATCTTTTTCCAGATTCTGGCTCAAATAAATTTCTCACCTTCCCCTAGTTTAATGTTGGTTTCCACATGCAGGTTGATGTCTCTCTTATGTGAACCGTCAGTCGATGAACTGTCATCTTTTTCTGAAAACGAAGAAAGGACCTCAATTGAATTCAGAAACATTTAACCCTTTCCCATACATGACCTGAGGTGCATTCTTTAGAGCGAGATTTCTTGAGATGTCTTGAGATTTCTTAAGACATTTTAGGATAAAGCGTTCTTTCCAGCAAGATTTTTAAGACTCTCAATGGGAGACGCCATTACCCTACACTTCGTGTGGAACCCAATGGTCAACTTTGTACAAACGATATAAAAGAGATTTGACCGAGTTGTTCCGAACACTCCATAATTCATAAACCACGGTGTTCCGAATGCTCCATACTTTATACAAGTGACGTCATCATGACGTCATTTGTATAAATATGGAGCATTCCGAACAGCTCGGTCCAAGTCTCGGTCTTAAAAACGCTTTATCCAAAACACCTTAAGAAATCTTAAAAAATCTCACTCTAAAGAACGCGCCTCTGGTTTTGACGTGCCTTATTAAACAGCTTTAGGAAAACTATGCCATTTGGGAAAGGGTTAAACCTTCTCCAAACAACAGAAATTTAGACATCTACTCTGAAAGCAGACGCATATGATAAATGACAGTGTTAAGAAAGGAATTTGTAGACAAATATCAATGATGCATCCCTACAGCATGAGAAAGATGTGATTGTGAGACATAAATACCTGTAACCCATTACCAAACGACAAAATTTTAGACTTCTCCAAATTCAAAGATGTTGCATACGACTATTTCAAGGGTATGAAATTCAAAATATTTTGGTCTTTTTTGGTATAAAACATTGTGGGAAATAAAGAAATTGCTTGTCACAAGAAATTTCTTCATTTCCCACAATGTTTCCCAAAGCCTTTATCTTTTAAGGCTTCAAAAAGGCATCATTTATTGGGAATGGGTTAAAAAAGGTATTTTTTCATATATGATTGTAATGGCCGACTGACACTCTTGGTACCAAAATATTGGCCTTGATAAGCTGAACCTTCAAACAAAACTTGAACTCTAAAACTTAAGCCTCTTCTCCCAACACTATGTTGGTTTCATTTATTGAAGTTTTCAGCTGCTATGGTCATATTGTAGAGGCTGAAACAACTAACCGTGGATTCCTGGTATTTATCGCACCAGTCCTACTGAAATTTCAAAACAGAGCCTGCAGCTGCTATTTCACATTAATAATTCTTAACCATTGGCGAGCGACGAATGACTTTTGTCAAAAGTCAGAATGAATACTGGCCTGGGTTCGAACTCGCAACCTCTAGATCTGCAGCACCTACCGTTTAGTGCCCGTTGTCTAATCTCAATCATATGCTGTGTTATTTTCTCATTCTGATCGATCACATTTTTCAGCTGCTCTTTCAACTCCTTTAATTCTTTCAATAGCAGGCAGATGTAATTGTGCTTTTCATCGTCAGTCAATTCTGAAACACAACAACAAGAATGTCATTGTCATAGGATACGCTACTTTTCAATGTGTCTGATTTAAAGTAGAATACCCGTAATGTGGCCATTTTGAGATTCATAAAACAGCTTTTCCGAGCATAGTCATCATATCTGAATATATTTGTAAACATTCGGTAGAGGAAAGTTCCACCGCCAAATGTTTTCGATGTCGCCCGAATAATTCTGACGTCGCGAAAATCTCATTACAAGTATTCTACCTTAAATTGACAGGAACCAGCTGTTGCAAATGACAAAATTCATATCTACACATAAAGAATCTGTGTACACTGTACTGTAGCTAAGAAAATATTGAGGCAAAAGGAGAAAATGCTGGTTGTGAGCATTTTCTTCCTTTGGGTCAATTTTTTCCCAAGCCTATTCTGTTAGAGATATCAAAACCAAGCCTTGTTTGGGAAAAGGATCAATCAAAGTCCATTTTGGCATCTGCAGTGGCTTTCAATTGGAAGAATCTAGCTCTTTGCTGATGAATGGTTAATCCATTCCCAAACAAGACTAAGTTTTGATGTCTCTAAATGGAGATAGTTTTGGAAAACTTCAAGTCAAATGTGCTATATTGTGCACAAATCCTATAATTATTATCATTGATTTTCTCCTCTACAACAGCTTTCACATCATAATAGTTTAAAATTGTGTCATTAAATTGTGTCGTTTAGGAGACTCAAATGGTTAGTCAACACTTACTCTGTACATCGATCAATTTTTGACTAGTTTCCAGGGCTGTCCTCAGTTGGCCCATCTCTGATCGCTTTTTCTCAACTTTCGACTCGGCTACCTGCATTTTCTTCTTTTGCCTCAATGTTTTCCAGGGTGTTTTCTGTTTAAAACGCCAAAACCTGTGCCCCCTTTTACTAATGATCTTACAACAATGGGCCTTGTTGTTACAAGTAATTACGCAAAAAAAAAAAATCAAATGGTCTTTAATATAAAAAATGCCCTGGTCTTGTTTGTAAAATCACTGGTGGTGAACTCGGCCAAAGACAATGAATTCATTCTAAAAATAGACCGGGTTTGCAGTTATGTATTGACAAACTGTCGGTGTTGTTATAAAATCTCGTAACTACGGCTTTATTGAAGCCGTAGTTACGAGATTTTATAACAACATCGACGGAATACATCGTTCGCGAAAAAACGTCCCTCTCTTTGGCCGAGTTCACCACCAGTGAAAATGGTTAGTCAACACTTACTCTGTACATCAATCAATTTTTGACTAGTTTCCAGGGCTGTCCTCAGTTGACCCATCTCTGATCGCTTTTTCTCAACCTTTGACTCTGCTACCTGCAGCCTATATTTCTGCCTGAAAACAAAAATAGATGCCACACTTTAACCCATTACCAGACTGCTAAATTTTAGGGTGGTTCAATTCGAAAGTCGCTGTAGACATCAAAACGGATGCTGATTAAGACAGGATTTGTGTAGAAATAGTACAGAAAATATTTAGGCAAAAGGAGAAACTGCTGGTCATCAGCAGTTTCTTCTTTTGTCTCAATGTTTTCCAATGCCCTTTCTATAAGAGACGGCAAAACAAGACCTTCTTTGGGATAGGGTTAACCAAATACCAGACTGCAAAATTTTGACCAGTCAAAGTTCAAAGATGCCGCAGCTGACGATATCAAGTGAATGAAATTCTACATTTATTGATTTTTAAGGTTAAACACCTCTTACATCTACGATTGTATCTTTTTTTATCCGCTGATTTTTAACAGATCTACCACATGTAGCTTATTCCTGGCATTTTCACACCTTCTCTGCTTCAAACTGCATAGTGTATTATCATAGTAATTGATGATTTTCTGACATTGTTGTAAACTTACTTGCGATACTCTGTGGTCAGAAAATCGACATTGTATTTCAGCTTGTCAATCTTCGTCTGGTCCGCCTCCCTTCGTCCTTTCAGTGTGACGACATCCTTCTCTAGTGACTTCCTACAGAATAGCAAAACATACATTTGTATGTGGATGGGGGGAAGAGGGGGGGGGGATGTGAGTGGGGGTAGGAAAATTACCCAGGGGTTTTCTTAAGGATTTGAGTTTCACTTGCCCAGGGGGCAAGTCACTTTCAAGATCTACTTGCCCCCATTGAAAACTACTTGCCCCCATTTCTGTTAATGTTTGGAACGAAGCAGATATGTTCTAGTAAGTATGTATAAAACACAAATATATAGGTTCTAACACATCAATCATATCATGGCCATGTGTTTACCATTTTGGTATGCAGCTAAGTTCCTATTCATTAGGTAGTAAAACGGATTCAGTGCTTATTATAGATAAGGGTCATAAGTCATGACGTCATGTAAAATGAATCACCCCCTCAGATCAAAGAAAATCTATTTATTGAAAATCAATCTGTGTTGTAAATTTATACAGTGTTTTCTGAGACTTACAATAATTTGTGTTAAGACAAAGGAGTTTACTCTTTTTATGGTTACTCGTGATCAGATTTTAGACAAAGGGTATGCATTAACTTCAGCACTCTGGACTTACAAACAATTTTCACTCGCAAGTTCGGAACAATAGAATGAATTATTATTTATGCAAATTCCTTTCACGAAAATTAATTTGTGCTTGCGTCCTTTACTCAGGTTTGCTTATGTCAATTTCTTTTTCTGAGAGTGAATTATGTATATAACACAGACATGCATGAAGGGAAAGGATTGCCAACAATCTGATATCTTATAAGGTTTGTAGAAAGTTTTAGTTTAACTTCAATTTATTGGCCATTTCCTTTGAATATTTAGCAGAAAACTACTTCTATATTAATTTTGGTTGAAGATCTCGATCCATGAGTCCTGAAGTGGCAATCATTTATACTCTATGTTTTTTTCATTGCAATGATAAATATCCAAGTGCATTAATACTCTCAGCAGTCCTATTACATAAATGTAGATTGATTGAATAAAATTTTGTCAGACCGATCTATCACTGACTATCTTACAGATCAAAATTTGTGTCAGACAGTGGGACTGACAGTAGCAAAAAGATCATCAGACCAAGGGAATTTTCATCAGACATGTCTGCCGGTCCGACGGTCTTCGCCATGACTGAAATCATACTTGCCCGGCGGGCAACCTTCATGGAAAAAGCACTTGCCCCCACTGATTTTACCCCGGCATGGGCAAGTGGGCGTCCACTTAAGGAAATCCCTGATTACCCGAGAGTCACATTAACCAATAGTAAACTTGCATCAAGAGACAGAAGTAAAATAGAGTCAGTGGATCGAGGGGGATTTGATTTCTTTTTAAAGTACAAAATATCATTTAGTATTAATCTAACCCCATAAATTAAAGGTGTCACTGTTTGGACAATTTTTTAACAAAGCTTTTCATTAATTTAAGTGTGGTAAAAAAGCTATGGGGTGTTTCGAAATCCCATCGCAGCATTTCCTGGGTTTGCCTCAATGTTTTCCTAGTTATATCGTAGAGAAAGCCTTTACCTTTCAAAATTAAACCACCAACAAAAGAATTTTGCTTGAGGTAAACCATACAGATAGCAGGGCATTGACCCTTTCTCAAGGTTGGGTTTTGATGTCCTTCTTACAAAACTCTTTGGGAAACATTGAAGCAAAAGAATAAAATGCTGATAACCAGAATTTTCTGCTCTGAAAAACATTGAATCGAAAGAAGAAAATGATGATAATCAGCATTTTCTCCCTTTGCTTCAATACTTTCTGTGCTATTATTTACATAAATTCAATTTTTATCAACATCCATTATGTCTCACACCCCTCTCAATTTTCACCAACCCTAAATTTTTCATTTGCGAAAGGGTTATACTTACTTATTAGTAATAGAATGAGTCAACTCTTCCCTCAGACCATCTACGCGTTCCTTCAGGTCTTTAATAAGCACATTCTGTTTCTCAATTTGTTTACGATAATCAGCACAGTTCAATTTTTGTTCTTCCATCTGATTAGTCAACTCTTTATTCTTCCCCGTCAACATGTCGTGACTTCGCTCCAGGTCCTTACAGAGCTTGTCCTGATGTTGTAGTACTGAGTCACGTTTATCAATATCATTGCGTAATTGTTCAATCTCGCCATCCTTCGCTATCAATAACCTAGTTTGCTCGTCGATCGTATCTTTACACACATAGAGTTCACTGCGTTCCTTATTTAGTTCACTAACAGTTGATTGAAGTTCTTGTTCAATTTGTCCGAGTTCTTGAAGCAGACGTTGTTCTTGAGATCGAGATTCATTTACAATTTCATAACACTTTTTCTCCTTTTCCTGCAATGTTAGGTGATGTTGCTCCGATACTTCAGTCAACTCAACCCTCAGCTGGGAAATATTCTTGTTCTGAAATAAATCATCATACCAACAGATTAGATTATACCTTTCCCAAACTAGACCTGGTTTTTGACATGTCTTATAGAAATAACGTTATAATGGGTGTTTTGCGAGAATGGGTATTACTTTCTATATAAGAAAACTTGTCACCCTTTATTCAATAAGAAAGAGACACCATCAAAATCGCTAAAATTCCCTAAGGTCAAAACCAGGTCTTGTTTGGGAGAGGGTTAATAATCAGCACTTTCTCCTTTTGCCTCAATATTTTCTGAGCTATACTGTACACAAATCCAACCTTGATTGACATCCATTTTGTTGTCTGCAGCAGATTTTAAATTGGAAAAGTCTAAATTTTCTCCATTTTAGTCTAGTAGTTATTTTCTGGCAGAGGCCTAGAAATCGAAAGTGGGAGGCCGGAATGTGTATGCAAAGTTTAATACTGGAAGTTGTTCAGGAACTTCTGCTGTACTAGAAATGCCCTGTCTGCAAGTCAGCAATTGACCTTTGGGTGAGTTACAGGGGTCAAAGGTCACTGAGTGCAAAAATGTAGAAATTCGCTATTTGTTATATTTCGAATCCTCGAACAAAGAAGCTATCTTGTGAATGAAAGTTGTGTTTTCTTGTTGGCCAGATTGTTGGCTACATGTGTTGCCATGTCTCCAGATTCATTGTCGGTTCTATGAGGTCAGAACAGGGGTCAAAGGTCACTGAGTGCACAAATTCTTAAATTTCATTTATGTTGATTTAAAGACTTCCAGGCATGGAACTTTGAGTTATGAATAAACGATATTTATGTTTTCTAATTACCAAATATAATGGGGAATTTTTTGGTTCCTGTCTGCAGATTCCCAACAGGTCTTTAAGGTCAGAAAATGGGGTCAAAGTTTAATGAGTGCAAAAGGGCTATTTGAAATTATTCCTGGTTAAAATTAAATGTTTTAAAGGGACATTTCATTCCAATTTCAATTTTTTAAAGTATGTCTTGATGCCAAGATTGGGTATTCTAATGAGTATAAATAATATTAGTTTTTTGAAATTGTTGCCAATAAGCGAGAAACACGCATTTAAAGTTGAGACATAATCGATAAATTGCATATAAATCCGAACTGTTGTCCACAACAATTTGTTCAATTTTAATACAAAAATATAAATTTCTCGTAAACGGCGCAATATTTTGGCTTGAAATTTTCAGAATTTTCATAAGGAAATATACTCTTTCAGATAAAAATAAAAGTAAAATTTATGACAAAAAATTCTGAAATGTCACTTTAAAGCAATGGTATTGGCTTCTAAAGAGACAGAAGTTGTATTTTATGTTTGTCAGATATGTAGATGACATGTTTGTCCCTGTCTGCAGATTCAAAAATAAAAGTAAGAACATAAATACAAGGGGTCAAAGGTCATTGAGTGCAAAAATCATTAAATGTCATATATGTCCATTCCGAGACTTCAAGACATGGAAGGACGAGTTACGAATAGGCAATATCTATGTTTTTCAGTAACCAAATATGCTGGGGAGCTTTTGGTTCCACTGTCTGCAGATGCCTAGCTCGCTTTTAAGGTCAGAAAATGTGCATAAGGTCAATGAGTGCTGAATGCTCTATTTGACATTATTCCAAATTCAAAATAATGAGTTCAAACTTTAAAGTAGGCTTATGATTGGACAAGAGTTGTATTAAATGTTTGTTAAATATGTTAAATATGTAGATGACATATTTGTCTCTGTCTTCAGATTCAAATTTAAGATTTAGAGATAGCAAAACAGAGATCAAAGGTCAAAGAGTGCAAACATTTAAAAAGCGACAAATAATTTAAAATATGGATATTGACTCAAAAACAGTTATGAAAAATTGAAATTTCAATGATACTTACTCTGTTAATAATTTTGATTCGAAAATAATTATCCATGATAATGATAGATCTAGATATGATTGAAATAATCAATGGCAATTTGTCCATTCTGAGAAGTAAATTGTTTAAATCTAAGAAGATATATTGTTTCATGTGAAATATAGCATTTTGTATATTATTTCTCGTGGGTTCTCTTATATAAAGATGCCCACTTATATGTTTTATATGCATTTGAGGATAACTTATGGTCAAGCTATTATTTGTTTTTGTGATTAAGATGTGGACTTATAACCAAAATCTCCGAAAAGCCTTACACGATATATAGATAGCTATCAAACCATCTAGAATACCAAGCTGTTAATTTCATTTTTCATTGAAATTACAACAGGGGCGATAACCATTTTCGATAATTGCGCACTCATCTTTTCAATAGATTTATTCGGTTTATTGGTACAAAACACATGTCAAAGACTGCAGTTCTGATATTTTTTGTTTTAAATGACAACACAGAATAATCAAGTTACAAACCAAACTCTACTGGTATGTGATCTCCTTGTTAAAAGCTGTCCCAAAGAAGACAAGGTGTCTATTCGTAACTCTGTTGATTCTGTTTGTTAAATATTGCTTACAAAGCTAAGATTGAATTGAATTATACCATCCCAATTTACAAATTGACAACCAAGGATTCATTTTAAAATATTTGTATTTTTCTTGGAAATATTTTTGAATGCAAGTAGATTCTTCGTTGCATTTACGCATCAATCATAAACACATCTATGACGTGAATCCACATATTATTACGATGGGTTATGCATAAAGACATACATGTACAATGTATATACTCATTCTTATTGTAGATTATGTTAAATCTTCACGAGCAGAATAGAATGCTTATAATACATGTCCATGAGACTCATGTTAAAAAATGTACACACATTGAAAGAGCTTGTGTAAACCTTTTTCGAAATTCATCCATACTGTAGGAATTGTAGTCAGGAGGAACAGACACATGCATGCATGCCTGTACCCACACCGAAGTCTTCTTATTATACATTTCGTTAGACACAGAAGGGAGTTTTTTACAATGCCCCTTCTGAAATCAAAGAATAAACATGAGTAGATCTATTTACTGACATGTCATGTGAAAGCAAGATACATATCCCCTTTTCAATTCTTGAGCTGGACAAGGCTTTGGAACAGTTCTTGCTTTATGAATTAGATTCTGGTATGAACCTAGGGATGTACTTACAAATGAGGATTTGATTTTTGGCTTTAATCAAAATTGTATAGATAACATACTCATTTATTGAAGAGAGTGGTTTTGCCTAACGAATATGACATCCATTTGCCAATATACAGATCATGGTCTGGACAAAGTTGAACACTTGCATGATGCATCTATACCAAAATTAAGTTGTGGTAGGTACTTGATTATAGACGTTGTCTCAATACCCCAAAATGGGTTGGATAACACACAATTTATATGACAAATGCATAACTTGACATGTACTCCATCAATACTGAAATTAAGATTTAAGAAATAGTAAAGTATTTACATAAAAATGAACATGTTGGTCATTACAACAATGACCCCGCTATTTTTAACAATATTTATATAGATCGATGAAAAATGAAGCCAAAATCCAATTACTAGCTACATGTATGAAGATACATTGTTGGGCAAAAGTCATCACTAAATGTATGGTATTGTAATGAAAATATTAAGACATTGCTAAATGACTTGATTTCATTTTTCATTTTTCTCTTTTTAGTCGGCCTGGATCGTTGTAATAAGATCACACATGCAGTTAATTTTCAAAGTTTAGATAACATTATTCAGTACTTTCATCATTTGATGTTGGTCTTATTAATCTCTACTGTGATTACTTGAATTGTGTCTTCGAATCAAAGTTATTGTCAGGTTTTAGTGTCATCGAAACCTCAATTTTGCACATCTTTTTTATGCACAGCACATTTTCAGGGAATTTGTTTTATATTTTGGTAAATTTTTACACTCTTTGACCTTTAACCTCTATTTTGCATACCCGATATTTTAAATTTTGATTCTGCAAACAGGGCTAAACATGACATCTACACATTGGGGAAGCATAAGATATAACTTTCATCCACCAATTAACATATACAAATGTCTTGAAACATAAAATGGACCAGGATTAATTTGATATAGAGTTATTGTACTCATTGACCTTAGGCTTCCTTTTCTGACCATAAAAACTAACCAATGATATGCAGACAGGAATCAAAAGAACAAAAACATATAATTATAGCGACCGGAAAACATAAATACTATCTATTCATTACTCTTCGTTCCATGCTTGGAAGTCTTGGAATCGACATGTATGAAATTTAAAAACATTTGCACTCTATGACCTTTGACCCCTTTGTATACACTCTTGGTTCTAATTTTGAATCTGAAGATAGGGGCAAACATGTCTTTTACGCATTTAGCAGACATAAAATACAACTTACGTTCTTAAATTAGCAAACACCAGCATTTAAAACGTTAAAATTATATCAGGAATAATTTCAAATAGTGTGTTTGCACTCGGTGACCTTTGACCCTATTTTCTGACCTTCATACCTAGCTAGGAATCTGCAGACAGGATCCAAAAATTTCCCCATTATATTTCAGTATTGGAAAACATAGATATTGGATATTCCTAACTCAAATGTTCATGTCTGGAAGTCTTGAAATGGACATATATGAATTTTAAGGATGTTTGCACTTAGTGACCTTTGACACCCTTTTCTGACCTTATAGAACAAAAATTGAATCTGCAGACTTTGCAAAGTTTGTAGCTAATATTCAGGCCAACTAGAAAACACAACTTTCGACCATTCAAGATTTAACTTCCAGGTTCGAGGATTAGAGATCTAGAAAAATAGCAAAATTTGGCATTTTTGCACTCAGTGACCTTTGACCCCTGTTTTGACCTTAAAAGTCAAATTTGAATCTGCAGACAGGCCAAACCATGATGCCCACATGTTGGGCTATCAGAAAAACACAACTTTCGTCCATACACATTCCGGCCTCCCACTTCTAAAATTTTGGGTTTCGACTACCAGACTATTTGGGAAAAGGTTAAGCAATGAGTTATAACAGAAAACAAACCTGCTCTTTCAGAACTGTGTCCTTTTCTTTTAGTTGCTCATTCAAGTATTGAATGATTTCTTCTTTTTCAGTTATTTGTCGGTCTGAAAAAATTGAAACAAAACATTAACACTAACCCTTACCTATTCCATTCCCATTTTATTTTTCAAAATAATGTTTTGATGCCAAGATTGGTTATTCTTATGTTCATAAATGTTATCATTTTTTTTTTTAAATAGATAACGATACGCCATAAAATGCTTTTGAAGTTGAGACGGAAATGACTAATTCCATTTACTTGTGAACTGTGGTAAACAACAATTATTTTCACAATTAGGTTAGCTCTCTCTCTATTGGAGATGTCAAAACCTGGTCTAGTTTGGGAAAGGGTTTAAAGGGACATTAGTATCCCCAGGCCTAAATCCCTAATGATCCAAAGAAGTTGGCTTTTAGCATGTTGTTGCACCGTTTACAGACTTTATAAGACAGAATGCAAGATTCATACAGTAAATGACATAAATCGATAATCATGCAGCGTATTAAAACTAGAATATCACTGAAAGTGATCATACCCCCCAAAAGCGCAGTTTTTGTGCATTTTGAGAAATTGATTTCATTTGAACTGTGAGCTGATCAACTGGGAAATAGAACGAACAAAAAATCAACAGACCAAACAACACATTTAACAATCCCCAAGCCCCACCCTGCCATGCCCATATTTTTCAATAAACCTAAAACTCACAACCATGCATTGAAGACAGTCAATCAAGGAACATTCCTGTAGGATTTGGTTCAAATTTACTGTTTAATTGCTTTTTTCTCATGATTTCGTTAAGTCTGATAAGCCCTGCCTTGCCATTACCACATTTTTTGCAAATCAAAAATTCACGAAAAAATTTTGAAACAAGAGGACCATGATGGTCCTATATCGCTCACCTGAACCAAAATGATATAAGCAACACTTTTCTTCAATTCAAAAAAATATTTATGACTCTAAGACTGAAAACGAACTTATGGTCAATAACATTGTGAAAATCGAACTCATCCAAGATTTCATCGTGCCCAACATTGTGTCCAAGATTTGTCTTGTTTGATAAATAATTGTAGATTCTGGAGTATAAACAAGGTCAAAAACAGCCGAAAACAGCAATTTCAAGGGCACATAACTCTCGACTTTCTGGTCAGATCAGGCTGAAAATCAAACTCATCCAAGATCTTATGATATCCAACATTGTGTCCAAGATTTGTCTTGATTGGTCAATAATTGTAGATTCTAGAGTGTAAACAAGGTCTAAAGCAGTCTAAATCGGCAATTTTATCAAATTCAAGGGCACATAACTCTCATCTTTCTGGTCAGATCAGACTGAAAATCAAACTCATATGAGATCTTATGGTCTCCAACCTTGTGTCCAAGTTTTGGATTGATTGATCAATAATTGTAGATTCTAGAGTGTAAACATCGTCGAAAACAGCCAAAAATGACAATTTTGTCAAATTCAAGGGCAAGTAACTCTCGACTTTCTGATCAGATCAGACTGAAAATCATACAGATCCGGGATCTGATGGTCTCAAACATTGTGTCAAAGTTTTGTCTTGATTGATGAATAATTGTAAATTCTAGAGTGTAAACAAGGTCAAAAACAGCCGAAAATGGCAATTTGATCTAATTTAAGGGCACATAACTCTCCACTTTTTGATCAGATCGGACTGAAAATCAAACTTATCCAAGATCTTATGGTCTCAAACATTGTGTTCAAGTTTTGTCTTAAATGATAAATAATAGTAGATTATAGAGTGTAAACAATGTCAAAAACAGCCAAAATCAGCAATTTTATCAAATTCAAGGGCACATAACTCTCATCTTTCTGGTCAGATCAGACTGAAAATCAAACTCATATGAGATCTTATGGTCTCCAACCTTGTGTCCAAGTTTTGGATTGATTGATCAATAATTGTAGATTCTAGAGTGTAAACATCGTCGAAAACAGCCAAAAATGACAATTTTGTCAAATTCAAGGGCAAGTAACTCTCGACTTTCTGATCAGATCAGACTGAAAATCATACAGATCCGGGATCTGATGGTCTCAAACATTGTGTCAAAGTTTTGTCTTGATTGATGAATAATTGTAGATTCTAGAGTGTAAACAAGGTCAAAAACAGCCGAAAATGGCAATTTTGTCAAATTCAAGGGCACATAACTCTCGTCTTTCTGGTCAGATCATACTGAAAATCAAACTCATCCGAGATCTTATGGTCTACAATGTTATGTCCAAGATTTGTCTTGATTGATCAATAATTGTAGATGCTAGAGTGTAAACAATGTCAAAACTAAGTATTTTTCGCATTCAAGGGCAGATAACTCCTGACTTTCTGGTTCGATCTGACCCATAATCGAACTCATCCGAGATCTTATGGCCATACATGTTTTGACCAAGTTTGGTCAAGATTGGCTTATATTTGTAGATGCTAGAGTGTAAACACGAAATTGTGGACGGACGGACGGACAGACGGACAGACGGACAGACAGACGGACAGACGGACGACGGACAAAAAGTGACCACAATAGCTCACCTTGAGCACTTCGTGCTCAGGTGAGCTAATAAGTCCAACAATGAACATTCCTGCCAATTTTGATAAAAAAATCCCCGAATAAAAAATTCACGAACAAGTTTCGAAAAGAGTCACCCAAGGAACTTTCCTGCCAAGTTTGGTAAGAATTGGCTCAGTGGTTAAGGAGGAGAAAATTTTTGAAGAATTATCTGACGATTTCTCAAAATCGGATAAGCCCCGCCCTGCCGCGCCCACAATTTTTGACGAATCAAATATTCATGAACATGCATTGAATACAATCACTCAAGGGACATTGGTGCCAACTTAAGTTCAAAATGGTCAAAGCATTGATTTTGAATGATTTTTCACATGATTTCTCCAAGTCCGATAAGCCCCGCCCTGCCACGCCCACAATTTTAGACGAATCGAAAATTCACGAACAAATTTTGAAAAGAGTCACCAAAGGAACAATCCTGCAAAGTTTAGTAAGAATTGGCACAATGGTTAAGGAGGAGAAGATTTTTGAAGAAGTCGGATAAGCTTGCCCTGCCACGCCCACATTTTTTTGACAAATGAAAAAATCATGAACATACATTGAATACAATCACTCAAGGGTCAATCCTGCCATGTATGGTTCAAATTGGCCTGATAATTGATTTTTTAAGATTTTTCACATGATTTCTCTAAGTCCGATAAGCCCAGCCCTGCCACGCCCACAATTTTTGACGAATCAAAAATTCACGAACAAGTTTTGAAAAGGGTGACCCAAGGAACATTACTGCCAAGTTTGGTAAGAATTGGCTCAGTGGTTAAGGAGGAGAAGATTTTTGAAGAATTATCTGACGATTTCCCGAAATCGGATAAGCCCCACCCTGCCACGCCCTCATTTTTTGACGAATCAAAAATTCATGAACATGCATTGAATACAATCACTAAAGGGACATTTGTGCCAACTTAAGTTCACAAAGGACGAATAATTGATTTTTAAAAAAATTTCACATGATTTCTCTAAGTCTGATAAGCCCCGCCCTGCCACGCCCACAATTTTTGACGAATCAAAAATTCACGAACAAGTTTTGACAAGAGTCACCCAAGGAACATTCCTGCCAAGTTTAGTAAGAATTGGCTCCGTGGTTCAGGAGGAGAAGATTTTTGAAGAATTATTTAACAATTTCTTGAAGTCAGATAAGCCCCGCCCTGCCACACCCTCATTTTTTGACGAATGAAAAATTCATAAACATACATTGAATACAATCACTCAAGGGTCAATCCTGCCAAGTATGGTTCAAATTGGCCTGATAATTGATTTTTAAAGATTTTTATAATTATTTCTCTAAGTCCGATAAGCCCCGCCCTGCCATGCCCACAATTTTTGACAAATCAAAAATTCACGAACAAGTTTTGAAAAGGGTTACCCAAGGAACATTCCTGCCAAGTTTGGTAAGAATCGGCTGAGTGGTTGAGGAGGAGAAGATTTTTGAAGAATTATTGAATGATTTCGCGAAGTCTGATAAGCCCCGCCCTGCCACGCCCACATTTTTTGACGAATGAAAAAATCATGAACATACATTGAATACAATCACTCAAGGGTCAATCCTGCCAAGTATGGTTCAAATTGGCCTGATAATTGATTTTTAAAGATTTTTATAATTATTTCTCTAAGTCCGATAAGCCCCGCCCTGCCACGCCCACAATTTTTGACGAATCAAAAATTCACGAACAAGTTTTGAAAAGGGTGACCCAAGGAACACTCCTGCCAAGTTTGGTAAGAATCGGCTGAGTGGTTGAGGAGGAGAAGATTTTTGAAGAATTATTGAATGATTTCGCGAAGTCTGATAAGCCCCGCCCTGCCACGCCCACATTTTTCACCCAATCAAAAATTCATGAACATGTGTTGAATACAGTCACTCAAGGGACATTCCTGCCAAGTTTGCTTTAAATTGGCCAGATAATTGATTTTTAAAGATTTTTCATATGATTTCTCTAAGTCCGATAAGCCCCGCCCTGCCACGCCCACAATTTTTGACGAATCAAAAATTCACGAACAAGTTTTAAAAAGGGTCACCCAAGGAACATTCCTGCCAAGTTTGGTAAGAATCGGCTGAGTGGTTGAGGAGGAGAAGATTTTTGAAGAATTATTGAATAATTTCGCGAAGTCTGATAAGCCCCGCCCTGCCACGCCCACATTTTTCACCCAATAAAAAATTCATGAACATGTGTTGAATACAGTCACTCAAGGGACATTCCTGCCAAGTTTGCTTTAAATTGGCCAGATAACTGATTTTTAAAGATTGTTCATATGATTTCTCTAAGTCCGATAAGCCCCGCCCTGCCACGCCCACAATTTTTGACGAATCAAAAATTCACGAACAAGTTTTGAAAAGGGTCATCCAAGGAACATTCCTGCCAAGTGTGGTAAGAATCGGCTGAGTGGTTGAGGAGAAGAAGATTTTTAAAGAAAAAACCAACAGACGGACCAACAGACCAACAGACAGACAGACTGACAACCTGACTCCTATATACCCCCCAAATTGAATTTGGGGGGTATAAAAATCATGAGCATACATTGAAAACAATCACTCAAGGGTCATTCCTGTCAAGTTTGGTTCAAATTGGCCTAATGATTGATTTTTAAAGATTTTTCACTTGATTTCTCAAAGTCCGATAAGCCCCACCCTGCCACGCCCACAATTTTTGACGAATCAAAAATTCACGAACAAGTTTTGAAAAGAGTCACCCAAGGAACATTTCTGCCAAGTTTAGTAAGAATGGGCCCAGTGGTTAATGAAGAGAAGATTTTTGAAGAATTATCTAACGATTTCTCCAAGTCGGATAAGCCCCGCCCTGCCACGCCCACATTTTTTGGCGAATGAAAAAATCATGAGCATACACTGAATACAATCACTCAAGGGTCATTCCTGCCCAGTATGGTTCAAATTGGCCTGATAATTGATTTTTAAAGATTTTTCACATGATTTCTCTAAGTCCGATAAGCCCCACCCTGCCACGCCCACAATTTTTGACGAATCAAAAATTCACGAACAAGCTTTGAAAAGAGTTACCCAAGAAACATTCCTGCCAAGTTTGGTAAGAATTGGATCAGTGGTTAAGGAGGAGAAGATTTTTGAAGAATTATCCAACGATTTCTCGAAGTAGCATAAGCCCCGCCCTGCCACGCCCACATTTTTTGACGAATGAAAAAAATCATGAACATACATTGAAAACAATCACTCAAGGGTCATTCCTGCCCAGTTTGGTTCAAATTGGCCTGATAATTGATTTTTAAAGATTTTTCACATGATTTCTCTAAGTCCGATAAGCCCCGCCCTGCCACGCCCACAATTTTTGACGAATCAAAAATTCACGAACAAGTTTTGAAAAGGGTCACCTAAGGAACATTCCTGCCAAATTTGGTAAGAATTGGACCAATGGTTGAGGAGGAGAAGATTTTTGAAGACAAGAGGGCCGTTGGCCCTAGGTCGCTCACCTGAGATGGGGTTTTATAACAGATCAGATTTCTTACAGGTAATGCAATAAAGGATCAAAGATCATATGAACGCCGCTATGCGATTTCAAACCATAGAAAACCCAGAAAACTACCTAGTGCAATATCATATGTAACTCAAATATGAAGTTTCATCCAAATCGGCTATGTGGTTATGGAGAAATTGCTTTGGACAGATGGAATTAAAATGAAACATACAGACTGACAAACAAACAGAAATTTACAAATTGACCTAGATCTATGACCTTGAACCTACCTAAATATATATTTCAAATAGAACATCTTCTCATGATAAAGAACACATTTACCCATACATTTTTTTAAATCCATGCATAAATGTAGATGCTATGCCCCTGATAAGCAGATTTTTACAACAAGTCCCCTTTTTCTGTGACAAGGTTTCATATTGAAAAGTAAAGAAAATTACCTCTTAGCAATATCATAAGCAATGCAAATATTAAGTTTTGTCAAATTTGGCTCTGCGGTTATTGAGAAATTGCTTCTGATAGATTTCATGTAATTTCTCTTTTTCTGTTGCCATGGCAACCAGAGTTGTTCTTTTTTATAAATTGCAATTCTGTTAGCAATTTTTTAAATGTGACCTCCTAAGGAATATTTCTGCCTAGTTTGGTGGAAATTAGCCTGAGGAGATATCATTCAACCATGTCATTGAGATTTGGTGGAAAATCTCCTTTTCTGTTGCCATGGCTACCAGAGCTTTTAAAGGATTTCAATTCTTTTAGCAAATTTTAAAAGGAACCTCCTCAGAAATATTTCTGCCAAGTTCAGAGCTTCAGATTGACGGTGCGCCCGCGCCAATCCCGCATATTTTCAAAATATGGCGCATGAAATTATGTAGTGGTGCGCCAGCCGGGCGCACGAATTTCAGTAAAAGTATGATCATGAAAAAGTAGATTTCAAGCAATATTGACCTTCGCATAACGCATCTGTAGTCTGCTATACATGTATATCAAGCTAATTGACCCGATAAACTTATTTTTAGATTATTATAATGACCTTACTTGATCAACCAATCATATCCCAATTTCAAACAGTAAACAAGCAGCCGGCCAATCTCTGGCGATCTCCGTAACCTTTACCTTCGATTCGTTAACCTTCACCTTCGACTTGTTAATATTTTTTGTATTTAAATCCGTGACAGTACCCGGCTTTATGTTTCAAATCGGTAACCAGACAGCTCGAGTGAAAACTTCCGGCTGTTTCAACTATCGTTTCGACGATGTCTCAAACAAGTTTAAAACGCTTTTCTCATACGAATATCAGAGGAAGATACGGGTAAAATCACATATAAAGAACATATGGCTGCATTTTTAAATCGAGCGGATAATAAGTCAATGAATAATTGTCAAATTTTCGGCAGAATGATTTGAACTTAAAAATTTTGCAAGCAGACGAATCTGAATACGTGACAAATCGTCAGAGCCTAGCTGCGCGCTCTTTCGATACTATTTTTTGTTAAACCATTTCATCTCCCCTTACATTCAAACTGGAGTTAGGGGTTTTTGATTCCAGCAAATAGAATGATATTTATATCCGATTCATATCAAATTGGACTAGTATAAAAAATATTGTTAGGGTAAAGTTAATTCAAATCATTAACACACACAAAATTTATAACTATAGAAGTAAAATATTCTTAGTTCTAACAATGTTTATATGCATCCACTCAAATAACAACAATACAGTGATGAATTCACAGCAAATAAGTCATTTACTCCAATCCCAAGTTTGGATATGAACGCTTAACTGTGGCCCATTGTTTTGGAAAATGACCCCTCAAAATCCTGTGTGGTGGGCCCTGTGACCCACAGGTCTCTGAAACAATCTGAAGCTCTGCAAGTTTGGTTGAAATTGGCCAAGTAGTTTAGGAGGAGATGTTGTTCAAAGAAATTATTGAGAATTAATCAAATTTCTCCTTTTCTGGTGCCATGGCAACCAGAGTTTTTTGTCAATTTCAATTCTTTTGGCAATTCTTAAAGAGGACCTCCTAAGGAATATGTTTGCCAAGTTTACTTGAAATTGGCCTTGTAGTTTGGCAACCAGAGTTTTTTATGGATTTCAATTCTTTTAGCAATTCTGAAAGGGGGTCACCTAAGGAACATTCCTGCCAAGTTTGGTTGAAATTGGCCCAGTAGTCTAGGAGGAGATGTCGTTCAAAGATAGTATTGAGATTCAGTCAAATTTCTCCTTTTCTGTTGCCATGGCAACCAGAGTTTTTCATGGATTTCAATTCTTTTTGCAATTCTGAAAGGGGGTCACCTAAGGAACATTCCTGCCAAGTTTGGTTGAAATTGGCCATGTAGTTTAGGAGGAGATGTCATTGAAAGAAATTGTTGACAGACGACGGACAACGCACGACGGACGATGCACGGCCGCCGGACAAAAGGTGATCACAATAGCTCACTTGAGCACCTTGTGCTCAGGTGAGCTAAAAAGTACCTCTTAGCAATATCATAAGTAATGCAAACATTAAGTTTTGTCAAATTTGGCTCTGCAGTTATTGAGAAATTGCTTCTGACAGATTTCGTGTAATTTCTCTTTTTCTGTTGCCATGGCAACCTGAGTTTTTTATGGATTTCAATTCTTATAGCAATTCTGAAAGAGGGTCATCTAAGGAACATTCCTGCCAAGTTTGGTTGATATTGGCCGAGTAGTTTAGGAGGAGATGTCGTTCAAAGACAGTATTGAGATTCAGTCAAATTTCTTCTTTTCTGGTGCCATGGCAACCAGAGTTTTTTTGGATTTCAATTCTTTTAGCAATTCTGAAAGGGGGTCACCTAATGAACATTCCTGCCAAGTTTGGTTAAAATTGGCCTAGTAGTTTAGGAGGAGATGTCGTTCAAAGATAGTATTGAGATTCAGTCAAATTTCTCCTTTTCTGTTGCCATGGCAACCAGAGTTTTTTATGGATTTCAATTCTTTTAGCAATTCTGAAAGGGGGTCACCTAAGGAACATTCCTGCCAAGTTTGGTTGAAATTGGCTTAGTAATTTCGGAGGAGATGTCGTTCAAAGATAGTATTGAGATTCAGTCAAATTTCTCCTTTTCTGGTGCCATGGCAACCAGAGTTTTTTATGGATTTCAATTCTTTTCTCAATTCTGAAAGGGGGTCACCTAAGGTACATTCCTGCCAAGTTTGGTTGAAATTGACCCCATAGTTTAGGAGGAGATGTCATTTAAAGAAATTGTTGACGGACGACGCACGACGGATGACACACGTATGTAGCAACCATTTATGTAATAAACACGAGAAATGTAATAAATATTACAAAACTCGTTGCGATGACAAAATTCATATTACGTTTCAAGTAGCAACCAGAAATGTAATAAAATCGAGAAATGTAATAAATTTATTTTAATGTTTTTTTCTCTATCACAAAGTGTCTTCTATTGTTTCTTAGTGCTAGTTTTCGCACTTTGGTATTTTGTTACATTCTGGAGTTTATAACATTTCTCATTGAATGGTAACAAGCAGTTTGGTAACAAGAAGAAAAATACGATATATATTGAATATTCATTCATTATCCTATCATCTTTTTAACAAAAATCTAGTTAAAAAAATCCATAGTTGGCTATGTCAAAATTGACAGTTTTCAGTGTCTATCTTGTATTTTTATTTTTGTGAAGAACTGATCTGAAGCTTTTTTCTCCATGATCTGTATACACTGCCCTCCAAAAGTTCCTTCACACTGATATTTTCTTGTTCTATAATCCATGTAAATACCTATCTTCTTCAGGAATATTTGTCTAAGTTGAAATGTAGTATTTTTTCAAAACTTTGCTTTGTCCTTGTAAAGAAAATTTCATAATTATGTTATCCATTGAAAATTATTGTGATGGATGTCCGAAACTTGATAGAGGCTTCAGAATCTGAAAATTGAAAATTCGTCAAAAATGCTCCCTTTGCATACCAGTCATAAACTTTACTAAAATAAAATTTATTTTGTATTTTTGTTGATACATTTTAGATAATACATTTTTGAACAGATATCTGCAAAAATTGAAACAAAATTGCTTGGTGATGGGACTTTCCCATGACACTGCGTTCAGTGGGTGTTTTTCACATATTTTCAAAGTTCGGAAAATGTGACCTATTCTGCGATTTCATCTTTTAGTAGTCTGGGTATCATTGACAACTAGACCTCTGAAGTATTCTCCATAGACAGGGAAAACCCGTTTTTGCAAAATTATTTTACTTGACACGAGGATTTGCTCCTTTACAAGTGAGGTATTACATTGATTTCAGTAAAATTAAACTTGAGTGTGAAGGAACTTTTGGAGGGCAGTGTAAGATACTTTCTGAAATGGAATTGAACATAAAAAAGTTTATTACATTTCTCGATTTTATTACAAAACTGGTTACGAAACATCAACGAGAAATGTAATTAAATCTAGAAATGTAACAAAACTACCAACAGCAATATTTCAGATTATTATATCAAATCATATTGGCGTATTTTGTTCTAGCGGTGTAATCTCTGTCTTTAGGTCGATTAGTCAAGTCGTGTAATGATTTTTCAAAGGAGGGGTTTCCATAAGGCCATTTTCCTGGGACCTAAATTTTCCAATGATATTTTTAGTACAAATAGATACATAAAGGGGACGTGTTTTGTCGAAAAGTCTGAATCGAACGGACCTTTGGTTTGGTGTATATTGCATATTGAAAGTGGGTGGGGTAATTTTTTTCAGGCGCTACCCAAGGTTCTTATTAATCAATTTTCTATCTAAATGTAGATAATTGGCGAAATTTTTTAAAACATTATGTTTTGTATATGAGCCCATGTTAAGATGACATTGAATCCATTGGCTTGCTTATTATAGATATTAAAATATTTGGAATTTTATGTAATTTTTCAATTTTTTGTATATTTTCATCTCCCAACTTTGGGGAAAACATCAACACGTTTTTATAAAGCGGCATAATGGAATAATATTTTAGGTGAGAACTTGTTAATAAATGGTCATTGCCAAATTATGAGGGATTTTTGATAGCTAGTCGGGTAAATGAGTTACGGGCCCTTGAATGCACGAAAACCCATGACAAATTGTGGAATAAATAACAAATTACATTTTTTCTGACTTTCTTTCGTACAGAAAGGCAGAAATGTTTAATTAGCTTAAATTATAGCTGGCCTCAGCAAATAGTACTACAAATAAGCTATTACGGTCAGCTTCGTCTGTTGTCCATCCGTCTGTCTGTCTGCCCGGCCATAATATCAGGTTTACACTCTAGAATCCACAAATATTATCCGATCTTCACCAAACTTTGTCAAAATGTGTATGGTCATAAGCCCTTGTGTTAGATAAATTTTGGAAGGAATTGCTGTGGAAAGTGCTGAGTAATGTGCCCTTGAATGTCAAAAAATGCTATTTTTGACAATTTTTGCAATCAAAATTTTTCAATTATTACCCAATCAAATGCAAAACCAAGTGAAAATGTTTGCATTTATCATATCTTGGGTGAGTGTGATTTACATTCAGATTGAAAACGTAAATTTTGAGTTATCCGCCCTTGAATTTGGCAAAATTGCATTTTTCGGCTTTATTTTCCATTCAGAATCCACCAATATTTAAACAAGAGGGCCGTTGGCCCTAGGTCGCTCATCTGAGATTGGGTTTTTTAACAGATCAGACTGACAAACATACAGACTGTCAAACAAACAGAAATCTACAAATTGACCTAGATCTATGACCTTGAACCTACCTTAATATATATTTCAAATAGAACATCTACTCATGATAAAGAACACATTTACCCATACATTTTTTTAAATCCATGCATAAATGTAGATGCTATGCCCCTGATAAGCAGATTTTCACAAGAAGTCCCCTTTTTCTGTGACAAGGTTTCATATTGAAAAGCCAAGAAAAGTACCTCTTAGCAATATCATAAGCAATGCAAATATTTAGTTTTGTCAAATTTGGCTCTGCGGTTATTGAGAAATTGCTTCTGACAGATTTCGTGTAAATTCTCTTTTTCTGTTGCCATGGCAACCAGAAGTGTTTTTTTTTTATAAATTGCAATTCTGCTAGAAATTTTTTAAATGTGACCTCCTAAGGAATATTTCTGCCTAGTTTGGTGGAAATTGGCCTGTTAGTTTAGGAGGAGATATCATTCAACGATGTCATTGAGATTTGGAGGAAAATCTCCTTTTCTGTTGCCATGGCTACCAGAGCTTTTAAAGGATTTCAATTCTTTTAGCAAATTTTAAAAGGAACCTCCTCAGAAATATTTCTGCCAAGTTTGGTTGAAATTGGCCAAGTAGTTTAGGAGGAGATGTTGTTCAAAGAAATTATTGAGAATTAATCAAATTTCTCCTTTTCTGTTGCCATGGCAACCAGAGTTTTTTATGGATTTCAATTCTTTTAGCAATTCTGAAAGGGGGTCACCTAAGGAACATTCCTGCCAAGTTTGGTTGAAAATGGCCAAGTAGTTTTGGAGGAGATGTCGTTCAAAGATAGTATTGAGATTCAGTCAAATTTCCCCTTTTCTGATGCCATGGCAACCAGAGTTTTTCATGGATTTCAATTCTTTTTGCAATTCTGAAAGGGGGTCACTTAAGGAACATTCCTGCCAAGTTTGGTTGAAATTGGCCATGTAGTTTAGGAGGAGATGTCATTGAAAGAAATTGTTGACGGACGACGCACGACGCACATACGCACGGACGCCGGACAAAAGGTGATCACAATAGCTCACTTGAGCACCTTGTGCTCAGGTGAGCTAAAAAACCAACAGACAGACCAACAGACAGACGGACAAGCTGACTCCTATATACCCCCCAAATTGAATTTGGGGGGTATAATTATGTAAAATATTTAAAGCTGGCTGCCGTGTTTACAAAATGATGTGATATTGGGTTTTAAATCCGTTGTAATCTAAGCCAATACTGTTCAGACAGAGCTGAAATTTTGCACTGAGAAAAACTATGGGCCATATTTTAATTATGTGCAGTTATTTTTACAGCAAATTACACCGAAAATAAGTAAGTACCTGTAAATATGTATCTTTAAGTCAAATTAAAACAAACATAAATCCAAATCACTTGATTCAATGTCCAGTAACCTAAGCTGTTCCTGTAACATTTGGATGGTTCTAAGCTGGTTCTCAAGCTATTGTCTAAGCTATCTCAAATTCATCATGTATGTTTGAAGGGCATCATGACACATCATCAAAACAAGGCAAGTATTGAGAGAAATGGAGAAAAAGCTAGTCATCAGTATTTTCTTCATTTCCTTCAATGCTTTCCAAAACTCTCTATTTTAGACGCTAAACAAGATGTGTTTGTGAAACACAAATGCCCCCGAAATGGTCGTATTTGTAAAATGTTAAGTTTTTGTGGAGTAAAGGGTTGATAAGGGTTAACAGATGACCTTGAGGAAGGTCAAATTGCATGAAACAGATAAATATCATTAAAAGGAAGTTGCAAACCAAATTTTAGCTTTGTATGTCAATTACTTTGGGAGAAAAGGAAAATGTTAATTTTTTGGAGTAAAATGTTAAGTTTTCGTAGAGTAAAGGGTTGATAAGGGTTAACAGATGACCTTGAGGAAGGTCAAATTGCATGGAACAGATAGAGCTCTATCATTGAAAGAAAGTAACATAGCAAATTTGAGCTTTGTATGTCAAATACTTTTGGTGAAAAGGCCAATGGTAAGTTTTCATGTTAAGTTTTCGGACAGACAGACGGACAGACAGACAGACGAACGGACAGACATCCGGACACGAGTAAAACAATATGCCTCTGATCTTTCGATACGTGGGCATAAAAAAACCCGGTCCTGTTTAGGAAAGGGTTTACTACATAGTCGAATAAACATCAATCCTACTCACTTGATTCGATGTCAAGTAACCTAAGCTGTTCCTGTAACATTTGGATGGTTCTAAGCTGGTTCTCAAGCTGCTGTCGTAGCTGCCGTAACTCCATCATGTAAGATTGTAAAGCATTCTGATCTAAACTGCCACCATTCTCATAAGAGTCTATAATTCTATTCAGTTTCTCGAGGTTATTGTCAGTCTCAACTTTAGCAGTGTTTGTTATATCCAATAAATGTGTAGATATTGATTCATCAGGATCGGGTAATGCGGAAAGATCTCCAAGACGACTCCTTGACATAGTTTTACACATCGTATTGTCCATGGTGCGGTTATGATCCATGGTTCGGTTATGATCCATCGTTCGGTTATTATCCATGGTATGATTATGATCGGGTAACCCCGGATCAGGCAAGCCCGTCAAATCTGACAGATGCGTCTGGGACAGTGTACGACACACGGAATTATTCATCTCACTATTTCTAGGCGGACTGACATCCTCCATGTTGCCATGGTTACCGTATTGTGGAAGATTTTGAATTTCATATTGATTAATCTCTGAAAACCTAACAGAATGTTTTTGTTTATCTGTTGTGTTTATGTCTCCTGTTTGCGATTCAAACACGTCCGTCATGTTCATTGTTTTCATGAGACTGTCTTTCCATGGGTCCGAGTTACTGCATCCGCGGATCTGTTCAATACCCGACATCTGTGTACTGTTCAAGTGTTTGGGTCGGTGAGATAAAGAACCTGTCTGTGTGTCTGTTTGGTTTGTTAGATTCGAGGTTTTCGATGTCCGTCTGTCCGATCGTGGACTGTTGTCGGCCAAATCGCTGTTACTTGGACTATCAGTGGGAGATTTGAGGTGATGCTGTTCACTGAAATGTATAGTTTGGATTAGATTGATTGAAGTTTTACGTCCAATTCAACATATGGAGACAGGACCTTGGTTTAACCCTTTCCCAAACAAGACCTGGTTTTGGTGTCCCATATAGCACAGAAAACATTGAGACAAAAGAAGTTATCAGCAGTTTCTCTTTTTGTCTAAATGTTTTCTGTGCTATATTATTCAAAAATTTTACATTCAGTAACATCAGTTTTGTCGTCTGCAGCAGCTTTGGACCACCCTAAATTTTTGTCCTTTGGTAAGGGGTTTAAGTCGAAAGTTTAATACAAAAGACTGGAGAGGCAGGGATGTAGAGTTTGCGTTTACAAATGCCATTTCCAAATGGCAAAATTTCAGACAGTTCAAAATTCAAAGATATTGCAGATGTCAATTTCAAGTGAATGAAATTTATTATTTTTTTCTTTTGGGGTAGAACAACATTTTGCGAAATGGGTTGTATAATTACTTTATTTGAGAATCAAGACTAAACTTACAGGGGCATCTGAGCACCAGGGATGTATTTAGCAACCTGTCTTAACCCTTTACCAGACTGCAAATTTTCAGACAGTTCCAATTTGAAAGATGCTACAGAAGACAAAATTTGTACTCCTAAAGGAAGCTTTTTGCATACAATATAGCAGAGAAAGTTTTGAGGCGCGAGAGGAGGAAATGCTGATTATCAACATTTTCTTCTTTTGCCTCAATGCTTTCCAAAGCCTTAACCCATTACCAAACAACAAATTTTTAGGACGGTATAGATTGAAAGATCCTGCAGACGACAATTTCATGTGAATGGAATTTTTAATTATCAGGTCCTTTTGGATGGAAAACATTGTGGGAAATGAAGAAATTGCTTGTCACAAGCAATTTCTTCATTTTCCACCATGTTTTCTATGGCCATTATTTTGTGGGGAGTCAAAATGTGTCAATGTTTGGGAATTGGTTAATTCAAGTTTCATTAATGATTACACAAGAATCAATCTGATTTGCCAATATATATGTTTTATCCAATCTGATTGCTTGTAATGTAATTTAGATGAAGACAAATTTAAAGGTTTAGGAATGTTAGTGAATATGGTACACCCGTCTACAAGATGAGTGAGTTATAATTCAAGAATAAAGACCTGACCTACAGACAGGAAGAGGTAAAGACATTCAATATCTGTAATTCTAAATCCAAATCCTATATTGCTTGTACTCATTTGAATCGAGATAATTCAAATGAGTACCCGAAACGTAGAATTTGATGAACATTTAGTGAAATATTTCATTTTGAAAAAGCCATCATCCCTTCTAATCTGTAGCTCTGTCAATAATTAGATACCTTGCAGGGTTGTCGGAGCAGCCACTGTCTGGTGACTCGCGTCCATTGAAATCTGTAAACAAATATACAAAATATTATTCAAACCGTTAATTCATAATGACACCTTTGATGCCAATTAAATTACAGCTCTTGAAAACATTTAGGAAAATGAAGAAATTGCTTGATATAATTGGAGCAATTTCTTCTTGTTTCAATGTTTTCGAAAGTCTGTTTCCATATGGACATCAAAACCAGGCCCCAGTTTCTCGAAAAAATTTAAGTATGTTCTCATGCTCCATACTGAGCACCATGCTCAAATCGCACGAAATCCCCATGAACTTCAATCGAATACCCTTCAACGTTGGAGAGTTTTCCTTTTTAGTTGAGCATGTTCCCATGAGAATGTACTTAAGTTTTTTCAAGAAACCGGGGCCAGGTCTTGCTTGGGAAAGACCTTAAACAGCTAAGGTCCTATGGGAACAAGATAGAAATTTCATCTGATAAATTAAAATGGCAGGGGACTGAACAAGGGACCCATTTGTTAAAATCAAGAGCATATTCACTGCACAAAATATAACTATTATTTTTTTTAAATGATACTAATATGCAGGTAATAATTGATTTCTTCTTTTCCTTCAATACTTTCCAAATCTTTCTTCATAAAAGAACTCACAAAAAGGGATTGTTTGAAGCCGAATTTATCAAAGAGACAAACACTTCCCAAAAGGATAACATTTTAGAATGTACAAGAAACCTCATTGTTTAGCTCATTACAATGACACCTTCTGTCTCCCTCAGAAGAAAAGTCTTGGGAAAACATTGTGCAAAATGAAAGAATTGCTTGTGACAAGCAATTTCTTCATTTTTCACAATGTTTTGTAGGCCAAAATAGAAAGAATTTTAAATTTTCATCAACTTGATATTGTTGTCTGCAGCATCTTTCAAATTGGAACAGTCCAATATTTTGCTGTCTGGTAATTGGTTAACAGTTTCCCAAACAGCAAAGTTTTAGGGTTCTCCAATTTGAAAGCTGCTGTAGATGTAAAAATAGATGTTTTTTTATGACAGGATCTGTGTAAAATATAGCATAGAAAATATTGAAGCAAAAGTCTTTTGCCTCAATGTTTTCTAGAGCCAATTTGATAAGGGACGTCAAAACCAGGCCTTGTTTGGGGAAGGGTTAATACATACCACTCTCTGAAGCCAACAAGGACCGTAATGCACATCTAGCCTGTGTAATGCCCAAACGCAGTTTTCCAACTTCAGCAGATGTTGATGCTGGTGTTAGAGGGGTCGACATGTTCTGGTCCCGAGCACGATATTCAGACAACAACTGTTCCACTAGGTTTATTAACGTTCTTAAAGCATGGAACGATTCATCGGGTGAATATTTGTCTGGAATCGTTTGTACCGGGTCACTAAGACTAGAATTCAATCCTCTCCCAGGCTCAAGGTCATCATTATAGGACTTTGACCTTGGTTTTTGTTGACCATTCTTCAGTGCCCTTGGAGATACACTACGACCTCGCGGACCCAACTGACCCAATTTTTCCATTGACCTGAACCTGTTTTGTTGACCAAGTGGTTTCGGTGACGCATCTCTGAGATTCTGTTCGCTGTTTGACCTCTGCATGTTAGCAGGAAGTAGACCATGATCAGCCAGCATGCGCTGGTAACGCTTCATCTTATGTGTCTGTGTATGCGCCGTCTGCTCGGTAGCGTCAAGCAGGTTCTGCAGACGCCTCTTTTCTGTTTCAAGTTCTTGTATTTTATCATGGAGGCCATTAACATCACTGTTTATTGGACCTTCACTGAAATACAAACATACAGGTTTTAACCCATTACTAAAGGGTAAAATTTTAGACTTGTCCAAATTCAAAGATTTTGCAGACATTATCAAGCAAATGAAATTGCACATTTTTTGCTCTTTTTTGGTAGAAAACATTGTGGAAAATGCAGAAATTGCTTGTCACAAGCAATTTCTTCATTTCCCACAATGTTTTTCAAAGCCATTATCTTGTGGGGAGTGAAAAAGAGTAACTGCATGGTAATGGGTTAAGACCATGATCGGCCAGCATGCGCTGGTATCGCTTCATTTTGTGCGTCTGGGTATGCGCCGTCTGCTCAGTGGCATCAAGCAGGTTCTGCAGTCGCCTCTTTTCTGTTTCAAGTTCTTGTATTTTATCCTGAAGGCCATTAACGTCACTGTTTATTGGTCCTTCACTGAAATACAAAACATACAGGTTTTAACCCTTTCCCAAACAGCAAAATTTTTAAAGCAGTCCTATTTAAAAGGTGCTGTAGACAACAAAATTGATGTTAAAAAGGAAGGGGTTTGTGTACAATATAGCACAGAAAATACTGAGACAAAACGAGAAACTGCAGGTTATCAGAAGTTTCTTCTTTTGTCTCAATGTTTTCCTAAGCCTTTTCTATAAGGGCTGTCAAAAATCGCCAATGTTTGGAAATGGATTAAGGCCAGGATCTGCAAAAAATGACACTAAAAACAACAGATAAGAGGGAATAAAGACATTCAATATTTGCTATTTTAACCCATTACCAAACAAAATATTTTTTTTTACTGTTCCAAAGTCAAAGATGATGGAGACGACAATTTCAAATTAAGGTAATCTTAATTTTTTTTGTCTTTTAGGGTAGAAAACATTGTGGGAAATGAAGAAATTGCTTGTCACAAGCAATTCTTTTATTTTCCACAATGTTTTTCAATGCCATTATCTTGTAGGGCGTCAAAAGGAGTCAATGTGTTGCTATGGATTAAATCCAAACCATTTAATGTGGGTTCTCATTGGAATCATCTCGTTAAGTTGAGGACAACCAACATCATGCTGTAGAATTGCCTTTATTCAAAGATGTTGTAGACAAATTTCAAGTGAAGAAAATTTCATAATTTTTGTCATACTAGGTAGGAAAAGAAAACAGTGTATTTCCAAGCTTTTATCTTATGGGACCAATGTAACAATGGGTTACTGAAGACTATTAACCCTTTCCCAAATGGCTAAATTTCAAAAGTTCCATTTCAAAAGCTGCTGCAGAAGACAAATGGACCTTGTTGAAGATAAAATTTGTGCACAATATAGCATGGAAAATATTGAGACAAAAGAATAAACTGCTGGTTCTTTTTTTGTCTCAATGTTTCCCAAGCTATTTCTATAAGGGACATCAAAACCAGGTCTTGTTTGGCAAAGGATTAATATGTGGGAATCACATGACCCAACACCAACTATGACTCCTACTTACAATATCCCATACGATTTTAGCACTCTTTTTAAACACTCCACATCCATTTTTTACTCGAAATAACATTTAAATTAAAACAAATAATTTAAAATCTTTTTTTCAAATCTTGCAAATTTATTCTGATAAAGATTGTTTCTAACTGTATTTAAAGTTCTTTGGTTCTGAATCAGATATGTTCTGTATACTATTTAACCCTTTCCCAAATGACAATATCTGGATGAAGTTGCAGACAACATTTTAAGTTTATGAAATTTTAAGATTTTACAACAGTTACAGTTACTGTCTGGATAGAAAATATTGTGGAAAATGAAGAAGTTGCTTCTATTTTATCCTTTCTTTTCCTGTTACATGCAATTTCTTAATTTTCCACTTTGTTTACCAACGCTTTTAGCTTTTGCTGAGTCAAAAGGAGTTAATGTGGGGGAATAGTTTAAAGGGCCAGAGTAATCAAATCATCAGTAATTGCAAAGTTACAATGTATCAAGGTGTCAGATTTCCATCTTAAATTGACTCAGATTTCAACAAACAAACAAAACAAATACTGCTTATCTTTAACATCATCAATATATACAAAAATTACATGGGCTGGGATAGGGGAAAAAGGACCCTTATCCAATTCAAAAATATCTATCGTTGTACACATTCGAAAACGCGTCGTAACTACAGCTTAAATAAGCTGTAGTTACGACATTTTCTAATATGACCAGCGTTATGCTTTTTGATGCCCATCAATATAAAGATTTTGGAAAACATTGTGGAAAATGAAGAAATTGCTTGTGACAAGCAATTTCTTCATTTCCCACAATGTTTTCTACCCAAAAAGACCAAAAAAATACAAAATCATAATCACTTGAAATTGTCGTCTGCATCACTAAACTAGCATCAAATTCTACATCTGATTATCGGTTATAATAGCATTTAGAGACAAAATGGTAATAGACAAGCCTATAAATATATGCAGTCTGATCGAAGTCTATGTTTCTCCCTTTATCAAACCACAGAATGTTATACTTGTCCGATTTGAACGCTGCTTCAGACAACAAAGGGTAAAGAGATCAATAGGGAACAATTTCATCCAATTAACCATGACATAATTTTGGACAAACAATAGTATTTTGTAGATCTGTTATTATTAAATCTCGTAACTACTTCTTGAATCAAGCCGTAGTTACCAGATTTTATAACAACACCGACATTCTATCAATACACAACAGTAAACCCAGTCTATTTTTAGCATAAAATTCAATCACACCGTAGTTGGGATATTTTATAACACCTACAGTTTATCAATACATAACGGTAAACCCAGTTTATTTTTAGCACAAAATTCATTGCTATTTTCTCACCTATTGTTTGTAGTGGTAGTGTCATCAGCAGCAGGGTGAGATGCATGAAGGTTAATGTGGAATGTGTGCTGTTGGTTAGATGGGGCTGCAGAATAATCTGGCCAAAATTCATTTAGTAAGAGTTCACCCTTTCCCAAATGACAAAATTTTAAGGTGGTCCTGTTCAAAAGCTGCTGTAGACAAACCAAGAGCTGTCACTGTAAGATGACAATGCCCCCGACACTGCTTTGATTTTAAATTATGGCCAATCTATGTTCAAGGTCAAGGTCATCCAGGGGTCAAGGTCACCAAAGTATGTGCCTACAGAAAGGTAATGTACCAAGGAATGTTGTGGTAAAGTATGAAGCGAATATGTTAAGTAATAAGGAAGTTATCGCCAATGTTAAAGTTTTTGGACGGAATGACGGACAGACGGACGGACAAGTCAAATTTATGATGCCTCCCTATCGGGGGCATAAAAAGTGATATTAAAAAGTAAGGGAATTGTGTACAATATAGCACAGAAAATATTGAGACAAAAGGAGAAATTGCTGGTTATCAGCAGTTTCTTCTTTTGTCTCAATGTTTTCTGAAGCCTTTTTTATTAGGGGTGACAAAATCTGGTCTTGTTTGGGAAATGGTTAAGAGATTAATTTTCTCACCTGTTGTTTGTAGTGGTAGTTCCATCAGCAGCAGGGTGAGATGCATGAAGATTAATGTGGAATGTGTGCTGTTGGTTTGATGGGGCTGCAGAATAATCTGGCCAAAATTCATTTAGTAAGAGTTCACCCTTTCCCAAATGACAAAATTTTAAGGTGGTCCTGTTAAAAAGCTGCCATAGACAACACAGTTGATGTTAAAAAGCAAGGGATTTATGTACAATATAGCACAGAAAATATTGAGACAAAAGGAGAAACTGCTGGTTATCAGCAGTTTCTTCTTTTGTCAAAATATTTTCCCAAGCCTTCTTTATTATGGGTGTCAAAATCTGGTCTTGTTTGGGAAATGGTTAAGAGATTAATTTTCTCACCTGTTGTTTGTAGTGGTAGTTCCATCAGCAGCAGGGTGAGATGCATGAAGATTAATGTGGAATGTGTGCTGTTGGTTAGATGGAGCTGCAGAATAATCTGGCCAAAACTTATTTAGTAAAGAGTTAACCCTTTTCCAAATGTAAAATATTAAGGTGGTCCTGTTTAAAAGCTGCCATAGATAACACAATTGATGTTAACCCATTTTCCACAATGTTTTCCAAAGCCTTTATTTTGTGGGGCGTCCAAAAGCGTCAATGTGTGGTAATGGGTTAAAAAGCAAGGGGTTTATGTACAATATAGCACAGAAAATATTGAGACAAAAGGAGAAACTGCTGGTTATCAGCAGTTTCTTCTTTTGTCTCAATATTTTCCTAAGCCTTCTTTATTATGGTCGCCAAATCTGGTCTTGTTTGGGAACTGGGTTAGAGATAAATTTTCTCACTTGTTGTTTGTAGTGCAAGTTCCATCAGCAGCAGGGTGAGATGCATGAAGGTTAATGTGGAATGTGTGCTGTTGGTTAGATGGGGCTGCAGAATAATCTGGCCAAAATTCATTTAGTAAGAGTTCACCCTTTCCCAAATGACAAAATTTTAAGGTGGTCCTGTTCAAAAGCTGCTGTAGACAAACCAAGAGCTGTCACTGTAAGATGACAATGCCCCCGACACTGCTTTGATTTTAAATTATGGCCAATCTATGTTCAAGGTCAAGGTCATCCAGGGGTCAAGGTCACCAAAGTATGTGCCTACAGAAAGGTAATGTACCAAGGAATGTTGTGGTAAAGTATGAAGCGAATATGTTAAGTAATAAGGAAGTTATCGCCAATGTTAAAGTTTTTGGACGGAATGACGGACAGACGGACGGACAAGTCAAATTTATGATGCCTCCCTATCGGGGGCATAAAAAGTGATATTAAAAAGTAAGGGAATTGTGTACAATATAGCACAGAAAATATTGAGACAAAAGGAGAAACTGCTGGTTATCAGCAGTTTCTTCTTTTGTCAAAATATTTTCCCAAGCCTTCTTTATTATGGGTGTCAAAATCTGGTCTTGTTTGGGAAATGGTTAAGAGATAAATTTTCTCACCTGTTGTTTGTAGTGGTAGTGTCATCAGCAGCAGGGTGAGATGCATGAAGGTTAATATGGAACGTGTGCTGTTGATTAGATGGAGCTGCAGAATAATCTGGTCCTGATCTGTTTTCCTGATACTGAAAATGTAAGACAGTAAACAATAAAATAATGTACAATAACCCATTACCAAACAATGTCTCTTTTTGACTCCTCAAAAGATAGTGGCTTTGAAAAACATCATGGTAAACTAGAACTGTCGCAAAGCGGACAAATACCCCCCACTAGCGTGTTGTCACTGAAAAAGTGCTAAAGTTCAAAGTGGCATAACTCTAAACGAGTGTAGGACAAAACCCCACCAGGACAAAACCCCACCAGGACAAAACCCCCTCGGACAAAACCCCACCAGGACAAAACCCCACCAGGACAAAACCCCCTCAATATATAAAATATAGTATAACAAATTTATGACATAGAAAAAAATATTTGGTATGGAAAATATTTTTAAATATAAGAAATTTGATTATGTTTAACAATTTATTACTTTATAATTTAACAATTTATTTGAAACTTCAAAAAATTGATCTAGATCTATATTGTATTTGTGTATTTATTGTATTTTAAAAGCATGTTTTTTATACTTATTTCCCATTATGTGTTTATTGAAATATCCAAATAAGGCACTTTTGCTTTAAAAATGGAAACAATTGTGGGAAAAGGACAGGTTACTGGGAATAAGATGAAGCCAAATATTATCTTGACATCACATTTTTGTCACCTAAATAAGTCATTTGGCATGCACTATATATTGTTCCCTTATCTACGAAAACAATTATCATCTATCATAATCAGGACAAAAGATGACAACAGAAAACTTAACACCTCAGAAGAAAGTAACACTTCTAATTTCAAATAAGTTTGTTCCCATGAATCATGCTTGTTAATATTTATCAAAGGCATTATTCAATGGAAACTTTTTAGAGGAAAAATCATTTCATATTCATGATATTCAGGGATAACTTCTTCATTCATTATCAATTTATGATTTAGCAATAAATACTTTTTTGTTCCAATAACAAATTTTTAGGCTTCATAAAAATCTTCAACAAATCATAAATCTAAGAATATTATAACTAGAAGACCTGAAGGTCTTGAGTTGCTCCACAGGCCCGAGTTTCATGTAATATTTAATCCAAGATTAGATTAGATTGTTCAATGCTTGTGTTTCATAGAGCAAAAAGAAAGTTACAAAACTAGATTGTTCAAAATGTTTGGTTCTTGAAGCAAAAAAAGTAAAACTATATGTTTGCCATTTGAGAAAGGGTAAAAGGAAATAGTAGAACATTCCAGCTTAGGATGATACTAGCAATTAAAATTTTCCATCTTCCAAACAGATCTAAATTAATAGACCATTGATAACTCCAAAATATTTCATATTTCTAAAAATAGATTTTGAGCTAAAAATAGATTTGGGGAAATACCATATTCCAAAATTAATGCAAATGGCTGATGAAAGCTGGATTTCTTGTCATATCAAGTTCAAATTTGACTAAATTTTTCAAAACTTTTTGCTCTTAAAGCAATTACAAGTAACTAGAAAGCTGAAAACACATTTGTATAAGATCAATTGGTTACCAATTAGTTTTGTCTTTAGTAGAGTGAGTTTGGCTGTTAAAGTGAAAAAAAAGTCACAATTAGCAATTTTGTCAAATTGAAAGGCATACAACTGAGGATTTTATATTCCTATCTAGCTAAGAATCACACTAAAGCAAGATCTTAACTTCACCTACATTTTGTTTAAGTTTTGACTTGATTGTTCAATATTTGTGGATGTAAAGAGTGTAAAATCAAAGTCGAAAACAGCGACTTTGTCAAATTCAAGGGCAGAAAAATCATGATTTAAGATTCCTATGAAGCTGAAAATTACACACATGCAAGATCTTATGGCCAGTAAGATTACATTAAAGTTTCGTGTTGATTGGTGGATATTTATGGTTGTTTGAGTAAAAATAAGGCCAAAAATGGTAATTTTGCCAATTTCAAGGGCACATAACTCAAGACATAATATTCAGATCAAGCTGAAAATTGCACTCAGGCAAGATCTTATCAGCACTAACATTCTGACCAAGTTTTGTCTTGATTGATAAATATTTGTAGTGGCTAGAGTGAAAACAAAGTCAAAACAGCCATTTTTTAATTCAAGGGCAGATAACTCCATACTTTTTAGTTCAATCTGAATTAAATTTAGGAATCTGATAGAGGACCACCTAGGGATCATTCCTGTGAAGTTTGATTGAAATCCATCAAGTGGTTTCTGAGGAGAAGATTTTTAAAGAAAAGTTGACGACCGGACGGACGGACGGACGGACGCACGCACGCACGCACGACAGACACAGCGCCATGACAATAGCTCGCTGGCCTGAAGGCCAGTGGAGCTAAAAATAAATCAATGATAATATATACCATGGAAAAATAACATATTAAGTCCTACATTATAATAGTATTATGAGTGTTATTTCTTTCCTGTAATTTTTATTCATCAAACATCAAAAATGAGAAAAATAGAAAATAAATTATCAAAGCATAACTATTACAATACTTGATCAAATGCAAATTCATTTGTTTCAATAATAATTTATTGTTGAATGATTTGGAAATGAATAAAATATAAGACTGGTGGGGTTTTGTCCGCCTTGCCAATTTTAGTGGTGGGGTTTTGTCCGAGGGGGTTTTGTCCGAGGGGGTTTTGTCCTGGTGGGGTTTTGTCCTGGTGGGGTTTTGTCCGTACCCCACTCTAAACCTACTGCCTGGATCAAGATGAAAATTGCAGGTGCACAGCTTCATATAATAGGAAACAACCTGCTAAAATTTCAGCAAAATCGGTCAAAAACTGTGGGAGGTGAAGAGGACACAAAATTATGTCCATGGACGGACAGACGGACGGACAGACGGACAGACAGACAACCTGAATCCAGTATACCCCCCCATAACTTTGTTGTGGGGGGTATAATAACAAGAGCTACAGCGTGCTAAACTTTCTAAGTTGCTTAGTATAAAGGGGGAATAACTCCAAATATAGTGGAGCCAGGGTAATGGACCCTAGTAGTAAGGTAGAGGGTGTGATGGTGAATAAGTATTCCAAGTTTGGGTTGAATCCCTTTGATAGTATGGAAATTATTGATGTTTGAAAAAACTTTAACCTTTGTTGCAACGCCGACGCCAACGCCCAGGTGACAGTATAAGCTCTCATTTTCTTCGAAAAGTCGAGCTAAAAATTGCTTGCGACAATGTTTTCTACCCCAAAACACAGCAAAAATTTAACTTTCATGCACTTGAAATTCACATCTGCAACATCTTTGAATTTGGAACGGACCAAAATTTTGACGTTTGGTAATGGGTTAATGAAAGTCACCAACATTTCTGTGTAAAGTGTGCTGTTGATCAGGCTCCTTGTGTCTCTCTTACAGTCCCTTCAAGTCACAATGAGTCTAACATGAACCTTGGTAAGACTGCATGTGTACCATGGCCAATAAGAATCTATGTTGGTCTAACCAGCCATTAACCCTTTCCCAAACAACAAAATTTTATGGTCGTCCTATTTAAAAGTTCCTGTAGACGACAAAATTGGTGTTCCTAGAGATAAAGTTTGTGTACATTACAGCTCAGAAAACATAGAGACAAAAGGAGAAACTGCTGGTTATCAGCAGTTTCTTCTTTTGTCTCAATGTATTCCCAAGCCTATTCTATTTAGGACGTCAAAACCAGGTCATGTTTGGGAAAGGGCTAAGGTAGTTCATCCATAATGAGATTTACTCAACATCAGAATTTTTCATGCTACATTGTTTAATATTCGTAATGTATCCAAAGTTATTCAGGTGACATCGTTAACATTCGGCGGTGGAACATTCCACCGCCAAATATTTACGATGTCGCTCCAACAATTCCTATGTCGCGTGAATCTCATTAGGCATGAACTACCTTAAGACCCCTTTTCCAGATCCCGGCTCTTGCACATTCAGCATAATTAAGAAGCAAAGGTCAAGTGCAACTAAAATTTGCAAAACAAACATAAATGTGCATTATTGTATTTATAAATTGACACATAAGTACAAGTATTTATACTTGCATAATGGCAAAGCTAATAAATGTTTACTAAGTAAACTGCAACCATGATTAACAAAATCTCAATTTAAGCATTTAATAAACATAGGCTGGTATCTGCAAAAATGGCCTCCATAACATTTTGCAACCTGCAGATATGCCTCAGGGTTTTCCCTGAGCATGAGAATTTGGGGGTCATTGTGACCCCCTTGCCTTCTAAGTTAGGGGTCATTTCTACTATTTTGTGGGTCAAATGCATTAGGACTCAAGTATCAGACGAAAATATGGGTTCTAAAACTTGTGTCATTAATGACCCGCAACTTTTGAAGATTGATTGAGGTTAATGCCTTTTTTAAGGTATTTGACCCATCATTAAAAACTCCACTTTCTAGCCATTGGACATGCATCAAATTACACACACTTGTAAATACACTTCAAATAAGTTGATTCACCATGCCGGATTTCAAGATAATGCTTCAAGAAGAAAATACTTTACAAATATCTTTCTACTCTATATTCATATACAAGGGAGGTAATTTATAACATTTTTGTCAAATATTTCCATAATTATGCATTAATTCGAAATTCTAAAACCGTTCAAAATGCTTATGTTTGTATTTGGCATGGAAATATAACACAGTTTAAGATTTACTGGCACTTTTCAAATTTCGTCTCTGGCTCTTTGGTGCTAATGATGGGTTGTATATGTTAACTGCTATGATCATATTGCTGCAGCTGCAGTACCTAACCACAAATTCCTATCATTTATCTAACCACATACTATCAATTATTGAGCTATCAATCAAGCTGATATTCATCTAAAAATATGACAATAATTTCATCGCTTAAATTGTTGTATACTTTCAGACTTAGGTTCATAACAGCATAACCAGCATTAAGTTTTAAACAAAATAAATGTTCAACTCTTTTATAAAACAATGCAAGTGTGCAAAAATCAGCTTAGACCCATTATCAACAAGTTTTTGATCCGATTTGTGACCAAATCACCGACCAAGTTGTCAATAATGGTCCTTAAACTCTCTACAACAATATGGAATAAGCTGCGGTCTGGAAAAATGAGCACTTAATCCTTTCCCATACAATTTTTCTACCAGTTGGAATTTAAAGGTGTTGCAAACAATGTACTAAATCTTATGAAAAGGAAGACATATAGCCACATTATTATGATAACTTTTTTTCGCAATGATTTCTAAGCCCTCCCTGTTGGAGAAGACAAAATCTAGCAATGTTTTAGAAATATTCAACCTTTTCCTAAATGCTAACAAAATTGGAATGTTATTGATAAAGATAGGATTCATTATAAACAATATAGCGCAGAAAATATTGAAGTATCGCTCAAAATGCTGGAGATCAGTGTTTTCTTCTTTTGCCTTAATGTTTCCCAATTTCAGTAAAAGCCATATACAACCAGGACTTGCTTCTGAAAGAGTTAACCCTTTCCTAAACAAGACCTGGTTTTGACGTCCCTCGTAGAAACAGTTTGGGAAAACATTGGGACAAAAGAAGAAACTGCTGATAACCAGCAGTTTCTCCTTTGTCTCAATATTTTCTGGGCTAAATTGTCCGCAAATTCTGTTTTTATCGGTTTTCATTTTGTCAACTTCAGCAGCTTTCGAATTGGATCACCCTAAATTTTCGTCCTTTGGGAAAGGGTTAATCACCATCAGAGGCCCCATTTTCAGAGACCACAGCTAAAATTAAGATCGGCATAACACTTAATCGGGACTTTATGTCAAGCACAATTAGAACCAAGTAATTGCAATTTTTCACTACACTTGTTTGAAGGGTAGATTAAGAGATTAGTGTATGGATATATATAATCCAACAAAGGTCATCTGTAATACCAGCAGAGTTACCAAAATGATCAGGCTACTCAACCCAGGGTTTTTTTCTCCTTTGAACGGGTCCTTTTTAAGGACCCGTTCCCAAAGCCAAATAGGGTATTTTTTCCCAAAATCTGGAAAGAAAATTCCTAATGCATAAGTTATTCCTTCTTTTTGAATGAAAATTCAATCATTCCCTTTCATATGTTGAAAAAAAAGTATCCAGAGACAATCTGAAAGTCCCTTCAGTTAATTTCATATAGTTAACTATACACAGTCCTCGATTTTTGTTGGAGTATGTGATGAAAATGTTTTCCCAATTTTTGACAAAACAACACATTTTTCCCAATTTGCCTGGTTTCTGACCCGTTCCCAAAAGTACGAGAAAAACGCTGCAACCAGCAAACTCTAGAACCCTAGTACCAGATTCTCCCAATAAGCTGTAGCGGGTCCACTACAACTTCAAGTAAATCAGCCTTATGTCCCTACCTTTAAACTTTCCCAAACAAGAGCTGGTTTTGACGTCCCTAATAGAAAAGGCTTGAGGAAAACATTGAGACAAAAGAAGAAATTGCTGATAATCAGCAATTCCCGATATGTCTCAATATTTTCTGAGCTCTTTTATACAACATTCCTTTCATTAGCAACATTCATTTTGTCTTTTTCAGCAGCTTTCAAATAGGAAAACCCAAAAATTTTGCTGTTTGGGAAGGGGTTTAAACTTCACTGCACAACTTTACGGTGGTCAAAATTCAAAGATATTCATCATCATCATCATCCTGTTTAGTTTATCCAGGCCGTGGATTAGTCTTCTTCGGAGGGTGGGGCCTGGCTGCCCAGTCTAGAACGAAGTCTCCCTCTCCATTTCTGTCGATCGAAGGGATTAGTATTTGTTAGTCCTACGTCCTCGCGGTCTCTTCTTACTATCTCTTCCCATGTTAGCTTAGGTCTTCCTCGCGATCTGTTCTCTTGTATGTTGATGGTTCGAACCTTTGACACCCAACCAGTGCTGCGTTCAACGTGGCCAAGCCATCTTAGTCCGTTGGCCCTCAGGATACTGGACAGGTCTCTAATGTGTAGCTGCGAGATCAGAGTTTCAAGTGTTACCTTGTCTTCTGGTTTGATGCCGCAGATCCATCTTATCATGGACTTTTCATTCCTGTGCAGTTTCTTGAGGGTGCTGGAGGATACAGCCCATGTCTCAGATCCATACAGCAGCACTGGACGTATGTAAATGGAATAAAGTCTGCCTCTTGTTGTGATAGGGAGGTTCCTGCTTGTAAGGATGGGGAGTAGCTCCCTAAACTTCTTCCAAGCCGTCTTACATCGTGTTGTTGCGGCAAGCTCGCATCCACCACTGGCTGACAGTGTGTCACCTAGGTAACAGAAGCTTGGTACAAATTCCAGTTTGTCCTGTCCAATGGTAATTTCCGTTGGGGTGCTGCTTACATTTGGTGTGATGGTTCCAGTGCATCTAGGGCATTTGTAACCTGGGTCAGGTTTAAGTGGGCCTTTGATACTGCTACATTTCTTATGAACCCAATGTGAGCAGCTGCTGCAGTAGATAGAGTTTTGTCCTGTTCCAGTGAGGCACACGGCACATGGGAACTTTCCTGACTCTCTCACAGGAGCTTGACTGGGGTTGGATATAATCAGCTTGGTCTTGTTCATGTTGACCCTAAGGCCCTTTTCTTCCATACCCTTTTTCCAGTCTGTAAGTCTCGCTATAAGTGCATCCAGTGAGGTATCGACAATAGCTAGGTCGTCTGCATATAGTAATTCCCATGGGCAGCTTGTGCGAAAGTGTATGGAGAGGGCTTCCAAGACAATTATGAAAAGAAGTGGGCCGAGTACAGATCCCTGATGAACCCCAACTTTGACCTCAAACTCTTCGCTGTATGAGTCGCCCACTCGAGCTCTGCTTCTTGCGTTGGAGTACATTGACTGTATGATCTTGACGAGCCATTCATCCACTCCTAGTTTGCGCAGTGCCCACCAGATGACCTTCCTGGGTACACGATCGAAAGCCTTTTCAAGGTCAACAAAAGCTAAGTACATACTTTGCATACTTCAATTTCTAAATCATATCTTTTTGGAACAATGCAGAAAATGAAAATAAGCAATTCTTCATTTTCCACCATGTTTCCCAAACCTTTATCTTTTGGGTAGTCAAAACAGTCAATTTTTGATAATAGGTTAACCCTTTCCCAAACAGGACCTGGTTTTGACGTCACTGATAGAATAGGCTTGTGAAAATATTGAAACAAAAGAAGAGACTGCTGATAACCAGCAGTTTTTCCTTTTGCCTCAATATTTTCTATGTTAAAATTTGAACAAATTTTTACCTAACCCTTTCCCAAACAAGACCTGGTTTTGACGTCCCTAATTGAAAAGGCTTGGGAAAACATTGAAACAAAAGAAGAAACTGCTGATAACCAGCAGTTTCTCCTTTTGTCTCAATATTTTGTGCCACATTTTACACAAATCCTATCTTTAATAACATCCATTTTATCATTTCTGGCAGTTTTAAAAGTGGATCACCTTAATATTTTGCCATTTGGGAAAGGGTTAATTATCATCCAATTTGTGGTCTGCAGCAGGGTTAAAAGCATGTGTGTGCATGTGTGTGTTTGGAGGGGGGGGGGGGTCTATTGGTTATTTATTTACCTTCTTTCTCTCCTCATTCCAGCTTTTTCTCTCCCTCTCCAACTGTCCTTGAAGTGCCTGAAGTTAAACAACAAGTATAATATAAGGTTAACGCTATTCCGGACAGCAAACATGTTGGTAAACATTCAGATTTTATTGGTTTGTTTATTTGGGGTTTTACACCATTTACAACTGCTATGGTCATATCGCGGAGGCTTGAGCACCTAACCACAGATTCCTGTTGTTTCTCATACCAGTACTACCACAACACCCTAACCCTCTCTAGCTGTCCTTGTAGTGCCTGAAGTTTTACAACAAGTATTAACCCTCTACCAAAACAGCAAAATTTTAGACTGGTCCAAATTCAAAGACGATGCAGACAACAATTTAAAGTGAACAAAATTTGACATTTTTTTGGTCTTTCTTGGTAGAAAACATTGTGGCAAATGAAGAAATTGCTTTGTGACAAGCAATTTCTTCATTTTGAATAATGATTTCCCATGCACTTTCTGGTGAAAGAGTCAAAAGGCATCACTGTGCAGTATTGGGTTAACCATCTCCTAAAACAGCAGAATTTCAGACAAATAAAATTTGAAATATGTTGCAGACAGCAAAAATAGAAGTTGATACTAATGCTGTAAGTGTACTTTATAGCTCAGAAAATATTGAGACAAAAGAAGAAAATGCTGGTTATCAGCCTTTTCTTCTTTTGTCTCAATGTTTTCCAAAGCCAATTCTATAACGGATGTCAAAACCTGGGCCCCGTATTACTAAACATCTTACGATAAAGTTTTTGTGTAAACTTGATAAAGTTTTTGTGTAAACTGTGTAACAAGACATCTGATTGCACGAGAAATCCGACTGAGCCAATCAGTGCTGTTGTTACAAGTGATTATGCAAAAATAAAACGTACGATCGTTAGTAATACAGACCCCAGGTCTTGATGGAAGAAAGATTAAATTACAGCTATACAAAAAGGTAGCTACAGTGGCCACAATATGCTATGATAATTATGACTTTTATTGTGTTTGTAAGTCAGTACAAAAGTCAACAGTAAAAGTAAGCTAATCCTAAAACTCCACACAAGTTAATCCTGCCCCACCCCTCCTTATTTGTTCTGTAAGATGACATCGAAGGGCTCCTGTCTTCACTCTGTCCCAACACCCTAGGTGCTTTCTTTTGAGCGAGATACTCAGATTACTTCATACTTCTTAACCCATAACCACTCATTGACGCTTTTTGACGCCCAACAAGATAAAGGCTTTATAAAACATTATTTTTCACCAAGGCTCAATTTTTGTAATGCCACATGGCTATCCAAATCCATGAGGGTAGATCTTGGAATTTTTATCAATGATTTTTTCATTCTAATGACAATTAAAGGGAAGAAACTACTTTTTTGAAGAAAGACTGGGGAAAATGGACATCATAGATTCATCAGCATGAAAAGCATGCAAGCACATAAAAGTTTAGTACATATTCAAAACTTGGTAAGCCTGTAGATCTAAGTATTGTGGGCTACAACAGTTTTTCTGAGACAATTTTTTTTTAGAAAATTTATGTATTCCTGTGATTTTTTAGCAGAGTATACAAGTACTTAAAAGTAAGTGTCAGAGTAACGAATCTTTGCCTAGAGGCTGATATTATGGTCACAGAGGCATATTATGGTCACAGTGACTAGAATTGTCCCCCCTTTTCTATGAAAAGCCGCACTAAAAAGCATCTCTGTGTAGTAATTGGTTAACATGACATGCATAATTAAAACAGATTGTTAAATCATTAAAGAATCTTGTCAATTTATGCCAGATTAAGAGATAAATGACACGCCTTTACATGTCCAAGTTCATTCTTCCCATTAATACATAAACAATGACTCTTTTTGACTCACCAAAAGATAAAGGCTTTGGAAAACGTAGTGGAAAAAGAAGAAATTGCTTGTGAAAAGCAATTTCTTCATTTTCCACAATGTTTTCTTACCCAAAATGAGAATACTTTTAAATTTTCATCAACTTAAAATTGTGGTCTGCAACATCTTTCAAATTTAAACAGTCCAAAATTTTACCATCTGGTAATGGGTTAAGAGAAGATGCAGACAACAAATTCATGTGAAATATTATTTTTTTTTTACATTTTTTGGTCTTTCTGGGTAGAAAACATGGTAGGAAATAAAGAAATTGCTTGTAACATGTTATTCATTTGTCCAAAACTATTATCTTGTAGGGCAGCAAAAGGTGTCACTGTTTGGTACAGGGTTAAAAGATTGACATTATCATTGATATATTGACATTATCCCGGAGATATATTTTGTAAGTCTTCAATTTTGACACTGAGCAGTGGCTGCTTTTTCATCGTGATTTGACAAGAAACCTTACAGCTGCACTTGACCTTAAAAGTTGTCTCCTCAAAATATTATATTTTTTCCTAAAACAAAATTGTAGACTGGTCCAAATTGACAAAATTTTCCAAAACGATTTCTACGCAGGAGGACCAAAAAATTTTAAAACTTCAGTAACTTGAAATTCTCTTGTGCAGCATCTTTGAATTTGGACCAGTCTAAAATTTTGCCGTTTGATAATGATTTAACCCATTACCACATGTCAACAAATTAAAACATCTCCCAATAAAGATATTGCTGACGGCAAATTCAAGTTGATGAAATACTAAAAATCTTTCCATTTTGTGTTAGAAAGCATTGTAGAAAATGGAGATATTGTTGTAACAAGCAATTTCTTCATTTTTCCACAATGCTTTTTCTAGCATTTTCCTTGATGGATGTCAAAAAAGAGTCACTTTGTGGGGTATAGGTTAAATAACGTAAGCACAGACTTTTTTCTTTGTAAACAAAAGACCTACCTCAACTGCATCTTCTCCTTTACTCAGGGAGGCTTGTGCCTGTTCCAACAATCCTTTGAAGTTCTCAAGCTCCCCTTCCTTCTTGCCGAGGGATCGCGCCAGTTTCTGCGAGAGAAAAGAACATTGGCATTCATTAGACGCATCCACCTGAGTTTCCGAACTGACCAATATTACAGGCACTTTGTCCTTTACTTTAAAGTATCTGTCCGATTCTAATACCTGCTCAGATACGGCGGCTTTACATGCTGGTTTACCTATATCTCTGTTTTTCATGCTTTTGTTGTTACTTATTTTACTTTTATTAGTATTAGTGTCATGCTCAATTGGTTTCCCACCACTATTTTTCATGCTTCTCTCATTTTTGATATCCCTAATTGGTTTCCCTTTGACTTTCAATTCTTTCGAAACGTTTTTGTTTAGACTGAAACATTCACTTTCCCCTTTCTCAAGTTTATCAATTTCTGCATAATGGTTTGATATTTTACATGTTTCTAGTTTATTTGATATAGATGCAGCTTTAGTGATGACATTCTTCATGAGTTGTTTGATAGTCTCTCCTTCATGATTGTGTGATCTCACTACATTAATATCCAACTTCTCACTGCTGGTATCAGAGAAAGTCCTGTAGTCTGAGTCTGATTCATGCTCAGTATGTACACCAGGTTTATTTATACCATGTCCATCATTTACAGTGTCTGTGCACTCTGTTGTTCTATCTGAACTATCACTTGTATCTAGTACACTCTCTATTTCAGTCTCATCAGATATAGACAACACTTGTCTACTGCTAGAATTAGTCTTAACTTTACAAAATCTTTTCCTCCTGTCTAATTTTCTTTTTGATTTATGATTCTGTAACAACAGGGATCCACCAAGCGATTGCTGAATCCCCTGACTTATTGATTTACTCTCAAACTCATCTGGCCAACATAAATACTTTCTGAGACTTTTATTAAACTCTGCACCAGGGTCAGTATTCCTTACAGGCTCAAAATCCTCTTCAGTGTCTGAGTGAAATTTCTTCTCCAAAAACGGACTATTACCCAGTCTTATTTGTATATAATTTCTCGCATCAACATATGAAGGATCAGAAAATTCAGAACATGTATCAGATTCAAGTTCTTTCAAAGCACCATCGAAAATTTCATCAAAATCAGATTGCGCATCCGAATTAGCAACAACAGATTTCAAATAATTCATCTTATTGTTACTGTTAACCATGCATGTAGGCAGTATATAATCCATTTCCGTTTCTAAATCATCATTTAGTCCGAAATCTCCACTTCCGAAAAACAAATTCCCATCTCCGAAATTATCAAAACCTTTTTCTGTACAAAAATCTCGTTTTGGCGGCACATAACCGACTGACACTCCCACATTATCGCTCACAGAATATAATTCATAATGCATCGGTAATTCTGATAGCATTAAATCATTGGATCCGAGCACACAAGGCTCGGATTTCGAATAAATCCATTCCATTGTCAAATTTTATTGAGAAGCATCTTTCCCGATGTTATCAAGATCTGATATCAGACCTAACAGTGCTACTAATGGGTATATCTAACTGCCACTTTAAACCTTTACCAATACCTGTGACCATAGCTGCAGATAATTAGGGAAAATGACAATCTAAACCTTTTATTTTTCATCCAAACCCTATGTTGTGGGTACTCATTTGAATCGTCTCGAAGAGACGCTTCAAATGAGTACCCACAAAATAGGATTTAACCAGCTGTAAGTGAATTTTTTAAACTTATTAAAAATCAAATCCTGATTATTTGAAGCATTGACTGTGAAATAGGAATTAATCCTGATTGGTCAGTGATTGATCTAGCATTGAGGCGAGGAAACACGCTTCTTTAACCACAAATCCTATCAAATCTGGGATTTCTACCACCAAGTTAATTCTATAAGCCACTTGTTTGATCCCATTTAACCATTTCAAAAATATACAATTGATTCCATTTAAATTGCAATTCTGTTTATGATTATATCATTTGATTCTTTAACCCTTTCCTAAACAAGACCTGTTTTCATGTCCTTAAAAGGTATATCTTTCAAATTGATGCTAAGGAATCTTTTAAAGCTTATGTTTAAATCATCACCATTTTCTCCTTATAGTTCTTCAAGTATTTGTGTTCTTTTGTACACATCCTCTTTTTCATTAATTTCAATAACTATTTTGTTGTCTGTATCAGCTTTTCAATTTGACAAGTTTTGTTGCTTGGGAAAGAGTTTACAGCAATTGTCTTAAATAGCAAAATCTTCCGATTTGCTATTAAAATAATCTACTGTACAATCACGACATCCTTTTCCTAAACAACAAATTTTGATTGGTCCAATTTGCTAGCTACTTCAGATGATACAATGGATGTTGATTAACCCTTTCCCAAATGACAAAGTCTTTGGGCGTTCCACTTCAAAAACTGCCACAAATGACAAAATGAATGTTATCAAAGGTAGAATTTGTGCAAAATATGGCACAGAAAATGTTGAGACAAAAGGAGAAACCGCTGGTCATCAGCAAATTCTTCTTTTGTTTCAATGTTTTCCCAAGCCTTTTCTATTAGGGAAGTCAAAACCAGGTCTTGTTTGGGAAAGGGTTTTAAGATATCGTCAGTGTAAATGCAAAACCTTGTATCTCGTTTTTTGAAAAATTTTAAAGGGGAAGAAAAAAGTTTAAAAACTTATCCAAAACTGACAGGTTTTCTTGAAATTTGGACAAATTGTTCACAAATAATGTGTCAATGATACTGGACAAGTAAAATGTCCCAAAACCAGCCTGAATTGTTTTAACCCATTACCAAACGGCAAAATTGTAGACTGTTCCAAATTCAAAGATGTTGCAGACGACAGTTTAAACTGAATAAAATTGTACATTTTTTGGTCTCTTTGTGACAAGCAATTTCTTCATTTTCCACAATGTTTTCCAAAGCTGTTATCTTGTAGGGAGTCAAAAAGAGTCACTGTGTGGGAAAGGGTTAACTGGACCTACAAGTTTGCACTTTGAAAATCGCAAAAATCGACATACAAGGCTTTGCATTTACACCCACAATATGTGTATAATAAAGGACAGAAAATATTGAAGGGAAAGGAGAAAATGTTTGTTATCTCCATTTTTTCTTCTGCCTCAATAATTTGACATTTAACATTTTCCATTAGCAACATCAATACTAGAAATCGTTTGGGCAAGGGTTGATTAAAATGACTAGTTTTTTGCATTTGAATAACCTGTTGTTTTATTTGGTTGTATAATGTATATTAGAACACATGCTGTGAGTCCATGTTCAAACAAGATTTTGGAATGTTGCTCCAAACAAGACCTGCTTTTGACAGACCCCCTCCATTACATTTACCTTAATACCCTTTCCCAAATGACAGAATTTTTGGGTTGTTCAATTCAAAAGCTGTTGCAGACGACAAAATATTTGTTAATTCAGATTGGATTTGTGTACAATATAGCTCAGAAAATATTGAGGCAAAAGGAGAAAGTGCTGATTATCAGCACTTTCTTCTTTTGTCTCATTGTTTTCCCAAGCAATTTCTATTGGGGGCATGTTTGGGAAAGGGTTGTTAAGTTGTTCATTTTATAACTTGCTCTATAAAAAAATTGAAAACAGTCATGTTAATTTTTGTCTGTTACACACCTTTGAATTTAGACGGGGCCAAATTCAATTGTTTTGGAAAGTGTTAAAATTTTGATGAAATATTTTTCCAGTAAGTCTGTTGTTAAGATTGAACTCTTTCCCAAAGAAGGCCAGGTTTTGACGTACTTAATAGTAAAGGCTTGTGAAAACAGCCAGACAAAAGAAGAAATTCCTGATAATAAGCAAGTTCTCCTTTTATCTCAATATTTTCTGTGCTGTATTGTACATAAACTTCATCTTAATTGACATCTGTTTTGTCATTTGCAGCAGTTCTTGAAATTGACCTGCGTAAAACGTTGCCATTTGGGAAAGTGTTTGATTACGGGGTATATAATCTGGTGCCATGTCCACATACAGATTCTACTTTAAAGTGAAGTCTCATCAAAGATTAATCACATTCTTTAACCCTTTTCCAAACGAAAAAATTGTAGGGCCGTCCTATTTGAAGGCTGCAGTTGATAATAAAAAGGAAAGAGTTTGTGTACGATATAGCACAGAAAATATTGAGACAAAAGGAGAAACTGCTGGTTATAAGCAGTTTCTTCTTTTGTGTCAATGTTTTCCCCACGCCTTTTATATTAGGAACGTCAAAACCGGGTCTTTTTTGGGAAAAGGTTAACCCTTTTCCAAACAAGACCTGGTTTTGATGCCACTAATCTTTTAATTCTTTCCCAAACGAAACAATTTGGATACAATTTGAACCTGTCCAAAGTCTTGCACAGAGCAAAAATTGATCTCATCATCTGACTGTCGAAATGTAAATTGTTTTTGATCAGGTAGAAAAAAATAAAGTAATACTGATGAATTTTTTACCTTTTCTTGAATATTTCCAAAAGTTGTATTAAATGATGCCCCAAAAAGGTGTCATTCTATGGGAACAGATTAAAGACGATTTTAAAGTCCCCAAAATCTGGTCTAAAAATTGGCCTTTTTCAAGCAAAGTTTCAGAAAAATAGGGCTATCTTATTTGCTCTTTCATTCAATCAGATAATTTTCTTAGTCAATGATGTAACATGACTTTTAAACCCAATGAAAATTTATACCACATATTTCATTGTAATGACCTTTTAGGGCAATGATTAGATATCAACATCCCAGGAAATTCACAAGAATAGCTGAGGAATTATATCCCAGGAGCAGAATGAAATTGAAAGTACATGCAGGTCCCTCTATCTGATCTATAAAGACCTAATATTTTATTCCATTTGAAACTCCTGTTGAATCTTTATTACTACACTTAACAAGGGCACTTATAAATTATTTACAAAGATTTAAACGAAGGCAATAAAATGTAAAATTATCTTCAATTTAGAATCCTAGATAAGGCCTTATTAAACAACAATAAAAACACTTAAGGACAGATCCTCCATTTATTTCCTACGGTAAGATTTTTTTTTATTTTTTCTGTACTGATGTTTAAATATATGAGAAGTAAAATAATGACTTAAAAACTATAGGTCACCAAGCGAATTAAAAAGTTATTGGATTTCAAGGGAGACTACCCTTGTCTAAAATTTCAAAAATGAGGTGTCACTTAAATTACCACAAAAAAGGTGTTCGAAATGACTAGGATAACATAAATAAGTCTTTACTGTGTTCAATATGTTTTAATCTGTCTAAATGAGTATCAATTTGGGAAAATTTAGTGATGATTTTGAAATTTTTAGTAAAATATTCTTTCTAAAGTAGCTGAAATTTCTCTTTTTTCGCAACATTTCTGATAATAAAAAATATTCCAGCGGTAAGAATTTTTTCTTTTTTGGTATAGAAATAGTACTTGGTCATACCTACAAAAACAAAAAAAGAAAAATATATCAAACCAAGCGTTTTTCTTAGTTATAAGTAAAATTTGGTTTACTTTTTGCAGATCTGTCCGAAATTGTTTCACTTCTTTTATCAATTTTCTTCCTTATTACCAGCTTTAGATAATAAAAAGTGTCGTATTTTGTGTCCATCTGAAGCGGACTAGCTCATAAAGACACCACTTTGCTTTTATTGCTCTGTTTCCTATCGCTAACGCCACATGTTGAACGCGTAACAGAAAGCGAAATGTACCATCCGAGTACTATTACACTTTAATTGACCAAACAGAGAAAATTGAAATAACCGAAAAGGGTCTTGTCATTTATCAACCAAACATTAACTAAATGTAAAAAAATACATTTGCTGAAAATGCCAATTACTGAAACAGCTTTATTTCGTTATTTAGGATATGCACAGTAAGTTGCGCAGTAACAACTGGAGGATCTGTCCTTAAGACAAGAGCACTACATTATTTTTTGTGCGTTTTACCCCCTTTCCTTCGGAGCATCATTTTAGAATTTTAAACAGCCTATTATCACATTGGAAACCAAAACATCACATTGTTTTAGGCAATATGTGGGCTCTTGCCCCCATGAATTTTTGTTGTAGATAAAAATCGCAGCAATCCTACTTTAGATTTGTCACACGAGTTTTCAAAATGTCTCATTGATTAACTAGGAGGAAGGAACATGTTCCTGTTGGAAAAATATCATTCCCAATCAATATTGAAATATTGTCCTATATTGGGAGGTTAAGAAGCCATAAATTTCTATGTTGTTTAAAATCAGGCAAAAATGAATGCAATCTAGATAAAGAATGTCAAGAAAATTGGCTCACTTGATAACAAAGACAGAACACTGTCTATTTTATAGACATATAGATAGACAAATCTATGCAGTCACAAGTACTGAAAATTAGAAGAATGTTTTACAGAATTGACACACCCATTTAACCCTTTCCCACACAAGACCTGGTTTTGACGTCCCTAATAGAAATGGCTTAGGAAAACATTGAAACAAAAGAAGAAACTGCTGATAACCAGCAGTTTCTCCTTTTGTCTCAATATTTTCTATCCCATATTTTACACAAATTCTATTTTAAATAACTTCCCTTATGTCATTTGCGGCAGTTTTTAAAGTGGATCGCCCTAAAAGTTTGCCGTTTGGGAAAGAGTTAAACCCTTTTCTAATAGGGCTATCACACAATGATTATAAATTCTGTGAAGCGCCATATAAGTTTACCCTTTCCCAAACTACAAAATTTTAGGGTGGTCCGATTGGATAGCTGCTGCAAACGACCAAATTGATATTGATACAGGCAGGGTTTGTGCACAAAATAGTCGAAAATATTGAGGCAAAAGGAGACAATGCAAGTAGTCAGCATTTTCTTCTTTTGTTTCAATGTTTTCCCAAGCCTATTCTACTAGGGATGTCAAAACCAGGTTTTGTTTGGGAAAGGTGTGGTTCCTATTAATTAATATACAGGTCTGACTGAATTTCTGCATGAAAATGAAATAGTCAGGCTCCAGAGGGAGGCTCGTTTGAATCCCCCAAACCCCCTCTGGATCTGCCACTGGCTATGAATTCCATGCAAAATTACAAAATAATGGCTTTGGAATACATTGTGTAAAATGAAGAAATTGCTTGTGACCAGCAATTTCATCATTTCCCAAAAGGTTTTCTACCCAAATGCATCAAAATATAACAAATTTCATTCACTTGAAATTGTCGTTTGCAACATCTTTGGATTTGGACCAGTCTAAAAGTTTGCCGTCTGTCAATGGGTTAATGCCGCCATTTACACAACACTTTCCCTAACAGCAAACATTTATACTGTTACTCTTAAAGTGACATTTCACAATTATTTTTACATAAATTTTACTTTTATTTTATCTGAAGGAGCACATTTTCTTATGAAAACTCTGAAAATTTCAAGCCAAAATATTGAACTGTTTACGAGAAATATATATTTTTGTGCTAAAATTAAACAAATTGTAGTGGACAACAGTTTAGATTTATATAGAATTTGTCATTTTTGTCTCAACTTTAAAGGCGTATTTTTCGCTTATAAATAACAACTTCCAAAAACTGATAGCATTTCTACGCATTAGAATAAACAATCTTTGCATCAAGACATACTTTAAAAAAAATGAAATAAATGTGAAATGTCACTTTAAGTACAGAATGGATATTGACTATGACGGGATTTGAATATATTATTTACAGTGCCCTCCCCCAGCCTAATAAGCTGTATCAGCCCCACTACAGCTTCATGTTAATCATTGCAATGCCCCTAGAGCTTCAAAACTACCCCAGAGCTTAGTTTCTTCAAAGTGATCACCAAATAGAGGCATTTTAAGGATTTTTTCTGTCCAAAACTGATACATAATGCATTTTTATATTTGCAAATAAAGTAATTGTGTAAAAACATGATGGCAAAAGAAGAAATTGCAATATTTTCTGTGGAGAACCCTGATTTAGCAAAGAAAATATTGAAGCTATAGGAGAGAAAATATTGGTCAGCAAAATTTCCTTCTTTTGAGCTTTTGATTGATTTTTTTCCAAGATTTTTTTTGTATTAGGGAAGTAAAAACCAGATATCACTTCGCTAAGGATTAAAGTCATTTTATCCTTTTCTTTCTTAAAAGTGCTCTAAGGGGAATTTTTGTAGGTCTACAGAGTTAATCTTGGATGATCTTTTTGATATTACTTCATTTATTTATGCTATTTGTAAATAAACTCTTCATATATCTATTCTATTTGTAAATAAACTCATGTTTTAACCATTTCCCAAACAAAGAAATTAAGGTGGCCAAAAAGTGAAACATGCTGCAGAAGCATCACAGATGTTCATAAAGATAGAATTTATGTACAATAAAGCATAGACAAGACATGTTTGTGAAACACGAATGCCCCTGAATTGGCTATTTTTCTAAAATGTTAAGTTTTCATGTTAAGGGTTGATAAGTGTTACCAGATGACCGTGAGGAACATCATATTGCATGGAACAGATAGATTTCATCATTTTTTGAAAGAAGTTTACATACCAAATTTCAGCTCTGTATGTCTAATACTTTTGGAGAAATGGCAAAATGTTTAGTTTTTGGACAGACAGACGGATTGACAGAAAGACGGATGGATGGACAGACAGACATGAATAAAGCAATATGCCACCGATCCCTCGATACAGTGGCATGAAAATATTGAGGCATCAGAAGAAAATGTTGATTATCAACATTTTCTTCTATGCCTCAATGTTTTCCCACGCATCTTACATTCTGACATCAAAACCCCGTCTTGTTTTGGAAAGGGTTAAAAGATGGGTATTAATCCATTTAAAAGTATTTTTTCACAAAATTGAACCATTTCCAAATAATCAAACAACTGGATCCAAGTAGCTAAGTCTTTAATGATTGATTGAATTGTGTTTAACACCTGTTTCAACAACTATAGTTATATTGCAAAGGCTTGAGCACCTAACCATGGATTCCTGGTATTTCTCTCACCATTACTACCAAAATATTCCATCTGAGGCTTAAGCTGTGCTCTTGCATAGATGATTAACATCCATTGGTGAGAGACAAATTACTGTCACACTTGTGAGTTTCAAAAGGAATCATTGTTTGGGAAAATAGTAAGCTGAAAAAATGTCGAATGACTTGAATGAATAAATCAAAGTCATAGAGTACATGAAACACCTAAATGCAATTAAGCCAAATTTGATCTCGAGAAAATTAATCTAAGAAAACATTTATGTAAAGAGTTAGCACTAGTTTCAATGTTTACTGAAATAAATCTACTACAAATGAAAGGGATGTTTGCAGAAGAGATTTCGTGTTAATAAGAAACTTGTCAAAATTCATTTAAACCCCAGGACTAATTGCATTTAAGTCACCATTTCATTTCTTCATGGCTTGCCTTGTTATTTCTAGATCTTGTATTTTCTAATAGGGAGTAATTTTATAATAAAGTGTTCTTCAAGAGCCTTTTTCAATGCAAGTGTTTTACTGGTTCTGTTTTTCTTTCAAACAAAAGAATTTCAAGGAAAAATTAAAAGCTAGATTTCTTATTTATTCTTTTTTCATTAATTTCTTGCAAAATTGCAACGAGGTTTATTAGAGCAAAAAAATGCATTCCTGCAATTCATACTAGTCTGCAATTTCGTCTTTTGGTTAAATCAAATGGCATTAAATGCCACTTTCAAATGATTTATCGTCATCATCATCATTATTATTATCATAACACTAGCCCATTACCACACAATGACTCTTTTTGACTCCCTACTAGATAATGGCTTAGGAAAACATTGTGGAAAATGAAGACATTGCTTGTGACAAGCAATTTCTTCATTTCCCACAATGTTTTTTACCCCAAAAGACTACAAAATTTCTAATTTTATTCACTTGAAATTGTCGTCTGTAGCATCTTTGAATTTGGAGCACCCTAAAATTTTGTTGTTTGGTAATGGGCTAGTGCCCCCCCAAAATGGCAAATGTTAAGTTTCCAGACAGACAGAGGGACACAAGTAAAACAATATGTTTTTCGATACTTGGGCATGAAAATAACAAATACTTCATGAGTAATCAAGTTTGTCATTTTCTATCATGACCCGCCATATAATTCTTATTACAAGCAAATATTTAGTCAATCTATGGACTTGTTTTCGCAAGTTTGTATAAAAAATAACTCCCCTAATCTGCAAACACAAACAAAACATGAGTGCCACTGAATGACATGTGGTCATCAAACTGTGAAATCTTATAATCTTTCCACAAATAAAACCTCGCTCTGACATCCATAGATGGAATAATGGAGAAAAACATTGAGGGAAAAGAAGAAATTGCTGATATTCAGCAATGTCAGCTTACTGAATAATCTACAGTTCCTCTTTTTCCCTAAATATTATCAAAATGACATACATATTCTTTACTTTTGATATGAATTATTTTGATCTGAAACCTGTTTCAAATTAGAAGTCTAAAAGTGTGCGGTTTGGAAAAGGGATAATCCTTCATCTTTATAATCCAAAATATGAAAAAGAATATTCTGATAAAAGGAGATATCAAACCCTTTCAAAAATAGTGATACCTTTCCACCTCAGTATCAAAGCTCTGAAAAACATTGAGGCAAAAGTAGAAAATGCTGATATCCAGCATCTTCTCCTTTTGCCTCAATGCTTTCTTTGTTATGACAAACAAAATTTATACATTCAGCAACATCCAATTTGTCATCTGTACCTTTTTGTCAATTTTGATTGGTCTAACATTTTTTCAAGTAGAAAAATGTTAATCTTTGTCACACTGTGCCTGGATTAATCCTTTCCTAGACAAGGCCTGGTTTTGATGCCCATAATAGAAAAGGTATGGGAAAACATCGAGGCAAAAGAAGACAAGAGCCGTCATAAACGGATTATGCTCCCCGAATAAGTGCTTGTCACAAAATAAAAATTATCATACATTAAGCCCCCTTTTTCCATGACAGATTTTTTTACACACATTATTTATAGAATATGGTCTAGAACATCCTATTCATTACATGAGCACAAAATTTCATTAAATTCTGCCCATTAGATAAAGAGAAATTAGAGAAAAACTAATTTTTACATTAAGGCCCCTTTTTCCACGACATAGCCTCAAATCAAGAAACGGGGAAAAAGGTCCCTAGGGATTATCCCAAGGAGTTCACATGTGAAGTTTCATTGAATTTGGTCCTAGGGTTGCTGAGATTTGGCTGTGGACGGACGGACACACGGACGGACACACGGACGGACGGACAGCATGGCGACTATATGCTCCCCCGAAATTTTTTCGGGGAGCATAAAAATGCTGACAACCAGCATTTTCTCCTTTTGCCTCAATATTTTCTGGCTATAATATACATTCCACTGTAACTAATACCAACGTCATCATCTTAAGCAACTTTCACATCGGATCAGTCCCTACAATTTTGCTGTTTGGGAAATGGTTAACCCTTTCCCAAACAAGATCTGGTTTTGACGTCCCTAATAGAAAAGACTTGGGAAAACATTGAAACAAAAGAAGAAACTGCTGATAACCAGCAGTTTCTCCTTTTGTCTCAATATTTTCTGTGCTATATTTTACACAAATCCTGCCTTTATCAATGTCCATTTTGACGTCTGCAGTGGATTTCTAATCGGAAAAGTTAAAAATTTTGCTGTTTGGGAAAGGGTTAATCCTGTATAAGCAGGCAGCATAGATATAGATCAGAATACATGTAGCTTGATCATTGTCTGATCTAGACATGTGCAGATTTGTTCATACACCTAGAAATTGGGACAGAAAGATGAGAGGGACAAAGGAAAACAACATGTGTTTGTGAAAACACAAATGCCCCCCAAAAGGCTGTTAAGTTTGTTGTTAATTGTAGGACTAACAGACTGACAGACAGAAAGACAGCGGTAAAATAATTTGCCCAATCTTTCAGTACAGGGGCATAAAAATAAATCAAGCCGTTACTTTTCTTCGAAAACCTAAGTTTGTGCTTTTGAACTATTTAGTACATACATATATTTTTAGTCCGTGGGCTGGCTACACCCTAGGTCCCCCCCTACCGGGATTTTATGACACCTATATCATTGTAAAGCTTGATTAATTCCCTTTCAAATGCAACTTGTTGTTTGATATATAAGTGCTGGATAAGCGTATGCGGAACGATTGATTATCTCCCCTTGAATTACAAAAAATACTTGTTTATAACTTACCTTATACACATTCATGGGATCCAAAATAACGCAAATTTAAGCGCAAATGACCAAAATACTTATAGATTTTATCAATTCATATCGTTAAATAATAAAAAATAATTTCACACCAAAATTAGCACGAATTATGCCCCTTGAATATGTAAAACAAGAGAAAAATAGTATCGATATTGCCTTTGTTTATATTTACTTTGCATTTAGAAATCATTTCCACAGCGAATAATTGCTAGAATTTGTTTTAAAGTGTTTATTAGATGCCTTGTTATAAAAGTCAAAGTGTTGACTATCGACATTTTAGGATATATTCGACATTTCAAATGATTTTGCAAGATGGCCGCCTAAAAATTACCACTTGACTTAATATCGAAATATCACTGCCCTAAAATTTGTAATCATGTTCTGTATGTAAATGAGATCATTTCTTAGGAAAATTGAGTATATTAAATCTAAAAGTGTTGCCATGCTTACAATAGGCTTTTTTGTCATTTTTTTTTAAATTTTCAAAATGGCCGCCAAAATCTAAAATATGCAAAAATGATGTAAATGTTTTTCATTTCTGCAAATCTTCTGCACTTAATATTGTATTTTCAAATGTATTTCAACTTATTAAAACTACATGATTCAACAAGTAAATAAATGACATAACCTTGAAAATATATATTTCCAAAACGGTCCTAATTACCGTATAAATGGTAATAAATCCCCTATCCCATAAATTAAGTACTGAAGAAAATCCAAATTGATTATTTTCTAGGAGAGATAATCATTTCCCCTCTTTGACAGAAACCATGTACCCGATTCTTTGATAATTAGTCCACATTGGAGTACATCATTGGTATCTTTTTGCATGAAGGTTTTAAGTCTTACATGGACAAGGGACGCTTTGGATAATAGGTGTTATAGAGGGTATAAAGACATTAAGGCTTATTTTGGTCATAAAGCGCTTAAGCTCTTTTTTGTGGGGTGGATATGTTTAATACAAAACACCAATATCAACACTTTTGCCACGCTAAAAATGGCTTCTTCACTGTTAATTTACATGACATGTTTTATGTAATCTGCCTAAATGCTCAAATACGAGCATGGATCAATGAATAACTGACCTAACTTTTTATGTTTAGATCGACATCTTTTCTCTTGAAATACTTTCCACCCAGGCCTATGCGCTTTGACCAAACGATATGACCATAGCAGTTGAAAAAGAAGTCAAACTCAAATTAATCAACGTTAAAGGTGGTCAAGTGACATCAATCCAGAAGTAAAGAAGTCCGAGAACTTTCCAAAGAACCACACCTAAACTGCATCAATAACTTCTTTCATGAGACTTAAAATTGCAACCACTCGTGTCCTTTTTAGGAAAGAAGTCGATAGCAGCAAGATCATGTGGATAGGAAGGGTGTGATCTAAATTGATACTCATTTTTCTCGACAGCATCCATCGTACTTTGGCAATTGTGTACTAATGTAATTTTCAGTTGCAAACAGCGGTCACATTTTGAGCGTTTGCCGCTACGTTTCTCACGTATGGTCTGCTTCAGATTGTCTAGCAACTTGGCATAGTATGCTTCGTTAATTGTACCTTTCTTGGGTAATATGTCCAACAAAATATTTTATTGCAACCCCCAATTGTCCAAAAACATTGAATACTGAACCTTGTCTGTAAAACATTGAATAACTTTCTTGGCCCTTGGGATTCCATACCACTGTACCTAGGACTCTGGGGCCTGTTTCATCAAAACATTTAAGTCGTATTTTTGACTTACCAATGTCTTAAAACTTGCTTAAAACAACGATCACATAACCCAGCTTTTGATAGAATGGCAATACACTTTTCTTACCTTAAACTTGTCGTAAGTCGTCGGTAAGTCAAAAATACGACTTAGATATTTTGATGAAACAGGCCCCTGGACCTTTTTTTCGTTCGTGAGAATGCAACATGTACTCTTTGGAATTTTAGACCCAACAGCCTGTAAGTTTGTGCATCCTTTTTGAAAAAGATAATGCATGGGCAATTTCTTACTTAAATTCGCTCAGCAAGTATATCAGATCTGTGAATTTAAGGCATATACCATCGACAGTGGTTGCAACTTTGCCTTCAGACCGAGCATCATCTTCTTAAGTTTCTCTGTCGCGTTATAACCCCCTCCCCCACCACGATATTTTACTTGAGAATAAGATAGTACAGAAGACCAGTAAACTCGTCATGCATGTTTTACCCTCAGTCCCTTTTCAATACAAGTGTCGAACCATAGCAGGCTCTCCCTTTTTTGTGAAAAGGCTTTCTAATAACCGTATATTCAGACAAGTTTGTGCACATAATTATAATGACATATATAAATTGCGGATTCCTTGGTTGATTGGAAATTGCTTATATGTGTTATTCATAGCTAGCCCTTATGTTTTATAGATTTTACCTCATCCTGAGGTTAGCTTGTAGTCTTCCACAAAAGTCAGAATTCCAAAAACTAATTCGTGGTGGAGATGTTTGAAATGAATTAAGAAATGCACGAGCATATCTAAAAACTGATAACAAAACGAAGGATTTCAAATCTTCGGCAAGCGACATATTACAACACTAGAAGTTGGAATATGATGTGTTTCCCTCTCATCATAATCAACAGAAATTGTGTTTGCTATTTAAACTAAATCTTTCAAAACAACATTTTGTTACACGAATACGAGGATTCCTCACAAATCAAGTGTCTTCGAAGTACTGGTATCCAACCAATAAGGTACATATGTACAATTTATAACTGTTTATATTATCACATATAAGTATTCTGAATTAAAAAGGTGTAAAACGATGTCACTCGAATGCAATTTGATAAAGAAATGAATACTTCAGTTGCTATTATAGGCAATTTTAAATCATCAATTAATGCACATGACAGTGCAAATATGAAATTGACCAGTTTCAACTATCGCTTATTAGAATATATTTGGTAAACAGTGTTCCTGTAACACCGCATTCCAATCAATAGAAGTGGTTGGGAAGATTTCTCTACTGCACAGCATGTCTCCAATAGTATTGTTAAGTTTAAACTTGAAGCAAAATGTAAAAATGAAAATGGTATAAATCATGTGACCATACATGTACTCCAATGGGAATTCATTATTAAAACGCTTTTTAGTACTTAACTTTTACAAAATAAAGTTTCTTGTGTAAAAGAAAACTGTATTTCACATAGAAAAAAATCAAAGAAAGCAGGTTAAAGTTTTCAGCATGTCATTTGCGCTAAATGGAATTTTATTGCCATTTATACGGTATTTTTTCAGAGCATATATTGTTAAGATTCTCCCCTTTAATGGATAAATCATGAAATTTTAGTTTTCAAACACAACAAGTAAAAAATTTAGGGAAAAAGATGCAAAAATGAAAGTAATTAACATTATTAGAGAATATTTGAGAATTTATTTGCCATTTAGAAAAAAGTATGCAAATAATTGTGAATGCGAATAAGCCCGTATTTGCTTGTTCTGTGTAGCTGATGAATGGTTTATGAACTTATTATTGATCTATTAGCGTTCTTATTCATTTGAAACATTAAGCATTATAAAAACGTATCGCCTCAGCATATTTATTCCATAGAAAAGCCTTGTTTTAGCTAATTAAACACATATTTCTACTTTCTCATTAATATTCATGAATATGCAAATTAGCTAAATAAAAATGATTTCAAGAAAATGTCTATTTAAAATTTTAAAACTAGTCTCATGTTTTATTACCAAAATAAGTATATATCTTAAATAAGTATTTTAAAATAGTTTATTGCAATTAATTGATCCAAGTACTGAAACGTAGGTAAATGAGCAGTTGCCATGATAACAGGCCTACCATTTTCTTATCCAGCACCTTTAAATCAAACAAGAACCTGAATTCATTAACATGTTTCCTGCGTTTCAAGAAAATATAGGTCTTAAAAAATCCCACATGGTGGGAGGGGTTTCTATTCACTAGTAAACTAGTAAAGTCGTATTTTTGCAAATTAAACACATATTTTCCACAATCTCATTAATAATCATGAATATGCAAATTAGCAAAAATTTTGAAAAATGTTTTGGTTGTGAGAGAAATGTAATGACAACATTTTAAAACTAGCCTCAATGTTTTCTGACCAAAATAAGTAATTTTATTGCAATTAATTGATCCAAGCGCCGGGACGAATGAAAATGGGTGGTTACCATGGTAACAAGCCAACTGCTTGCTTATCCAGCATTTTTAAATCAAATAACAAAGTGAATGTATTGGAATACATCATAAGCTTCTAGAAAATATAGCTCTGCAAAAATCCTACCTGGTAGGGAGGTTTAAATTCACTAGTAAAGTCTTGTTTTTAGCAAATTAAACACATTTTCTTACTTTCTCATTAAAGGATAACCTCAAAAAAATTACGAGTTCGCAGTTCATCCTTATAAATAGCTCGGAAATGGTTTAAAAAACAATACAAAAAAGTCATTGCGTGAGGGAAAGCATTAACGCATTGCAAACCAGCAGCCAAATTATCGATTTTACCAATACACAAAATATGCTGCATCAATTACTTCCCTTGGATTCTGTATCCTTGGATACGAAATAGTCGAACCTGTCTACATTGATAACTGCGTCATTTATCGATAATCGAGTGGTCTGATATAAAGGTTTATGGGAATATCGCTTCAAAATCCTGTTGTGTGTAACTTACATTTGCAATGTTAACTTAGTAACCCATAAAACATTATACATGTAGTATATAGTTGATTTTCCGAGGAAATCAAATTGAAAACGAAAGTGGATTCTGAGATTGAACCAGGACCGTACAACTTCTACTTAATTTGTACCGTCAGGTCATTCAAAGATTATGCAAATTTTGATGACAAACACATTTTTATCCAAATGCGGTGCTAAAACATAGTTATCAAGATTGCATGTTCATGAGTGCTGCTCCTAAATAAAAATGCGATATTCTTTGTCGTTCGAAACAGGCATTGTTTCAATTCACAGGGTTTCATCTAACCCACTACCAAGGCAAAGGCTAAAAATTGGCTGGTCTAAATTCAAAGATGTTGCAGACGAAAATTGCAAGTGAATGGTATTTACTTTTTGTCTCTTTGTGTAGAAAACATTGTATAAAGGAAGAAATTGCCTGTCTAAACCAATTTCTTCTTTTACCATGATGTTTGCCGAAGCCATTATCTCGTGAGTGAAAAAAACGAAGTGGAAGAGAAATACAATCTATGTGTGTTGGTTTTCCCCTAAATTTTTCATTTAACAAAACCTAGTATTGACGCTCAAAAAGGCTTGGTAAAAACATTGAAACAAAGATGAAAATGCTGATAATCGACGTGATCACCTTTTGTCCCAATATTTTCCGCGACATATAGAGAACCCCCATTTTATTATCATCTCTTTGTTATTTGCAGCGGCTGTTAAAATTGAACTCTAAATTTGTGCTATTTGGGATTTATCGAACAGTTTTGATATATTTAATATTGTATCAATATGGGTTGCAGGCGATTAAATTACTAAAAGGTTAGGAGAAAATGGTGACCTCAGCATCTAATCTTTTTCTCTCTTATTTTTATTCGTTTATTTATATGTTTTTTGTTTCCTTGCGTCATCGAAAATAAAAGGATCATTTTTGAAAAATGATTAAAATCGAAAATAGCATTAATAGATTTCTTTACATACATTAATTGGAAATAAACACCTTATTTCATAATGAGCTGATTAATTACAAAAACGGGTGTAAGATACTGGTCAATAAACACGCGGGTGTCAAAGATGTCATAAAACACATGTATATTCGCTCCCTTTACTCAGTACAGCAATTATTGGAAGTAGTTTTCAAAATTATATTGCCCTTTTCTAAAACATATGATCCGGTGAAAACCAATTATAAAACGATCATAGCTTTCCTTTTTAATTTAACAATCCGAATCCCCTCGCTATGTTGCAAATAAATTCTCTCTTTATCAATATCAAATTGATCTTCTGTAGCTTCGAAATTGGAAACCTCTAAAACATTGTAGTTGTGGAAAGGATTAACCCATATCCAAACGGCAAAAATACTCTGGTCTCGTCTGAAATCAAAGGTGTTGCAGACAACAATTTCAAGAGAATTATTGTTATTATTTCTATTTTATTTTGTGTGTGGTGGAGGCAGAAAACATTGTGGGAAATGCAAGACAAGCAATTTCTTCATTTCTCACGTTTTCCACAACCTTTTTTTTTGAGGGGGGAGTCATTGTGATTGAATGGGTAAAAGCGATACCGTTGAATGAAATCCTGATTAATTGTCAATTCAAATGAAAACGTCACCGAAAATCAAATACTAATTTTTAAGAAGTCATCAAATTCTTTTTTAAGACCGTTTGACTAATCTGTTTTTCACACTTAGTAACGAACAATGGAATTGATTTCCTTGATTATGGAATAAAATTTGATGATGTCTAAAGTAATTGACTGATGTAAAATTGGTCAATGTCATACGATCAACTCGATGGCTCAGCGCGAAACGGTTGTAACTGCCTATAAACATATATGCAGTTACAACCTTTTCGCGCTGAGCCATCGAACTTGATTTTCGACGACATCGTGTCATCTTATAAACCCATCACTGGACGGTGAAAGTTGAAAGAATTTAAAAAAAAGCCGTCCGTCCCACAATGATACGTGTATGAATTTGCGTCATTTATCGACAATCGAGTGATCGGATATCATGTTTTTTGCTAATTAGTAAGGAAATCGTATCAAAATGGTGATGTGATGGTGAGCATGTTAAATTTTGCGATTTTCTTTTCTAGGTTGCACAAAAAACCCATTCGTTCCTTCATTTTTCCCAAAAAAAATATGATATTATTTCAATCATTTCGTGCTTGTCCTCCGTTTACTCTAGTACGATCACTTCATTACGAGATAGTAGTTGAAAACGGCGTAAACCCCCAATAATCCAAACTTATATTGCTGAAATTCAGTGTCATATTCTACTTCGAAAATTACGTCACTAGTCACGTGACCGATCAAGTGCCCCGGTCATATGAATAGAAAATATGACCTAAGGGAAGTAATTTACAAGTAATTTACAAGGGAGATAATTTTTCGCACAAATTACAATACGGAAAATTAAAATCTTGAATAATTTCTTTTTTCATTCATAATTTGAAAAATGTTTTAACTAAAATTATTCATTCAATGATGTTGTTTTGTAAAAAAGAAGAATCAGGCGCCTATGATATTACCCTTTAATATTCATGAATATGCAAATTAGCAAATTTTCTAAAAAATATCTATATTGTGAGAGAAATATCTTGGTAATAATTTAAAACTATTTTGAATGCTTTATGACAAAAATAAGTAATTTTATTGCAATTAATTGATCCAAGCGCTGGATTGTAGAAAAATGGACGGTTGCCATGGTAACGAGCCCGCCATTTGCTTATCCAGCACTTTTAAATTGAACAACAACCTGAATTCATTACTATACATCATAAGCTTCAAGAAAATATAGGTCTTCAAAAATCCCACTAGGGGGGGAGGGTTTCGGTTATGGGCCCATGGACTATTTCTATTAAAGTAGATTGATTGATTCATCATAATTGATTGGCTGATTGATTGATTTGATTGATTGATTGATCAGTTAACCCATTACTGCACAGTGACGCCTTTAGACTCCCAACTAGATAATGGCTTTGGAAAACATTGTGGAAAATGAAGAAATTGCTTGTGACAAGCAATTTCTTCATTTCCCACAATATTTTCTACCAAAAAGACCAAAAAAGGTAAAATTTCAAACACTTGGAATTGTCATCTGCATCATCTTTGAATTCGGACATCGGCTCATCACACATTGATGAGTGGGAGAGATTCTTCCATTTGTCAGAGATTAAAGGCCTTCTACCAAATTCATGAAGGAAAGAATATCATTCAAGCCTGGATATGAATTCAAACCCACAAGAACACGGTGGATAATCACGTGATGCAATAATTACTGAATATCTTCAAAAACAACCGATAAAAAAGTAATTTTGAAGATAAACCAAAATTTTGGTTTATCTTCAATAACTTTTTTATCATTTGATTTTTTAAAAATCTACCACAACCATGTTATTTCTGACATTTTTCCACCTTCTCTGCTTCAAACTGAATTCACATTGGTCAAGTATTAAAAAAGATATTGAAGATTATCGGAAATTCTGAGTCACGTGATTATACACCGTGAAGAAGCAAGTTCCATGAAAAATCATCATCATTGTCATCTTGCGGCCTCAGCTGAGATTGAACTAACTGCACTCTTCCAGTATTGCTTATCGTTTATGGCTACTAAGAGATCATCTTTGAGGATCGACATGTTTCGCTTTATCATATCTTGGAATGTTAATTTGCGTGATTGATTGTCAGATGCTGGGTACCTCCAGAGTACACAGGGTTCATAGACAGCCAATGCCAAAATTTAAGCACTTTTTAAGCACTTTTTAAGCACAAAATTTTATTTTTCAAACACATTTCCTTGTAAACCAGTGTGTTACAACAGTTTGTAGACTCCAAAGAATTTCACATTTCAGAATACTATTGTTGTTCACAAAAGCATTCATATCATTGTTTGTTGTTTGTGTAGCACTAGGTGGAGTGGGAAGAGGAATTACAGTCTCTGGCGAAGGCTTGTTCAAGATCGCACATCTACTTTTTTCAACAAAATAATTTTCAACTGTCAAACCACTGTTGCCTACAGACTTAGAGTTCCATAAATGTTTTTCACTCTTTGCATGAGGTTTTAGGCCGGCTTCTCCCATATTTCCTATGTCAATTAATTCATCACATGTATTACATCTTGCCTTACGTTTTTCGACAAAATCCAAGACCCATGGATGGTTTAAAGCCCACTGTTTATTGAAAATACATTTACCGACGCCATATTTCCTTACCTCAACAAAGGGACACTACTCTGAAGGTACTAGTGGGCGATTCGTACCCAAAATAGTTCGTACTGATCGATTCGTACCCCGACTGCTTTGTTCCTCCGTTTATATATTCCTGATACTTAATTCTTGCGGATGTTTAAATCTTCTACTTTTTGCCATGAATTTGGTAATTCAATAATTTTTAAGCACATTTGTGACAAATTCAAGCACTTTTTAAGGACTTTTTAAGAACGGGATCAAAATCAATAACTTTTAAGCACTATTTTTTTGTTTTTAAGCACTTTTCAAGAAACGGGCTCAAATTCAAGCACTTTTCAAGACTGTGTGAACCATGGTACAAATAATGAAACAAGTTCTTAAGTAGCATGTGCACAATACCTAGTGAACTGGCCACATCTCTTGCATACCAAACTAAAGTTTGATACTCTTGGTAGGCCACCATAAATTATTTCTAGAGTTGGGTGGTTCCTCCATGACAGATTGAGCACCCTTCTTAAAATATGTGTGTAACACCCATCCAAACGACACTGCTGTTTTGCTGAGAGTGTCCAAGTTTCAGATCCATACGGTAGGATTGGCTCAATAAGTACACAAAATATTTGGATAGAGAAAAATTGGGAAAACATTGAGTTTAACCCTTTCCCAAACAAGACCTGGTTTTGACGTCCCCAAGAGTTATAGCTTGGGAAAACATTGAGACAAAAGAAGAAACTGCTGATAACCAGCACTTTCTCCTTTTGTCTCAATATTTTCTTTAACATATTTTACACAAATGATATCTTTAATAACTTCAATTTTGTCATTTTTTACATTTTTTTACGTGAATCACCCTAAAATTTTGTTGTTTGGGAAAGGGTTAAGAAAATGCTGATGACCAACATTTTCCCCTTTTCCCTCAATATTTTCTGTCTTCTATATTAGATACTACTATTATCTTGATTACCATCCAATTTGCCATCTGCTGTAGCTCTAGAGTTGGACCACCTTATATTTTTTTTGTTGTTTGAGAACATGTTAGGTGGAAATGGGTTAACCCTTTCCCAAACATCAAAATTTTAGGGTGATCAACTTCACTAACTGCCACAAATGACAAATAAGTTAATAAGATATGATTTATGTAAAATATGCCATAGAAAATATTGAGACAAAAGGAGAAACTGCTGGTCATTAGCAGTTTCTTCTTTTGTGACAATGTTTTCCCATGCCTTTTCTATTAGGGATGTCAAAAGCAGATCTTGTTTGGGAAAGAAGGGTTAATGCAATAAGATAAATTAGACATAGGATAAAATGTTTACCTCCATATTTTCCTGAAGTTCTGCTATTGTCTTCTCATCCTACAGAACCAAACAAAAACAACATTCAAACAAACAACTTTCCAACAACATAATCAACTTCCCCAAAATAATTGTGTTATTTTGATGCACCTTAAAGAAATGGCTTGAGAAAACATTAAGAGAAAAGAATAAATTGCTGACCATAGGTAATTTCTCCTTTTCTTTCTATATTAAAGAAGTTTATGTCTGTTATCAGCATTTTCTTCTTTTCTCTCAATATTTTCTAAAGATTTTTCTTTTTGGATACACCAAAACCAGGCGTCATATGGGAAAAGTAAAATAAAATCAGAATCATGCAAATAACAAGAACAAATCAAACAGTGGAAAAAAGTCACAATGCAACAAAATATATAAATACAAAAGGGACTTTCTTCTAGAGAATAATCTGCAGCATTCTTATTGCTTTTTGTTTAACCAAAATGATGTAAACTAAAAATTGTGCATAACATACAAGCTTTGTACAAAAGAAAGAACACGCAAACCATGTCCATTTAAGAGCACAATGAATGACAATAATTGGATTGAATAGAGTTTTGTTCTCCAATCAACAGCTAAAACTATTTTGTTTCATTTTCCACAGTTGCATGCTACCATTTGAAGGTCATCAAAAAGCATCAATGTATGGAAATGGGTTCATTTAAAGGGTCAAAACAGGAAATGAAAACAAATTTTTTGCACAACAAGAACATTAACTTAGCCTAAGCCAACACAGTTATTTACCTTCATTTTGAGGGGCGTCAAAAAGTGTGGGAATTGACCATCAATTAACACTTTCCCAAACAAGACCTGGTTTTGACGTCTCTAAGAGAATATGCTTAGGAAAACATTGAGGCAAAAGAAGAAAGTGCTGATAATCAGCACTTTCTCCTTTTGCCTCAATACTTTCTAGGCTAAATTGTCCACAAATTTCGTCTTTATTGGTGTTTATTTTGTCACCTTCAACAGCTTTCTATTTGGATCAGTCTTAAATTTTGCTGTTTGGGAAAAGGGAAAAACAAGAGCCGTCAGAGACGGACAATGCTCCCCGAATAAGGCATTGTCACAATAAATATATGCCATGCAGAGCTAATATAAAGCTAACAAATATTAAGCCCCCTTTTTCCATGACATATTTTGTATATACGCAAATTTTAAATAGTTTATTGTCAAGGGCATCTTATTTGCTACTCAAATATGAAATTTCATCAAATTCTGACCATTAGACTAGGAGAAATTAGAGAAAAACTGTATTTAACCTTAAGTCCCCTTTTCCCATGACGAGGCCTCAAATCCAAAAACCGGGAAAAGTACATCGACATTTTGTCATAGGGAGTTCACATGGTAAGTTTCATTTGATTTGGCCCAAGGGTTATGGACGGGCCTTCGGACAGACGGATGGATGGACGGAATGACGGACGGACGGATGGATGGACAGACAAAGCGGCGACTATATGCTCTCCCTTCGGGGAGCATAAAAATAGGAAATGAAAACAACAAGAACATTAACAAGGCCATCAGTTGTTCACAGTCAGTGTGGGTAACCTACCTTTTTAATCTCTTCTTGTGCCCATTCTAATTCTTTCTCCAAGTGCGCAACTTTCTCCTTCAATTCTTCAATCTGTAAAAAAAACGGAAAACAAGCTGTTTTTGTGGGATATGAATGCCCTAAATTGGCAAATGTTAAGTTCTTGTACAGACAGACAAATGGACAGACAGACACTAGTAAAACAATATGTGCCCGATCTTTCGAACCTGCAACCCCTGTATTACAAGTCCAAATCCTCTCCTTGACAACATTAGGAAGTGGTAAATCTTCGTCTAGAAAAGGCTTATAAGAGCATATAATTACCCCTTGATTTTTTTGTCTTGTATCTCATACAAGGCCTCTGGTATTAGCTTCTGTATAAGAATTAATTTTTCTTTTGCCTCAATGTTTTAACAAAGCTCATATTAGGCACATCAAAAAGTGTCATGGTTTGTGTAAGGGCTAAGAAATAAGAGTCTAATATAATCACCTCATGATTTTTGTCTCGTATCTCATACAAGGCCTGCTGTATAGAGTTCTTGGCTTTTGTATAACTCTTCATTCTCATTGATAACTCTTTTTTCGTCTCCTGAAAAATGTAAACAATGTAGTAATTGATTTGGTCTTCAACAGAGCTGCTATGGTCATATCGCGGCAGTTGGAGCAGCTTAACCCATTACCAAACTACAAAATTTTAGGGCGATCCACTTCAACTAGAAAAACCTGAAGGTCTTGAGTCGCTCCACAGGCCTGAATTTCTTGTGGTTTACTATAAAAAATTTGACAAATTTATCTAAATACTTAAACTGATATATTTTTAAATTTTTGTGATTCTTAGAGCAGAAAAAAAGTAAAGAGAAGCAATTATGTGGTCAAAGCGAAAAGAAGGTAAATGATTGACTAATATTTTGGGGATTTTTAGAGTGATGATAAAGTTGAAAACTGTCATTATGCCAAATTCAAGGGCACATAATTCAATATGTGAGTTAATAATTGTGGTAGACTAAGGGAAGTAACTTTTGATATGAGCAATTTAAAGTTCTGTAAGAGTTGTTTTTCTTTATGATAATTAGTTCAAGAAGTTGCGTTTGTGCAAGTAACATAGTGGTCATGAAAATAAAGAGACATTCTGATCTAAAAATATGATTTTGACTTGATAATTTATGTCTTGAACACCACAATAATCAAGCTGAATATTAAACTCGAGCAAGATCTTATGGTCTGTCCAAATTTTGTCAGTATTAATCTATATATGTGGCCACAAAAGTGAAAAAAGTGTCGAAAACTGAATTTTTTTCAATTTCTAGGGCACATAACTCAGATTGTAGCAATGCAATCATCCTGAAAATTACATAAAAGCAAGATCTTGTTGTCAACAAGATTCTGTCCAAATATCATCTGGATTGGTTAACAATTATGGTTGTTAGAATGAAAAAGTCAAAAATTGAAATTTTGTCAAATTCAAGGGCACATAACTCATGATGTAAAATTCCGATCAAGCTGAAAATTAAACCCAGGCAAGATATCATGCTTATATATATTCTGTGCAAGTTTTGTCTTGATTGGTTGATATTTGTAGATTTTAGAGTAAAAAAAAGTCAAAACCAGCTTTTTTTGACGTTCAAGGGCAGATAACTCAAGTTATTCTGGTTCAATCCAAACTCTTTGTAGGAATCTGAGAGAGGGTCACCCAAGGATCATTCCTGTGAAGTTTGGTTGAAATCCATCCAGTAGTTTCTGAGGAGAAGATTTTTAAAGAAAAAGTTTACGGACGCACGGACGGACACACCGCCATGACAATAGCCCGCTGGCCTGAAAGGCCAGTGGAGCTAAAAACTGCCACAAATGACAAAATATCAAAGATATAATTTGTGAAAAATATGGCACAGAAAATATTGAGACAAAGGGAGAAACTGCTGGTTATCAGCAGTTTCTTCTTTTGTTTCAATGTTTTCCCAAACCTGTTCTATTAGGGACGTCAAAACCAGGTCTTGTTTGGGAAAGGGTTAAGCATGAATCCCTGTCCTTTCTCATAGCAGAACTACCACAACATCCTTACCCAGGATCCAGCTGCTTGCCCACACAGGTTTACAGTTATCTATAACAGTAAACAATATCCATCAGAGGCATAAAATGTCGATTTTTCTGACAGGTAATGTGTTCGTATAGATTGGATAAGTTACAAATGAGCACCATGTAATGTTGCATGAAAAATTTTGACTTTGCGTGAATCTGATTCACTTAAATAGAATTCTCATTTTACCTCTAACTCTCAAATAATTGAATTTCTATTTCTATAATTGATATTAAAAGCCCATTACAACACAGTGACAGCTTTTGAGACCTTACAAGAAATACTTTGAAAAACATCTTGGAAAATGAAGAAATTGCTTGTCACAAGCGATTTGTACATTTCCCACAATGTTTTTTCTATCAAGAAAACTTGAATTTTTCCGAATGACAAACTGACAGACATGAGTAAAACAATATGCCCCCTGTCTCCAAAAGAGGGCACTTAAAATTGTTGTCTGCAACACCTTTGAGTTTGGACCAGTCTAGATTTCTTGTCTTCATGGGTTGAATTAATATAAATGTCAATGTACCTCTAATTCTTTCTCTTTATCTCCCATAGCTTTTTCTTTACTTCTCAGCAAATCTTCAAGATTCTGAAATAAAGAATAAAATAACTCATAATTCATCCAAATTAACAGATATAAGGGCAAGAAGGCATTCTGAAATTGCTATTTCAAATCCAAACACCATGTTGTTGGTACTCATTTGAATCGTCTTGAAAAGACGTTTCAAATGAGAACCTATAACAAAGGGCTTGATGGAAAATAAAT
>OY804605.1:47649962-47706574 GCA_963680895.1 Fragum sueziense
GAATTCGTTTTGAAGCAGAGAAGGTAGGAAAGTGTCAGAAATAACCTGGAGGTAGTGGATTTTTGAAAAATCAACTGATAAATAAGTTATTAAAGATAAACCAAACATTTGGTTTATCTTCAATAACATTTTTATCAGTTGATTTATCGAAAATCTACCATGTCCATCTAATGCCACCTGTCCACATTCTCTGCTTCAAACCAAATTCAAATGGGTCCAGTATTTACAAAGTTATTGAAGATTTTCTGAAAATATTGTATCACGTGATTATCCACGGTGATCTAGCTTACCCAGATGATTGCAGCTACCCAGACTGAACAACATTAAAGCACAAACCTGCAACTTGGTTCTCTCAAGCGGGCTGATACCCACTTCAACTAATTGTTTATCTTCTACGATAATTGACAATCTCTGCATGCAAAAATAAAACAGGGATATCAAAAATAAAACAAAGTAAGGATTTTGTGAAATAATAAGAAACTATATAAAGAGAGACAAAGTAAATCCTTTCCCGAAAAGAGGGTCAGAAATAATTGATGGAAAAGGAGAAAATGCTGATGATCAGCATTTGCTCCATTTCCTTCAATATTTTCTGAGTTATATTACATGTATATTTAAATTCCATATTTATTAACACCAATATGGTCATGTGCAGGGCTATCCAATTGGTACTGTATCAAATTCTGTGGTTTGGGAAAGGATTAAGGGGATGACACACAATTTACCCTTTTCCCAAACAAGGCGTGGTTTTGACGTCCCTAGTAGAAAAAGGCTTGGGAAAACATTGAGACAAAAGAAATTGCTATAAGTCAGCAATTTCTCTTTTTGCATAACTATTTTCCTGGCCATATTATATTGTTTGCAAATTCTTACTATATAAACATTAAATTTTTCATGTGCAGCTGCATTTGAATTAGAATGCCCAAAAATTTTGCTGTTTGGGAAAGGGTTAAACACATTTTTGAAAATAAAATTAACAAAGACAACATAATGTAGGCATTGCACAACATTCATGCAGCAAACAACAAAATGTAAACAACAAGGACATTCAAAATGCAGAATCTGAAATATCCTCAATCATTTAACCCATTCTCACAAAATAAAACTTTTTGGTGCCATAACAAAATAAAGGCGTAGGAAAACATGGTAGAAAATGAAGAACTTGTGACATGTATGCAATTTCTGCATTTTCCAAAGCAGTTTCTATTCAGAGATCTAGAGATATCTAGGCTTACATTGTAAAATCTCATTCAAATGAAATTGTCGTCGGCAACATCCAGTCTAAATTTTGTCATTTGGTAAAGGGTTAATCCCTTTATGATTACGAAATGATAAAATTCGGACATGTCATAATTCAAAAATTTGTAGACAACAATTTGAAGTGAATGAGATTTAACATTTTTTGTGTTTTGACTTTTTTTATTTATTTTTTTGTTTTGTTTTGTAGAAAACATTGTGGTAAATGATGAAATTTCTTTTCACAAGCAATTTCTTCATTTTCCTCAACATTTTCGTTGTGGGCATCAAAATGCATCTCTGTGAGGTAATTGACCAAACGCCGACTGTCAATCAAAAACATCGATAAGCCAATGGACAATCACAAAAATGTCATGCCCCAATTGTTCAACGTCGCACGTGGTTTTGTATCGATTTATCGACTGACAATCAAAACAATCGACATACCAATTGCAAAGAATTTTGTGCTAACAATAGACTAGGTTCGACGTTATGTTTTGATAAACCGTCGGTGTTGATATAAAATCTCGTAACTACGGCTTAAATCAAGCCGTAGTTACGAGATTTCATAACAACAACTACGAAATACTATTTTATTTGTCCGAATTTACGTCACGATTAACTGGATAAAATCGTTCCCTATTAACGACCACATGCCATTGTTTGCCTTAAATTCTATGTTGGGCGGAGCGATCTGTCGATTGGCGTTTGGTCAATTGGTTAAGGCTACTAATTTGAATCATCACTTACACGAGTCAAATGACTTGTGAAAACAGAGGATTTGAAAAGGAAAACAACATATCGTCATTGTAGTGGCAAAACCTTGTATCCCGTTTTTGGAAAATTTCAAAGGGGTGGGTGGGTAGTGTAATAACTTTTCCAAAACTGGAATGTTTTACTTGAAATTTGGACTTATTATTCACAAATGATTTGTCATCAATACTGATCATTAAAATATCTCAGAACCTGCAAAAATTGTCTGTAACTGGGCACACAAATTTGTACTTTGAAAATCGCAAGAATCGACATACGAGGTTTTGCATTTACACCGACGATATATTTGTTTGTGTTAACAAATACAGATACGAGATATAGTCAAGACTCTTGGTTATCGATTGTTGTCCCTGAAATAACCTTTTCCCTAACAATACCTGCCTTTCACATTAATAGAAAAGGATTTGGGAAATATCGAGGCAAAAGAAGAAAATGCTGATAATCAGCATTTTCTTCTTTCGCCTCAATATTTTCCCAGCTATTTTGTACAAAAAACTTTTCTTTTTCACTATCATAATCAATTTTGTTGTCTGCAGAAACATCGAAATTGAAAAAGTTCCAAATTTACTGTTTGGGAAAGGGTTAATTAACAACCTACCTTCACGTCTCTATCTTTCCTTGTCAAGTTTGTAGAAAGGCTCTCCAGCTGATCCTTTAGATCCCCCTTCTCTTTATCATTGTCCAGTTTATACTCCGAGAAATCTTTCTCCTTTTTCTTCAATGTTTCTGTCAGCTTTACTATCTCACTAGAAGAAAGATGTATTTTTGAAACTTAAATACCCCATAATGGCCAATGATCAGCATGCAGAATAATTACTCTCCGACCATATATTGAATAGAGAAGTATGTGCAGAATACAAAGTCCCAATTCTTACGGAAACTATCGACTCTGCTTGACAGTGTATGATTGCTGGTGAGTATTAATTATTCCGTGTCATAATTTGAATTACTCATTGCATATTTGTCCATTTCAGGTCAATATTTACAGACTATAACATCAGTTTTGTCATCTGCAGCAGCTTTCAGATAGGAAAAGTCATAATTTTGCCATTTAACCCTCTCCCAAACAAGACCTGGCAGGGGTGTAAAATTCCACTCGCCCGCTCGCATTGGCGAGGAGCAATTTGCAGCGGGCGAGTGGAAAAGGTTACCTACTAGTCCTACCGGGCGAGTAAAAATATTGTCTGGCAGAATAAAAACATATTTCAAACACAATACTGTGTTTTTTCTCGGACCCGATCTGTGCAATAAATCTATAAACTCTGTCCTAAGATTCAAGATCAATGGAGACCAATGTTGTATTTTTACAGTACCTCCGATAAACAGGAAGTTTTCAGGCAGGTATGCGGATTAATTGTCTGTGGCGACACCATTACAAATTTAAAAAATTTATTACTGTGTATAAATTATGTCACCGCTGTGTACTGCAATCTAATTCAACAAGTCAAAGAATGATTTTTAAAAGGTTGTTATTCGGGTCGAAAGTTCACGGAAATGACAATGAACAAGAGGGCCGTTGGCCCTAGGTCGCTCACCTGAAATTATTGAGAATTAGTCAAATTTCTCCTTTTCTGGTGCCATGGCAACCAGAGTTTTTAGTCAATTTCAGTTCTTTTAGCAATTCTTTAAGAGGACCTCCTAAGGAATATTTTTGCCAAGTTTAGTTAAAATTGGCCTGGTAGTTTAGGAGGAGATGTCGTTCAAAGATAGTATTGAGAATCAGTCAAATTTCTCCTTTTCTGTTGCCATGGCAACCAGAGTTTTTTATAAATTTCAATTCTTTTAGCAATTCTACAAGAAGGTCATCTAAGTAACATTCCTGCCAAGTTTGGTTGAAATTGGCCAGGTAGTTTAGGAGGATATGTCTTTCAAAGATAGTATTGAGATTCATTCACATTTCTCCTTTTCGGTTGCCATGGCAACCAGAGTTTTTTATGGATTTCAATTCTTTTAGCAATTCTGAAAGGGGATCACCTACTGAACATTCCTGCCAAGTTTGGTTGAAATTTGCCAAGTACTTTAGGAGGAGATGTCGTTCAAAGATAGTATTGAGATTCAGTCAAATTTCTACTTCTCTGTTGTCATGGCAACCAGTTTTCTATGCATTTCAATTCTTTTAGCAATTCTGAAAGGGGGTCACCTAAGGAACATTCCTATCAAGTTTGGTTGAAATTGGCCAAGTAGTTTGGGAGGAGATGTCGTTCAAAGATAGTATTGAGATTCATTAAAATTTCTCCTTTTCTGTTGCCATGGCAACCAGAGTTTTTTATGCATTTCAATTCTTTTAGCAATTCTGAAAGGGGGCACCTAAGGAACATTCCTGCCAAGTTTGGTTGAAATTGGCCCAGTAGTTTAGGAGGAGATGTCATTCAAAGATAGTATTGAGATTCAGTCAAATTTCTACTTTTCTGTTGCCATGGCAACCAGAGTTTTTCATGGATTTTAATTTTTTTAGCAATTCTGATAGGGGGTCACCTAAGGAACATTCCTGCTAAGTTTGGTTGAAATTGGCCGAGTAGTTTAGGAGGAGATGTCATTTAAAGAAATGGTTGACGGACGACGCACGCCGCACGACGGACGACAGACGGACGCCGGACAAAAGGTGATCACAATAGCTCACTTGAGCACCTTGTGCTCAGGTGAGCTAAAAATGAGGAAAAGATTCAAAAGAATGAGCTTTTCTAAATAGTGAAAAGAGTAAGTCACAACAAAAGGTGTATGACGAGTAAACATTTGAAGTCTAGTCTTGGCTTTCGGTGTTTTTGTGGGCCGAAAAAGAAGGAAACGAGTTGTTCTGTTAACTTTAAGAAAATATCCAGCATTTATGCAGACAAGAAATCTTCGTTGCATATTTGAATTATATCCAAATGTAAGAAAGATACACGAAATGCGTTGATCATCAACTTATTGTAGATAACCCCCCTACATCTACCTTACAAAAGACAAACACATTAAACAATTACAGGACGGGTAACATAGTCATAAGGACGAGTAACTTTTTTGGGCTACTAGTCCTACAGGGCGAGTGGAAGAAAAAATAATTTTACATCCCTGCCTGGTTTTGACATCCCTAATAGAAAAGGATTGGGAAAACATTGAAGCAAAAGAAGAAAATGCTGATGATCAGCATTTTCTCCTTTTGCCTCAATATTTTCTGTGTCATATTGTACTCAAATCACACCTTTATAAGCATTTATTTTGTCATCTTCAACAGATTTTGAAAGGGAACACCCTACATTTTGTCGTTCAGGAAAGGGTTAAGAAAGGGATAATTAATAACAATCAACATACCTGTCTCTATTTTCCAGGTTAGCTTTCAAGTTCTGAAAACAAAAATGACAAGCTTTTCTTATCCATTACCAAACAAAAAAAAATTTAAGACTGGTCCAAGTACAAAGATGTTGCCAATGACAATTTCTATTGAATGGAATTTTACACTTCTTGGTCTTTCTTGTTAGAAAACATTGTAGAAAATGAAGAAATTGCTTGTCACAAACAATTTCTTCATTTCCAACAATGTTTTTATAAGATTTATTTTGTAAAGGCATCATAAAATGTCTATGTGGGAATGGTTTAATGCAAAATATTTGTAAGGCTTGTTTGGGAAAGAGCGAATGCTAAATGATATAATTTTCAGGTTATATCAATGTGAATTTCATTACATTTCATTCATTATATTCTGTGCTAAAAGTATGACAACCAGCAGAATTTTCAATTTCCATCAACACTTCTTCTTGTAAATCGGTATTTAACAACATTTATAAAGATTAATTTTTTTTGTCAGCAACAGTGTTTGGTTTGAACTTTGAACCAACCTACAATTGTTTTCTTTGAAAATGTAAGTGTGTATAGGCAAGCTAAAACTTTTTTGGAAAGGATGGGTTGCAATAAGGGGTCAAACAATAGATTTTCTTTAAATTTCGTGGATTGATAAGGTTACATAATATCTTTAATTTGTATGTGTAAAACATCTGGTTTCGGCTTATTTTCCGAGATATGGGTAAATAAAGTGGGTGGGGTAAGATGGACTGAAACACAGTAGGGGTCATTCTAAGTCGCTTATCGTTCTTATTTTTAGCCCCAGATGTGTGAAAATTTGTATGCATGTCTTGTGATATATGCGTTAAACATTTATGGGCTTGCATTTGATATTTCATGTATATCTTTTCCGTTATATTCATTCTTCTTTCTTTCGCAAAATTTCGCTATTTTTTTACGACCAACTTTACCAAACTATCTCCACACGTTTTATTTGAAACACGATTTCTATGAAACTTTACAGATGTATTATCCAGATATTAACATAACTTTGTGTGAAATTTGAAAGAAAAGTGTCAGCCCGTTGTTGAGATATTTGACCTTGACCTTCAAAATAACATCAAATTCGGGAATGTCCGTTAAAACTATGTATTGTTGGGAAAATGGTTAGGGTTGAATGGCATGTGACAGCCCATTCATAAAAGAATGCATTTGAAACATGATTGGGATTTTTATTGTATGATTTTATCGTTAAAATTGATGTACTCAATATAATAAACTTGGTCACCTCTCAGAGTTACCCGGTCATTTCATCTAATAAAATCATTGATAGACAGATATTTGTTTAAGGCCTATCTATACATTTTTAAAACATTGTTTTCTTTTTGTTGATATTATATAACGTTATATAAATATTAAGCTTAAATTAATTAATTGTAAGCACATTTGGTCATTTAGTAAAATAATTCGCAATGCGTCTTCTTTATAACCATATAAGAAATACAATCTGAAAATGATTAGTTTTCTCCTAGCAAATTGATAATTCTTGTCCATCATGAGATGAGTGAATATAAACTCTTAGACAATTCAAGTTGCATATAAAGCTTTGGTAGTTCTAGCAATCTTAACATAATGCTATTATTTAATTTCACTCACCTGTGGTAGTAATATTAATCACAGCGCTTTCCGCGTAGACATGTTTCATGTGCAATATTTAGTTTGATAAGAAAACTGAGAAGTAAAAAGAATTTCTTTTCTTTCAAATTCTTCCGAATGGGTTGTACGATACAAAAAGTAAATATTGCTACGAAACTCATTAGGAACAATAAAAAGAAACCATGCTTCCAACCTTTATGAATAAAATTGGCGCTTTAACTATCACATTTTGGCATTTCCCGAGTTTTGAAGTCATTTTGAAGGTCAAGGTCAAATATCTCAACAACGGGCTGACACTTTTCTTTCAAATTTCACACAAAGTTATATTAATATCTGGATAACACATCTGTAAAGTTTCATAAAAATCGTGTTTCAAATAAAACGTGTGGAGATAGTTTGGTAAAGTTGGTCGTAAAAAAATAGCGAAATTTTGCGAAAGAAAGAAGAATGAATATGACGGATAAGATATACATGAAATATCAAATGCAAGCCCATAAATGTTTAACGCATATATCACAAGACATGCATACAAATTTTCACACATCTGGGGCTAAAAATAAGAAAGATAAGCGACTTAGAATGACCCCTACTGTGTTTCAGTCCATCTTACCCCACCCACTTTATTTACCCATATCTCGGAAAATAAGCCGAAACCAGATGTTTTACACATACAAATTAAAGATATTATGTCACCCTATCAATCCACGAAATTTAAAGAAAATCTATTTTTTGACCCCTTATTGCAACCCATCCTTTTCTTGAATGTAATGCTGAAATTGCCTCAATGTTTTCTAAGCTATAGTGTATGAAAATTCCGTCTTCATTAACAACCACCTGCATTCAAATTGGACCAGTTCAAAATTGTGTCATTTGGGAAAGGGTGAAAAGAAAAACATTCAACAAACCTCAATTTCTTGTAGTTTATCTTGAAAGTCATCAAAACCATTCTGAAGCTCTTTCACTCTCTGAAAGAAAATGAAATGTAAAAAGCTAAAACCTAAAATAATTATTTTAACTTTTTCTAATTGACCTGCTTTTGAGGTCCCTTTGTCACAAGCAATTCCTCCATTTTTCACAATCTTTTCCAAAGCCTTTATAGCAATTTATCCAATTATTGCAATCGTTTCCAAAGCCTTTATAGCAATTTCTCCATTTACCACAATCTTTTCCAAAGCCTTTATCTTGTGTGACGTTGAAAGGCTTCACTATGTGGGAATGGGTTAAATTCATCCCACAACTAGACAGCAAAATTATAGACTAAACATAAACAAAATTCAAAGATGTTACAAAACACAATTTAAAGTTGATGTAAAATTAAAAAGAGCTGTCACTGTAAGATGACAATGCCCCCGACACCGCTTTGATTTTAAATTATGGCCAATCTATGTTCAAGGTCAAGGTCATCCAGGGGTCAAGGTCACCAAAGTATGTGCCTACAGAAAGGTAATGTACCAAGGAATGTTGTGGTAAAGTATGAAGCGAATATGTAAAGTAATAAGGAAGTTATGGCCAATGTTAAAGTTTTTGGATGGAATGACGGACAGACGGACGGACGGACGGACGGACAAGTCAAATTTATGATGCCTCCCTATCGGGGGCATAAAAATCTTTGCATTTTGGGTTTGAAAACTTTGTGGATAATGAAGAAACTATGATTTCCCAAGATTTTTTTAATGAGGCGTCGAAAGGCGTCCCTGTATGGGAAAATATTTTAATTCCTACCAAATTTGTTTCTTTGACTTTATCCTCACAGCCCTGTTTTATCCTTTCTATCTCTAATTTAATCTAGTATAGAAAATATTAAAGCTAAAGGGGAAGATGCTGATACTCAGCACTTTCTCCATTTGTCTTAATATTTTGCACTTTGGGAAAGGACCAAATAGAGATGTATGTGTATCAAGGCCAATTACCAGACATCAACATTCCAGACTGTTCCAAATTCAAAGATGTTACATCTTTGAATCATGCTGCAGACAATAAATTCAAATGGATTTATTTTTACTTTTTTGTCTTTCTTGGAAGAGAACTTGACTTTCCAGGAATAAAACATTTGGAAAACTAGAAAGACCTGAAGGTCTTGAGTCGCTCCACAGTCCTGAGTTTCTTTTAATATTAAATCCAAGTTTTGACTAGATTTTTGAATACTTTTGGTTCTTCCAGCAAAAACAAAGTCAAAAGCAGCAATCATGTGGTCAATGCAAAAAGAAAGTAAATAATTGACTAATATTTTAGGGATGTTAGAGCGATAATAAAATTGAAAACTGTGATTTTGCCAAATTCAAGGACACGTAATTCAGTATGTATATTTAGAATCAAATCGAAAATTAAACACATGCAAGATCTTATGGTCACTATCATTCTGTTCAAATTTTGTCTATATTGGTCAATATTCGTGGCTTCAAGAGTGGAAAAAGTGTCAAACAGAAATTTTGTCAATTTCAAGGGCACATAACTCAGATCTTAATAGTGTGATCATGTTGAAAATTACACATAAGCAAGATCTTGTTGTCAACAAAATTCTTTCTAAGTATCATCTTGATTGGTTTACATTTGTGGTTGTTAGAGTGAAAACAAAGTCGAAAAAGGCAATTTTGTCAAATTCAAGGGCACGTAACTCATGATGTAAGATTCCAATCAAGCTGAAAATTACACCCAGTCAGCATATAATGCTTATATATATTCTGTCCAAGTTTAATCTTGATTGGTCAATATTTGTAGATTTTAGAGTAAAAATAAAGTCAAAACCAGCAAAATAGAGCCGAAAATGGCAATTTTTGGCAATTTCAAGGGCACATAACTCATGCTATAAAATTAAGATCAAAATGAAAATTTTACCAAGGCAATATCTTATAGTCAGCATCATTCTGTCAAAGTTTTGTCTTGTTTAGTCAATATTTGTAGTTGCTAGAGTGAAAACAAAGTCAAAATACAGCCGAAAATGGCAATTCTGTCAATTTCAAGGACACATAACTCATGATGTAAAATTCAGATCAAGCTGAAAATTTTACCAAGGCAAGATCTTGTAGTCACCAACATTCTGTCAAAGTTTTGTCTTGATTGTTCAATATTTGTAGATTTTAAAAGAAGACTAAAGGCAAAACCTGCTATTTTTGACATTCAAGGGCAGATAACTCAGGTTATTCTGGTTCAATCCATATTCGTTGAAGGAATCTGAGAGAAGGTCACCCAAGGATCATTCCTGTGAAGTTTGGTTGAAATCCATCTAGTAGTTTTTGAGAAGAAGATTTTTAAAGAAAAAGTTTACGGATGCACGCACGGACGCACGACGGACACACCGCCATGACAATAGCCCGCTGGCCTGAAAGGCCAGTGGAGCTAATGAAGAAATTGCTTGTCGAAAGGCATCACTACATGGAAATGGCTTAAATCTTATTCCTACATCGTTTGCTTGTTTGACCTTATCTTCACATTCTTGCTTTATTTTTTCTATCTCTAATTCAAACTTCTCATTAAAACATTGAAGGCAACGAAGAAAATGCCGATACCAAGCCTATTCTCCTTATGACTCAATATTTTGCTCTTTGGGAAAAGATCAAATAGGGGATGTATGTGCATGAATCGTTCCTACCTCATTTGCTTGTCTGACTTTGTCTTCACATTCTTGCTTGATTCCTTCTATCTCTAGTTCAAACTTCTCATTAAACTGTGAGGTTAGGGTATCAATGGCTGATCTGAAACAAAAATATTATATAACCAATTATCAGACAAAAAAAATATAGACCTTTTTGGGGCTTTTAGGCCCATTACCAAACAACAAAATTTCAGACTGTTGTCGACTCAAAGATTTTGTAGACAACAATTAGAGTCAATGAAATTTCATATTTTTTGGTCTTCTGGGTAGAAAACGATGTGTCACAAGCAATTTCTTCATTTTTCACAATGTTTTCCAAAGCCTTCATTTTGTAGGGTGTCCAATAGATACCCCTGTTCAAGGTAATTGGAAACACACAAAGATCCATGTAGAAAAGTTGGCTTTTGGTCCAATGAGAAAAAAACATTTTGCATCCTGGCTTATGACCAATGGTTTTTATTTCAAAGGCTGTTCAGTGAAAGTTCTGTCAGTTTGGATGGCATTTGGAATCTCCCCCCCCCCCCCCCCCCCTCCTCCAACCTCCAAAAAAAAAAAAAAAAAAAAAAAAAAAGATGTGTTTGTGAAACACAAATGCCCCCAAAAGGGCCATTTTTCTAAATTGTTATGACCAAGTGAAGTGTTTTAATTTCAGAGGCTGTTCAGTGAAAGTTCTGGTAAGTCAGTTTAGATGGCATTTGGAATCCAAAAGTAAAAGAACTACCAGTAACTTGTTTCATTTCATCAGAAACTCTTTTAGATATTAGTCTCTAGTTTTTGCCATTTCAAAAAGGCTTACGCTTCTAGATCGAAACTAGAAATCTATCACTAAAAGTGATAAAATACCCACGCCACTACATTTGTCCACACAAATGTTTTTGTGAGAAAAAAAGGGCAATAACTCACAAAATAAGCAAGGTAGAGTTACGCTCTTTGTACACTGGACTTCTCCTTAGTGAGATCTATCTACCTGAAGTTTTATATAAAGTTTTATGATCATCACTGTGTTGTAAGTTGTACGTTAGGTTTGTGTAGTCATTCAAAGATGGCGACAACAATACAGCATGAGAGGTAGGTGTCTTAGTTTTTCATTGATAAATTTCTTAAACGGTCGTATATTACCTTGATACTGATATCATTATACAGGGGAAATGTATACCTATCAACGGTTCTATATATCAAAGTACCAGTGTTGTCCTATCGTACTCAGTCGTTGTGCAAAGACAGCCCAACACGGAAAACTTTTTTCGAAGCGAGAAAGTTGCCCTTTTAAGGATGATTACATACTAAACAGCGAACTAGGGAACAAACTATTGCCCTTACTTGGATGTTTTTAACATGCTCTTTTCTATGGTTACTGTTATTTTACACAAAAATGTCTAGAATGACCACAAACACCGTGTTTACTAAATGGCCAGACAACGGTGTAGTCAGAGTGAAAATATGCAGACACAACGGTGCAGTTTCTGTGTTTTATGTACGGTGTGGTTATATTTTCATAACAAATTGTGAACGGTGTAGACATAATGCAATTGTGAACGGTGTAGACTTGAAGTAATAGAGAACTTATCATTTCTGGAATGATAATATTTTTATGTTTAATGATAACGTTTTCACGGCTGAGAATCATGTTTTACAATTACTACCGAAATTCTTCAACAATTATGTTAATAATTTTTTATGTGACTGACTTGTAAATGCTTTGCAGAAAAGAAGGTGACAATATTTCTACAAAATATACTTTAATCAAAATATATCAGAATCTAGTTTCCTTGCTATTTGTCAAAGCAATTCCGTAAGGGTCAAATAGTAGAAATTACCAAGAATCTGCTGGCGTCTGTTTTATTTTTTTCTTTATTTTCAGTTCCATGCTGTTCACTTATTACCATGATTACTACTGTCATTTCGAAGGGAGTTTCTAAAAGGTTGTGAAGCATTCGGAACAGGACCATTCCAGTCAGATATTAAAAGTGCGCGGGGGGGGGGGGGGGGGGGGGGGGGGGGAGATCAATGACCAGACAGGTCAAAAAGATTTGAAAACTCTGAACTTTAGTATTATTCCTGATATTATCAAGAAGTCAGACTAGGACATCATCCCCATTTGCGAGCATAGAATACACAAGATAGACCTCATCAACGTAGAAAAAAGGATTTTGGAGTTAACAAGATTCTTTCTATCGATGATATCCCCGGTTTTGAATGCATGAGTCCTGAACATAAAAAAATGACGAAGTTCAACACCCCATAAAGTCGTTCAAAAGCCCCGACCTTAATTCCTGATATTTCCATTGGACGTGCTAAAACAGATGAAACGGATAGGGTCTCTTCTCTTTCCCACGAGAACATGAAAAACAATGGCTGAAATGAACAGTTTGTTCCCAGATGTGATTAAGTCATTGAGAAGCGTTGATCAACTTGGTATTTGTTTATTTTGGTCAATGAAGGTCGGCTCTCGATGGAAACATTGTATTTCATTTATTTATGGATGTGTGTAAGTTACACTGTCTTGGGAGTACTTCAATGCGTTTTACTCCAATAGTCAAACGATTTTGGCGAATAGAATATTGCCTTTTTCATTGCAAATGGTTACATTTTATGAGTGAGCCAAAAAAATCTTGGTCAGAAAATTGTCAGTCCTGAAGAAGAAGTTCATTACGTATGAAAATTCCAAAATGAATTTTGCAGTTCCAGAATTCTATTTTCAAGACTTATTTACTTAAGTCGAACAAGACGAAAAAAAAGGCCCAAATGTTTATGAAACAAATTTATAATTTATGTTTTATTATTTATAATTTATGTTTTGTTGATTGAATCCTTTATTTTGGGTAAAATCAGACTTTTCAATGAGGGGTCAATTTGAAAACAAGATACATTTCGATCAATAATTATCATACTCCATGAGTTGAAATCATTTCATTAATTACAATAATTGATTGTAATAACCAATTAAAACAGTTACAAAGAAAAATTCAAAGCCAGAGCCGAAATTTCGAATCTACAAATCAAATGAACGGATGAACAAGAAATTTGCCCGTTGCACTTAACATGGCTTCAAAATGACGGTTATCGTATGTCTTATTTGATATTTTGTGATGGTATTCCTTTTGATTATCATTTCCGTCAGATGTTTATTCAATCACAAATAATAAAAATGTCTCCCGAAAATTAAATCAAAACATACATTGAACTGTTTAAGGCTTAGGAGAATGAAGAAAAGAGAAAACATACTTTCTTAACTTTTGTTTTCATTTACTTTGAGGATGGCAGCATTTTCATCTGAGTTTTTCTAAGACCAAAGTATTTGAGGGAGATAAAACAGATGATCTGCTATCTGTTAGAGCTAGTTCGCCCTATACAACATACCAAGTCTACACCGTTCACAATTTGTTGTGAAAATAATAACTACACCGTACAGATAACACAGAAACTGCACCGTTGTGTCTGCATATTTTCACTGTGACTACACCGTTGTTTGGCCATTTAGTAAACACAGCGTTTGTGGTCATTCTAGACATTTGTGTGTAAAATAACGGTAACCATAGAAAAGAGCATGTTAAAAACATCCAAGTTAGAGCAATAGTTTGTTCCCTAGTTCGCTGTTTACTATGTAATCATCCTTAAAAGGGCAACTTTCTCGCTTCGAAAAAAGTTTTCCGTGTTGGGCTGTCTTTGCACAACGACTGAGTACGATAGGACAACACTGGTACTTGGCTATATAGCACCGTGAATAGGTATACATTTCTCCTGTACAATGATATCAGTATCAAGACAAGATACGGCCATTTAAGGAAATTATCGACGAAAAACTAAGACACCTACCTCTACACCCATATGCATAACCCCTAGAATCTCTGTGATTTCCAGAGAAAGAGGACTTCATTAAAGATAATAAAATACCAATTAGGACAGTGGGGTGCTGTGACTTACCAATTACTGGTTAATTGACCTGCTGATAACGGATATAATTATGGTCAGTAATAGTTAATAAGGCCAGTAAGATAATGCTGCTGCAGTATTTCCTGATTGTATCTTTCCTTGGTTTTACAAAGGGAAAAACTTTTTTTTTATTTTTTTTTATAAATAACATTAATTTGTTAGGTTTAACTGCAGGTATACAAAATAAAGTGAAACACAAGAATTCATTGAATTTTATATCTCCACTGAATTTCATTATCTATAGGGCGTTTTCATTGAGATTGGTAGTTTAGCACGACAAAATACTTATATTTTAATGCTTGCATATTTTGGAAAAGTATGATAGTAATTCATTTTTCAATAGTTTTGCACTGCAAACCGTTCATTTTTAGTCCGAAACTATTGTGCACCACCATTGTGAGCTGATAAAGAATTGGGGAATGAAAACGGTAGACATTCTCAATATGTATGGTTACAAAAAAGTATTGCACATAGGCCTTGAAATGTATCGGTATGAAATTGTTCAAAATAAAATTGACCCTTATCATTAAATAGGTGTTTAGTCATCACGGTGGGGATTGTGCATGCTGGGATGGGTAAATCTACGGACAAATTTGCCTCGCCTCAGGTAAGACATTTTGCAATAACTTCCTTATTTCTGCGTCAATTAAAAAAAAACGGTTTGTTGCATGTACCCCGCCTTAGTGAGCTCTTTCTTTCGATGTATGCTTTACACGAAACCTTTTTGTGCTTTTTGCGAAAAGTGATCTCAACCATCCAGAACTAGAAAGACCTGAAGGTCTTGAGTCGCTCCACAGGCCTAATTTCTTTTAATATCAAATCCAAGTTTTGACAAGATTTTTGAATACTTGTGGTTCTTACAGCAAAAACAAAGTCAAAAGCAGCAATCATGAGGTCAATGCAAAAAGAAAGTAATTGATTGACTACTATTTTAGGGATGTTAGAGCGATAATAAAATTGAAAACTGTGATTTTGCCAAATTCAAGGACACATGATTCAGTATGTATATTAAAATCAAATAAAAAATTAAACACATGCAAGATCTTGAGGTCACTATCGTTCAGTTCAATGTTTGTCTATATTAGTCAATATTTGTGGCTTCAAGAGTGGAAAAAGTGTCCAAAACTAAAATTTTGTCAATTTCAAGGGCAAATAACTCAGATTGTAACAGTGTGATCATGTTGAAAATTACACATAAGCAAGGTCTTGTTGTCAACAAGATTCTTTCCACATATCATCTTGATTGGTTAATATTTGTGGTTGTTAGAGTGAAAACAAAGTCGAAAATGGCAATTTTGTCAAATTCAAGGGCACATAACTCATGATGTAAGATTCCGATCAAGCTGAAAATTACACCCAGGCAGCATATAATGCTTATATATATTCTGTCAAAGTTTTGTCTTGATTTATCAATAATTGTAGATTTTAGAGTAAAAATAAAGTCAAAACCAGCAAAATAGAGCCGAAAATGACAATTTTTGGCAATTTCAAGGGCACATAACTCATGCTATAAAATTCAGATCAAGCTGAAAATTGTACCAAGGCAAGATCTTATAGTCAGCATCATTCTGTCACAGTTTTGTCCTGTTTAGTCAATATTTGTAGTTGCTAGAGAGAAAACAAAGTCAAACTACAGCCGAAAATGGCAATTCTGTCAATTTCAAGGGCACATAACTCATGATGTAAAATTCAGATCAAACTGAAAATTTTACCAAGGCAAGATCTTGTCAGCATCATTCTGCCAAAGTTTTGTCTTGATTGTTAAATATTTGTATTTTTTAGAAGAAAACTAAAGTCAAAACCTGCTATTTTTGACATTCAAGGGCAGATAACTCAGTTTATTCTGGTTCAATCCATATTCTTTGAAGGAATCTGAGAGAGGGTCACCCAAGGATCATTCCTGTGAAGTTTGGTTGAAATCCATTCAGTAGTTTTTGAGAAGAAGATTTTTAAAGAAAAAGTTGACGACCGGACGCACGCACGCACGCACACACGACGGACACACCGCCATGACAATAGCCCGCTGGCCTGAAAGGCCAGTGGAGCTAAAAACGACAAAAAATCAGATCGTTTTTCAGGTCAGTTGGGATCAATTTTTGGGAAAAATATGGGGAGTTTTCAAATAAGTAATACACCTGAGGAAAGCGCTCAGTAAGGCGGGGTACATGCAACAAACCGCTTGAAAATTGACACAGAAATAAGAAAATTATTGCACAATTTCCTACCTGAAGGGTGGCTTATTTTGCCGTAGTCGTTATCATTTCGTTTTCTGGTCAGTTGGGATCAATTTTTGGAAAAATTAAAAGGATACCACAAATAATCCATGTATCCGAGGAAAGAGATTTTCAGGGCGGGGTACATGCAACATACCTTTTGAAAATCGACAAAGAAATAAAGGCGTTATTGCAAAATATTTGACAAGATTCGAGATTATTTTTGTCCGTATGCGTTATTCATCCCGGCATGCACAATCCCCACCGTGGTCATGAATACATATGAGCCAGGATCTGGAAAAATGTCCTTTATGGCTTTAAAACCCAACATGGTTCAAGATCAGCCTGCATGTTCACGCAGTCTGATCAGGAACCATATTGTTCTCTTACCTCGCTTCTTCATGTTATTTAGCAAGGGTATGGGAGTAGCATGGATCACGGTCAGACTTCACATAGGCACAGGATGATCTTAAAATATGGTTGTCTCAAATGCTTTAAAGGGACGTTTTTCCAGATCCTGGCTCATATTTATTTTGAATTTTTGTGACATTGTCTGGACAGTCACAAAAAATAATGGTGTTGTGACTGAAGTGTTGGAAAACCTGTAGGCCTATATATAACTTTTGACTGGACAATAACAAATTATTTTTTTTTTTTCATTTATTCGGCAAATCAGCAAACAATGCTTTTGGCCAAGAACAGAAAGAATAAGAAAGCTGATACCAAGGAAATTTAAAATCATGTGTTTTGTGCATTGATCTAAAGCCATGAAGGGAAAGTCAATAAACAATGCGTAAGTCTTGAAATTATTGTGCATTGGTAATCAGAGCAGCATAACCGTGTGCACAAGTACTTTGGAAATTAAGACTATGTTTGATTGACACTGTGTAGTGATTTTCTGAAAAAGAAATCCGTTTTCGTTTTGAATGTTGACATATGCACAGCGGTTTGAAGTTCATGTTGTAAGAAAATCATCGAAGAAAATGATGTCATTTGATAATCTGGGTGGCTCGTTGCCACATGATGTTTTGCGTATCGTAAGAGTTATCGCCTACAGCTATATAGGGAAAGATTTGCGAGACGATAACTTTGTCAATATTCGGAAAAGCATGTGCAGCTCTCTGTCACATGGACTGTCTGACAGTCCTGCAGGTGTCATTTAAGCCTAAAGCCTCTCTTAAGCCTCTCTTACAACCGGTCGCACATGCTCCTGTGTGCGGTCTGCGTCTAAAACGTACGTTTAGTCGTGCGATGCACGCACATGCAACGTACGATTTTGGTGGACGCAACCACGACGCAGACTGCACGCAGCAAAGATTAGACCGAACAATATTTTGAGGCGCTCTTACAACCTGTCGTGCGTCTTTATAAATCATGCGGTTTTGCAGTTTTAAAACGTACGATTAAGAAAGACGCATGACGGGTTGTAAGAGAGGCTTTACAACCGGTCGTATGTGCTCCTGTGTGCGGTCTGCGTCTTACACGTACATTTAGTCGTACGATGCACTGGTAGACGCAACCACGATGCAGACTGCACGCAGCAAAGAATTGACCGAACAATTCTTTGCTACGACCATTCTCAGTCTTTTAGAACGCCAGGAGCACACAAGACAGAAGTACGGAGCATAATACGACAGGCGTGCGTGTGACGCAGGGAACGATATACTGAAATTCAAGAAAATTCACAAAGAATGCGTACTTTTCTCGAAAGAGATTCATATTTTTGACCTGCTTTGAATGTACATATTTTGAGGCGCTCTAACAACCCGTTGTGCGTCTTTATAAATCGTGCGATTTTGCAGAGTTTTAAAACGTATGATTTAAAAAGACGCACAACGGGTTGTAAGAGAGGCTTAAACAATCATTATTATTGAAACTTTATCAAGAATCTCTTTTTATCATTGTAACTACTCTCTTACGAACAGAGCGTATTCTCCCTACATTCCATTTCGATAGAATACTCTCTGTTCTCGCGGGGTCGTTTCACGTCTAATCTCGGGACCTTGGCGGGATTTCGGTATCCAATCGTCGCCAATATACTCATAAACAATCGAAATTTCTGATACAAGAAATGATTGGCTAACGCTTCAAATTACCAGCTTCCGCCAAAAATAGAAGCGACGTAATGTATACGTAATCAAACCAGATCATACTGAAAGATTTTGATTCGATAATTCAAATGTTACCGGCTTCAGCCAAAAATAGAAGCGACGTAATGTATACGTAATGATCATGCAAGATAAAACTGAATGATTTTGATTCGATAATTCAAATGGTGTGCTATAATTAGATTATGACGACCAAATAGGCTGTTGGCGTACCGAAAACTGCAGAGGTCATATTTGATGGTTTAATTAATAGAGCTCGGCATGGAGAGTACATTGTAACCCGGTCTGGGTTTCTTTGCAATTCATTGTAAACTTACTATTTCTTAAAATAATAGTCTTTGTTTAAATTAATTTGGTCCTTCGATCTGGTAGATTCTCTTCAGACTGACAAATTTTCAGACCTTTTCAGACTGAATGACTGACTCTTTTTCTGAACTTTCGGGGAGTCTGTCCAAAACAGACAGAACATTGATGACTAATATAAGATGACTGTTAAGGTAGACAAACCTTTTGGTCAGTCAGTTTACAACTGCATGTGAAGGGCAGATTTTCAGGACAGATAGGCGCTTTACTGTACGGGATGTTACAGTGAAGCTGTCTCTTGAGAATTATGTAATGGAATCGTAACGACTGGCAAAACAAGACTTACCAACCTATGTTTTTATTCAAAACGCTGTAGAGAAATTATGATTTAATTTTCATTTGCATTAACATTGTGACAATAATAACTGCCTGGTTCTTAACGCTTTCGCTTCAGATTAGTCCAAATAAAAAGCCCTAAATATACCAAGTTTAGCACATTTTAGAACACACATTGTTTATAGATAGAAAGAACAAACATGCTCTAACAAACTTTTTCATTTCTATTAATTTCCTTTCTTACTGCAACAGTTTCTATACTATATTGACTCCTTTCTTTTCAAGATCCATTTTGTTGTCAGCGACTACTTTCAAATAAGAGCAGTCTTTGATTTTCGCTAATCGGGAAAGGGTTCAAGGAACCAATCCAATCAAGAATTTTGAAATCCCTTGTAGCAAATTATTGAAAAAAAGAGAGGAAAATCATGCAAAACAAGGCCATGTCAATAATTAGTATTTTATCCTTTTGTCTTAATGTTTCCTGCGCTATATTGTAAAAAAAATCAGCAAAACCATTTATGTTACTAATACCAAACATACTTCTTATCTTTCTCAACCACCTTTGCACTATAAGATAACTGGCCCCTGAACTGGTTGGGGTCCTGTGCCTACTGTGTTAATGAAGTACTGAATCAATTAACTAATTAATCTGAAGGAGGACCATTTTTGGTCCTCTTCTGTGGGGTTGTGCGGATAGGTGTCTAACGATTTTCCACCGACGCCATCTTTGATTGACCACTCAAAACTTCCGTACAAACTACACAAATCTAACGTACAACTTACAACACAGTGATCATAGCTACAATACTTTCAGAGATATGCTCTGGACAAGTACTTTGAACACAAGACAGACAGATGGACGGACAGATAGACAGTCTGATAAAACATTCATTTTGTGAGGGGGGGTATAAAACATTTGTTTCGCAGGGTATCATAAGAATTATGAGCGATAAGAATGTGTTTAACCCTTTCCCGAACAAGACCTGGTTTTGACGTCCCTAATAGAAAAGGCTTGGGAAAATATTGAAACAAAAGAAGAAACTGCTGATAACCAGCAGTTTCTCCTTTTGTCTCAATATTTTCTATTTGCCATATTTTACACAAATCCTATCTTTTATAACATCTATTTTGTCATTTGTGGCAGTTTTTGAAGTGGATCACCCTAAAATTTTGACGTTTGGGAAAAGGTTAACTTACGAAGCTTTCTCCAGGAGTGTTTTCTTCTCCTCTAAATCTTTTTTGTAGGACTCACATTCCACCTTCAACTCAATATTCTGAAAGAAAATCATGATTCTAGAATTAACCCTCTCCCAAACAAGACATAGTTTTGATGAACCTATTAGAATTTGCTTGGGAAAACATTGAGACAAGAGAAGAAAATGCTGATAATCAGCATTTTCTCCTATTGCCTAAATATTTTCCGAGGCTTCAGTTTACATAAACCAAATTTTTATCATCATGAATTTTGTCATCTACAAGTCAAAAACTTTCCAATCGTTAAAGTATAAAATTTGCGGTATGGGAAAAGGTATAGACACCTCACATCCACTATTTGGTTAACATTTCAAGGAAATCAAAATGCGGGGTACTTTTGAAAGTGTCATGGCCCTAGGTTGTTTTATCTTTTAAAGGGTGTAGTGTTGTCTCTTCTATATAGCTTATTATGCTGGGGAGAACACTGCCTCGAGTGCTGATTTGACCCTTTTTGATGCCCAACAAGATGATGGATTTGGAGAGGGTTGACCCATTACTGCGCAGTGACATCTTTTGACTCCCTCACAAGAAAAGGCTTGGGAAAACAATGTAGAAAATGAGGAAATTGCTTGTGATAAGCAATTTCTTCGTTTTCCACAATGTTTTCTAACCCGAAATGGATATATTTTTAAAATTTCTCAAACTTGAATTTGTTGTCTGCAAGATTTTTCAAAATGGTAGTCTTCATTGCTTCCATCTGGTAAAGGGTTGATAGGGAATGATTTTATGAAGCCAGGGGGTTTTTTTTACTAAGAAATTGGGGCCAAATTTCGGCCCCTTCCCCTCTGGGAATTTTTCCCCTAAATTGTAATTTTCCCCTCATAAATCAATGTTTCAACCTTTACAATGTTCTCCCATGGGAGTATTTATGTTAACAATCAAAGATCTTCAGTTTATCAGCGTATAAATTGCTATCAAAATCTATTTTCTTTGTGTTTTTGCTAAAATATTTGAAGCATTTTCAGTATTCAAGCAAAAAACATGCTAGAAAATTTTTCCCCTACAAGGGCTTGTTCGACGCATTTTTCCCCAAATTAAGGGCCCCGGGCCCCTTCCCCTAACCATAAAAAGAACCCCTGGAAGCAAACGGCGACATATTTTGCGGACTAACAATAGCATTTTGTTGGACGGTGTAATTCTAAAAGCATGTAACCACTGCTTAATTTAAGTTATAGTTACAAGATGTTATAACAACACCTACAATTTATCAATATACACATGTAAATCAAGTCTATTTTTAGCATAAAATTAATTTCTATTGTCTACTAACCGTCTTTATAACGTCCTCCTCGTTATATTTTTGATCGATCCTCTGCTCTAGAAAGTAGATCCGTAGTTTGAGATTGAAATTCTCCTTCTTCAGTGAACCAATTTGCTGAAAAGACAAAAGATGATTGGATTGAATAATTGATGGTTAACACCTATGGTCATAGCGCAACGGCTGGAGACCCTAACCATGGATTCCTGTAGTTACTCATATCAGACTCGCAGTACTACCACAACATCCTTACTGAGCCTCCAGCTGCTCATCCACATAGGTTAAACATTATCATACAATTATTTGGGTGACAATTTTGTCAGAAAGGATATTTGCCATGGCAAAGTACCAGACCTAGGATCTCTCATGTGAGAGACTGTTGCACTACCAACTGTGCAATGGCTGTAGTGGAAAATGCAAATGGTAATTTGACTGGATTGAATGGAGGTTTACATCCCACTGTACATAATTTAGACTTACCAATGTCTTATGATAAATCTTGGACAATAATTGTGTCAGTCTGTTAAGAATAAAATAACTTTTATTAAGAAATATAAAGACATGGTACACGGCCACCAATCCCTCTCATTCATTGCAAAATGCTATGAGCGAAATCTCAGAAGAGGGACTTCCGGCTATGAAGAAACGGGACCCATTTTGAGTAAGTAAACACACGTTGTTACTTTAAATCGGTTATTTTGCTAGTTATGGGTTGAACCTCAAAAATCGCGGAATGCTATTTGATGGGGTAATGAATGATGTGTTATATTGCCAAAGGCCTTTGTTCTAGCTTACAGAGTAAACTTGCAATTACTTTCGAAGTGCACACACTTATGTTTACAAACCAAACGACACATAAACGACTCCTACGCGCCGTATGCATTTGCATATCATATGCATTTTTCGAATGAGACATTTTCAGTTTACTATTTTATGGTCTCTTTTAGTATTCCGCGCGTACGATTTTGAAAACCTTTGTTTATTTATGAGAAAAACAAGTATGCAATGAAGAAGAGCAGTAAACTATGAAGAAGCGAGAGTAGCTATGAATAAGAGGGAGCAAGCTATGAAGAAGCGCGGACTTCATAATTCTTTCTTGGCACTCACATAATATTATACTGAATGGTTATGCGTTTAGGAAGAATTGAAGACAGAAATTCCAATATTTTTTACAAATTTCCATTTGAAAAATCAAATTCTAGACGATAGAACGATATTTATTGTTATGCAGCTTAAACATGTATTTAATGCTGACCGGTTACTTACAGGCACGTAGGACTGGAAACATTTTTAATGTGGGGAGGGGGCTAAAGCCCCTGTTCTGGCTATTGTCGGAATTTTGGAGGAACTGAATTGGATTTCCCCAAAAATTTTCAGTGCAAAATAATGAAAATTCAGCATTTTGGGCAGACCTTTTTGTGGTGTGGGGGTCTTAGCCCCTCCATGCCCCCACTTGTTACTACGGGCCTGACTTATCATCACGTGGAAATGCATTTTTAGAACATACATGAGAATTGTTACTAAAAATAGTAACAAATCAGCATTATCAAAACGAGTCTCCCAAAACACGCGGAGAAAACAATGACATCGCACGTGCATTCAATCAATATACAGCGATAAAGCGCACGTGCATTCAATATACAGTAATAAAGCGAACTTTTAAGTGGAACAAAAATGATAAAATTGAATGAATTCGTTAATAGCCAGTAAGATGGTTATTTTATTGGATTTACGGTCAACCATTCCCCGTTTAAAAATTTCGACTTTTGCCTCCAAGGACGACTTCCGGAGGCTGTCGTGTGTGTGTGTGTGTGTGTGTGTGGGGGGGGGGTCTTAGAGGAAATAACCTAATTCTGACCAACTTTCAGATTGATCGGACAAAAATGTGGCCTCTGGAGTGCATACAAGAAAAAAATAACCGACGGACACATGACAGACACAACGCAATGACAAAAGCTCGACTGGCCGCTAAAAACATGTAAATAAGACCTGTTTTCATTCAAAACACATGCAATGTATCTTGCATAGGCTTAAAATTATTAAAATGTTAGGGTTCTTATACGGTTTGCCAAGTTTTGCCTAAATAGTTTACAATGACATTGGCGTCCGCATGTGCAGGCCTATGTTATTTACATAATTATATCATCATTCCAAATATAACCACATTGTATACTGAAAAGTCTTGAAGTAGGCTAATTTGGAAATTAGATTTATCTTACAATCCCAAATGTGAATTAGTATTAACAATAAATTCGTATCACTTTCCAAGCGAAAATTATAGCTAAAAGGCAAAATTAAGTCAAAACCCGACGCTTTGAACATCCGAGCTCTTATTCATAGCGTATTATATCTTCTTCATATCTAGTCCCCTTTATTCATAGTTAATCTCTCTTCTTCATAGCGTATTACTTTTTTAGCTTTTTTCTCTCTATCAGAAAATCAGTCATTGGATCTTAATGGATATATATATAAGATAAAGCATTCGAAACTTATGGGACCTGTATAGAAGGGAATTATAGTAGTATTTAAACCATAATTTTTCGATCAATTTTGACATGTCTTCAAAACACAGCACTGTGATCGCATGACAAAGCAGTTTGAAGCAAACACGGTGAGACCATGCCGAGGAGACATACTCTAAAAGAAGCTTAAATATACTCACCATCGAATAGCATTCCCCGATTTTTGAGAATCAGCCAAAAACTGGCAAAATCACCGATTTAAAGTAACAACGTGTGTTTACATTCACAAAATGGGTCCCGTTTCTTCATAGCCGGAAGTCCCTCTTCTGAGATTTCGCTCATAGCATTTTGCAATGAATGAGAGGGATTGGTGGCCGTGTGGTACATAAAGAAATTTGTTTTCATCTTAACTCGATCAAGGAAAGTTAATATATATATTATATTTCTGAATGTTTGCCTCCCTTTATTTTTCTGTAGACGTAAACACATCAAAACAGGGCCTGAAACCAGGCTATACGTACCTGCTCATACTCTTTCATGGTGCGCCCCCGTATGGGTGATGATCGTCCAGAGTTTACATTTTCCATCACTGAAAGTAAATCAACAGTTTTTTCATTAATTTCTTAACGCTTCCAAACATTGACTCCTTTTTGTGCAGCTAGCTTGTACAGCTAGACAAAGTTATTAACCCTTTCCCAAACGGCAAAATCCTAGGGCAGTCCAATTTCAAAGAAGCTGAAGTAACGGAATTGGATGATCATAAGGATAGAATTTGTGTATAATTTAGCTAAGAAAATATTGAGGCAAAAGGAGAAACTGCTGTTAATCAGCAGTTTCTTCTTTTGTCTCAATGTATTGCCATGCCAATGCTATCAGGATGTCAAAATCAGGTCTTGTTTGGGAAAGGGTTAAAGAAACAGGAGGAAATATTGATAATAATGTTGAAAAGCTACTGTAATGGCCCTCTAATGGGTCTTACCATCCAAAAGAGTCCACAAATGCTTCAGCATTTTCTCCTTTTCTTTCATTGCTTTCTACATTACTTTCTTATACCTTCTTCACTAGTGATGTAGAACTATTTTCAACAATGTTTTCTTAAAGCCTTTATCTTGCTGGGCGTCAAAAATCATCAAAGTGTGGTAAAGGGTTAAAAAAGTGTAGGGTGAGATCAGCAATCTGTGTACATAGTAAAACTGCATGCTGTCACAAACAATGTGTTTAGTATTATTTCATTACGGTAACAGCTGTTATATTCACTCACTCTCTCTTCTGACCATTCACCATTATAATGGACAAATTGACTTATGCAATTTTCATCCACACTGTTTATAATCCTAAATTCCTTAGTCATGCGTGAAAACATTGAACAGCATACCTTGGAAATATCCAAGAGGATATAAATATGAAGTTTCATCCAATTTCGTCCAAGGGTTGCTGAGTTCTGGCTTCTGGCGGACAGAAGGACAGCATGGCAATTAAAATTATGCTCCATCAAAAGTATGACCTTGAGAAAGGTCATATTGCATGGAACAGGTAGCTGTCATTGAAAGGAAGTTGCATACCAAATTTGAGCTTTGTATGTCCAATACTTTTGGAGAAAAGGCTAATGTTAAGTTTTCGGACAGACAGACGGACACAAATAAAACAATATGCCCCCCGATCTCTGGATACAGGAGCATAAAAATTATGGGAAATGGGGAAATTGTCAATTTCTTCATTTTCTACAATGATTTCAAAACTAAGCCTTTACACAAAGGGCTTCAAAAATGGTCAACGTGTGGGGATAACCCATTACACACAATGGTGCCTTTTGACTCCTTTTTACAGAATTGATAGGGAAATCATTGTGGAAAATGAAGAAATTGCTTGTGACAAGCAATTTCTTCATTTACCACAATATTTTCTGACTCAAAATGGAAATATTTTCAAAATTTCATCAACTTAAAATTGTTGTCTGCAAGACTTCTCAAATTGGGACAGTATAAAATTTTGTTGTCTGGTAATGAATTAACCCTTTCCCACACATTGACCCTTTTGGACGCCCCACAAAATAAAGGCTTTGGTAAACATTGTGGAAAATGAAGAAATTGCTTGTCACAAGCAATTTCTTCATTTCCCACAATGTTTTCTACCAAGAAAGACTAAACATGTCAAATTTTGTTCAATGGAAAATGTCGTCCGCAACTCCTATAAGTTTTGACTAGGATAGAATTTTGGCGTCTGGTAATGGATTAACCTTGTACACTTACTTGGAGCAGCCCCTAGGTCACCATAAGTAACATCTGACAGTAGATCCAGGTTACAACTGAAAGTACAAATTAAAATATCAACATTTATGATTACCAATTTCCTACATAGCAAAAGTTTAGGGATGTCCTATTGGAAATCCCATGCAGACACCAATATTGATATTAATAAATAAAACAGTGTGTGCATATCATACCCCATCAAGCAATTTCTTCATTTCCCACAATGCTTTTTTTCCACAAAAACACCCCAAAATGTAGAATTGCATGCACTTCAAATTGTCATCTGCAACATCTTTGAATTTTGCTGTCTGGTAATAGGTTAACCCTTTCCCAAACAAGACCTGGTTTTAACGTCCCTAATAGAAATAGCTTTGGAAACATTGAAACAAAAGAAGAAACTGCTGATAACCAGCAGTTTCTCCTTTTGTCTCAATATTTTCTGTGCCATATTTTACACAAATCCTATCCTAAGTAACATCCATTTTGCCATTTGAGACAGTTTTTGAAGTGGATCACCCTAAAATTTTGTCGTTTGGGAAAGGGTTAAAATATCTTACCCCCTTGATGGAGACACTCTCCAAGACATGCTGCAGCAACATAAATAAGACCTCAGTCTTTAATGACAAAAATCTAGTGTCACATTATTCCATTTCCATACATAGTTAAGTGAATCACCATGCTGCAGCAACATAAATAAGACCTCAGTCTTTAATGACAGAGATCTAGTGTCACATTATTCCATTTCCACAAACAATAAATCATCAACATAAATAAGGCCTCAGTCTTCAATGTCAGAGATCTAGTGTCGCATTATTCCATTTCAGGGCGTCAACTCAAAATTTTGAAAAAAATATAGTAATATAGGACATTTTGGAGCAAAAATATAGGACTAATATAGGACATTACTCACGGCCTCAACCTTCTTGCAAACACCTCAAACTACCTTGTTAATGTAGTTCCTCTATTGTATGACTGCTAAAGGAGGGCATTGAGACACAAAAAAGTTAAATTTCTAATGAGTCTGGTAATGGCACATGTCATGATGGGCATTGATCCACATGTTTCTAGCACATGTTTCTAGGAAAGAGAATATTGAGAATTTTTACAATGATTTCCCCATTTATTTCTCACTGAACCTATGAAATAGGGCTAATTTCATTGCAAAGTGACATTTTAAGTGTTTCTGAAGAGACCCATTTGTTAATGCTAAATGAAAAAATCTCTAAGCATAAGTTAGTAAGACAAAGAAAAGTTTGTCACAGATGTTCAGAGTCAATGCTGCATGGATTGGAAGAATTTTAAAAGTGCTGATGCCAACCCTCACATCACCCAATCTAAATAACCAAACACCAGGCAAAATATTTTAAACCCCTGTTTGGAGCTTGATGATTAATGCAAGTGAGACCTATCCCAAGTCCAATCCAAAATTGCAACATCTGTAGCATAGTGATCCAGTGATGATCAGACAGATATGCGAAAGACACAGTACAGCTTATAGGAAAGGAGGCTTAGATGCTATGGACATTTGGAGAGATCCAATTGGGCAAATTGAAATAGACTTCCTCATGCAGGTCACTGGCATTCACAGACCAGGAATGCCCAAGATGATGTAGAAGCAACTATCAGAGAAGGACAGGAGAGAATGGAATTTATTAGACATAGACTCTCAAAAGAAAGATAACAAGAGAACATGAAAGAGGACAACACTGCATGCATCAAGATAGATGGAGCGGATCTCACAGGTGTGGACAATGTCTTTTATGAAACCTGGGAGAGACTGAGTGTAGGCCTAATCATTTGGAAGAAGATTATCCTCTTTATCTCTCTAATATCTGGGAACCCAAAACATAGGACTTAAAATCAAAGCATAAATGAAATTTGACATTTTCTGGTAGAGATCCATGAGACAATACTAGACAGAATTCAAATAGCTGGGGAGAGATAATTGTCCTGTTCATAAAATTCAGGAGAACACAACATAGGGCTATTTTTTCAAAATTAAATGCAAAGTAATAATTTGAAGTATTCTGGTAAGGAGCTATGAGTCGATGCTACACCCAAAATTTGAAAGCCCTAATGCCTTAGGATTTGGGAGAGGAAGAGTGTCATAGATCTCTCTTCTTTTTTTGTGTGTGTGAAATCAGGGAACCCACAACATTGCTTAATTTCAATGCATGGTGATAATTTGAAATATGCATAAATTCTGTTAGTATTCACAGTTCTGTATAATGATTATACTCACAAAAATGTACAACAGAACAGAAGAAGATGGTGTAAAATCTCTAATCCTCATCAGATCTGGAAACTACTAATACTTGGCTAAATTTCAGTTCATGGATATGATTTTAAATATACTGATACATGCAAAAGGAATCCAAAAATGTTTGTGCAATGCAAAATTTTAAAGCTAGTGGTTTGTGATAAGAAGTTTTTGTAAGTGTGTACAGAGACTGGACAGACAGCTGTTAATCCAATACTATGTCTCAAACTTAGAAATTTATGCTAAAGAAAACTAAAAAGTAGCATCATTTATTTTGAATCAAAATTAATGCAGTGATCTATGTATTCATCCAGCAATAATTATGCTTTTCATTGATTAATAGAACAAGAGGACCATGATGGTCCTATATCGCTCACCTGAACCAAACTGATATGAGCAACACTTCAATTGATATTTATGATTTGAAGACTGAAAACTAACTTATGGTCAATAACAATATGAAAATCAAATTCATCAGAGATCTTATGGTCCCCAACATTGTGTCCAAGGTTTGTCCAATATATTCTACATTGTAAACAAAGTCGAAAACGGCAATTTTGTCAAATTCAAGGGCACATAACACCCACCTTTCTGCTCAGATCAGACTGAAAATCCTACTCATCCAAGATCTTATGGTCCGCAATATTTTGTATAAGTTTTGTCTTGATTGATTGATAATTGTAGATTCTAGAGTGTAAGCAAGATAAAAAAAAAGCCAAAAATGGCAATTTTGTCAAATTAAAAGGCACATAACTCTCAACTTTCTGATCGGATCAAACTGAAATTGCAATAATCTAAGATCTTATAGTCCCCAACATTGTGTCCAAGATTTGTCTTGATTGATTAATATAATTGTAGATTCTAGAGAGTAAACAAGGAGGAAAACAGCCGAAAATGGCAATTTTGTCGAATTCAAAAGCACATAACTCTCGGTTTTCTAATAATATCAGACTGAAAATCGAACTCATCTGAGATCTTATGGTCCCCAACATTGTGTCCCAGTTTTGTCTTAATTGATTAATAATTGTAAATTCTAGAGTGTAAACAAGGTCCAAAACAGCTTAAAATGGCAATTTTGTCAAATTCAAGGGCACGTAACTCTCAACTTTAAGATCAGATCAGACTGAAAATCCCACTCATCTGAGATCTTATGGTCCCCTACATTATGTCAAAGTTTTGTCTTGATTGATTGATATTTGTAGATTCTAGAGTGTAAACAAGGTGGAAAACAGCTGAAAATGACAATTTTGTCAAATTCAAGGGCACATAACTCTCATCTTTGTAATCAGATCAGACTGAAAATCAAACACATCCAAGATCTTATGGTCCTCAACATTGTGTCCAGGTTTTGTCTTGATTGAATAATAATTGTAGATTCTAGAGTGTAAACAAGGTCGAAAATAGACGAAAAAGGCAATTTCGTCGAATTCAAGGGCACATAACTCATGACTTTCTGGTCTGATCATAACCAAAATCAAACTCGTGCAAGATCTAATTGTTATATACATTGTGTCCAAGTTTAATCTTGATTGGTAAATATTTGTAGATGCTAGGGTGTTAACAAAGTCAAAAGTAGCTATTTTTCACATTCAAGGGCAGATAACTCCGGACTTTCTGGTCCGATCAGACCAAAAATCGAACTCATCCGAGAACTTATGGTCAAACATATTTTGGCCAAGTTATGTCAAGATTGGCTTATATTTGTGGATGCTAGAGTGTTAACAATAAATTGTTGACAGACAGACGGACGGACGGACGGACGGACAGACGGACGGACGGACGGACGACGGACACAAAGTGACCACAATAGCTCACCTTGAGCACTTCGTGCTCAGGTGAGCTAAAAACATAGTACATGTATCTGGTACTACAATATTTTACAGATACTCAATACATATCTAATCTGAATTTGTTTTAACTTTTTAAGTCTTTTACTGTCTTTATTTCTTCAATTTCTTTTTTCCACTATATTTTCCTATGAAAATATAGTATAGGTGATGACTATATAGGACACCTTTTAAATATAGGACAATATAGGACAGCCATCAAAATATAGGACAAATATAGGATATAGGACAGAAGTTGACGCCCTGCCATTTCCACAAATAAGTAATCACCAATGCTCACTTTTACACACATCGAAATTGTATTTGATTAGCAGTTCATAAATTTATTATAGTCATTAATGACAAGACCAGTCTCTCAGATATTCTATAAACACAATTAGAATAGTGAATTACCAATGTCACTTTCACATGGTATTAAACTGTATAAAATATTGGTCTTTAATTACCAGACCTTAGTCCACAACTAGCACATTCTCAGAGGCTTATTTTCACATTGCACTTGATCAGCAAACTATAGCTATTTGGTATTGTTTTTTGGAGTTGTTTTTTTTTCCCCTTTCTGTTTTTGTTTTTATATATAAATGCACTACAGTTTGGCCATCTATATCATTTCACTTCATCTAAATTCAAACATTCTTTCCCACCGTCCATTTATTCTCAACGCTCCATTTTTTATCACCTCACATCTAAGATATTTATCAAAATGCATTGTTGTGTTAAAATTTTAATGAATAATTCACTTTGTACTGCAATTAAAGTACCCTATCACTTAATTGTAATGTCATTTAGGGGCAAATTTAATGGTCTAACAGTAGTTAGAACACTTCCAATCCAATTAACCCAATACCAAACGACAAAATTTTAGGGTGGTCCAAATTGAAAGATCCTGCAGACGAAAATTTGAAGTCAATGGAATTTTTAATTTGTAGGTAATTTTGGATGGAAAACATTGTGGGAAATGAAGAAATTGCTTGTCTAAAGCAATTTCTTTATTTTCCACAATGTTTTCCAAATCCATTAATTATCATGTAGGGAGTCAAAAAGTCATTGTGTGGTAATGGGTTAACACTTTCCCAAGCAATGAAAATATCAAACAAGAGGACCATGATGGTCCTTAATCGCTCACCTGAACCTAGATAGAAAGAAAGTCAAAATGTTGTCAAGTTCAAGAGCACATAATTTAAGATGTGAGATTATGATCCAGCAGAAAACTGCTTTCATAATCTTGAATGATCAATATTTGTGGCTATTACAGTAAAAAATGAAGAAAACAATACAGTCAAGGGCACATAACACTTTTCTAATAAAAGTATTCTCATCAATATTATGTCCAATCTTTTTTTTTGATTGGTCAATATATTGTTAGAGTGAAAATAAAGTCAAAAACTGTAATTTTGTAAAATTCAAGGGTCAATAACTCTGGTTTTTCTAGTCAAATCAAGCTAAAAGTTTCACTCATCCAGGATCTTATGGCCACCAACATTGTGGCCAAGTTTTGTCTTGATTAGTCAATAAATGTAGATGCTACAGTGTAAACAAAGTCGAAAAAACAGCAATTTTGTCAAATTCAAGGGCACATAACTCATGACTTCCTACTTCAATCACACTGAAAATCAGGTCATCCAAGATCTTATGGTTACCAACATTGTGGCAAAGTTTTGTCTTGATCGGTCAATATTTGTAGATGCTGGAGTGGAAACAAAGTCAAAACTAGCCATTTTTGACGTTCAAGGGCACATAACTCCAGATTTCCATGTCCGATCTGACAAAAAATTAAACTCATCTGAGAACTTATAGTTACCAACATTGTTGCAAAGTTTTGTTTTGATCCGTCAATATTTGTAGATGCTAGAGTGGTAACAAAGTCAAAACTAGCCATTTTTGATGTTCAAGGGCACATAATTCCAGACTTCCTAGTCCGATCTGACTCAAAATCATACTCATCCAAGAACTTATAGTTACCAACATTGTTGCAAAGTTTTGTTTTGATCGGTCAATATTTGTAGATGCTAGAGTAGTAACAAAGTCAAATCTAGCCATTTTTGATGTTCAAGGGCACATAACTCCAGACTTCCTAGTCCAATCTGACTCAAAATCTAACTCATCCAAGAACTTATGGTCATACATATATTGACCAAGTTTGATTATGATTGGTCAATATTTGTAGATGCTAGAGTGGTAACAAAGTCAAAACTAGCCATTTTCGACGATCAAGGGCATATAACTCCAGACTTCTTGGTCCGATCTGACTCAAAATTGAACTCATTCGAGAACTTATGGTCATACATATTTTGACAAAGTTTGGTTAAGATTGGTCAATATTTGTAGATGTTAGAGTGGTAACAAAGTCAAAAGTAGCTATTTTTGATATTCAAGGGCGCATAACTCCGGACTTCCTGATCTGACCTGACCCAAAATCGAACTCATCCAAGAACTTATCGTCATACATGTTATGACCAAGTTTGGTTAAGATTGGTCAATATTTGTAGATACTAGAGTGGTAACAAAGTCAAAACTAGTCATTTTTGACGTTCAAGGGCGCATAACTCTGGACTTCCTGGTCCGATCTGACTCAAAATCGAACTCATCCGAGAACTTATGGTCATACATGTTTTGACCAAGTTTGGTTAAGATTGATCAATATTTGTGGGTGCTAGAGTGGTAACAACAAATTGTGGACAGACGGACGGACGGACGGACAGACGCCGACGGACAAAAAGCGACCACAATAGCTCACCTTGAGCACTTCGTGCTCAGGTGAGCTAATGACAAAATAGACACTTCTATTGCAGATGACTACATGAAAGTTTCTTATGGTACCACAAAATAGCACAGAAATATTGAAGCAATACTAGAATTTTTATCGAAAATTTTTTACGGGAAAAGAAAATAACAAGAGATGTTTGTAAAACATATATGCCCCCTCAAGGGCCTACATTTGATGTAGGTCAAAGTCCAAGGTCAAGTTAACAAGGTCCAAGGTCATGGTCAAATATGAAAGGTCTTGGTAGGAGGTGTCTATGTGTGAAATATTAAAGCTGTATATGTAAAAGTAAAATGAAACATAGGCCAGGTTAAAGTTTTTAAAAGTAGGCCAAATGCCAAGGTCAAGGTCAAATGTGAAAGGTCTTGGTTGGAGGTGTCCATGTGTGAAATATCAAGGCTGTAGGTGTAAAAGGACATGATATATATGCCTGGTTTCAGTCTTTTTAAAAGTAGGTCAAACTCCAAGGTCAAGGTTGCAATATTCAAGGTCATGGTCAAATGTGAAAGTTCTTGGTAGGAGGTGTCTATGTGTGAAATATCAAGGCTGTAGGTGTAATAGGACATAAGATAAAGGCTAGGTTAGATATTTCTAAAAGTAGGTCAAACTCCAAGGTCAAGGTCCAAGGTCATGGTCAAAGTGAAATATCTTGGTTGGAAGTGACCATGTGTGAAATATCAAGGCTGTATATGTAAAATGACATGAAATATAGGCCAGGTTAATGTATTATAAAAGTAGGTCAAACACCAAGGTCAAGGTCACAAGGTCCAAGGTCATGGTCAAATGTGAAAGGTCTTGGTCGTAGGTGTCCATGTGTCAAATATCAAGGTTGTATGTGTAAAAGGACATGATATATCGGCTAGGTTAAAGTTCTTTTTAAAGTAGGTCAAGGTCAAGGTCACAAGGTTCAAGGTCATGGTCAAATGTGAAAGGTCTTGGTAAGATGTGTCCATGTGTGAAATACCAAAGCTGTATGTGTAATAGCACATAAGATATAGGCCCAGTTTATTTATTTTAAAAGTAGGTCAAACTCCAAGGTCAAGGTCACAAGGTCCAAGGTCATGGTTAAATGTGAACGATGTTGATAGGAGGTAATCTATGTGTGAGATATCAAGGCTGTATGTGTAAAAGGACACGAGATATAGGCAAGGTTAAGAATTAAGAGTAAAAATCAACAAAGGGCAATAACTCCAAGAATTTGATTGGCAGAGTTACGGTTCTTGTGCACTGCACCTCTCCATGATGAAATCTATTCACCTGTAAAGTTTCATGATTCTACCTTACATATTTTTTGAGTTGTGCTCCGGACAAGAATCAAGTTATAAAATCAACAAAGGGCAATAACTCACAAAAGTTGATCGGCAGAGTTACGGTTCGTGTGCACTGCACCTCTCCATAATGAGATCTATCCACCTGTAAAGTTTCATGATTCTACCTTACATACTTTTTGAGTTATGCACCGGACAATAATCAAGTTTGAAAATCAACAAAGGGCAATAACCCAAAAAATATGATCAGCAGAGTTACGGTTCTTGTGCACTGCACCTCTCCATAATGAGATCTATCCACCTGTAAAGTTTCATGATTCTACCTAACATAGTTTTTGAGTTATGCTCCGGACAAGAATCAAGTTATAAAATCAACAAAGGGCAATAACTCAAAAATTTTGATCAGCAGAGTTACGGTTCTTGTGCAATGCACCTCTCCATAATGAGATCTATCCACCTGTAAAGTTTCAAGATTGTACCTTACATACTTTTTGAGTTATGCTCCGGACAAGAATCAAGTTATAAAATCAACAAAGGGCAATAACTCAAAAAATTTGATCGGCAGAGTTACGGTTCTTGTGCACTGCACCTCTCCATAATGAGATCTATCCACCTATGAAGTTTCATGGCTCTACCTTTAATACTTTTCGAGTTATGCTCCGGACAAGGTTTGGTCTACGGACAGACCGACCGACCGACCTTCCGACCGACCGACCTTCCGACCGACCGACACTTGCAAAACAATATACCCCCATTTTCTTCGAAAGGGGGCATAATGATGACAAGCATTTTCTGTTTCTTCTACATTTTCTTTTCGAGATACAACTTAACATAATTTTAGTTGATCAAAAATTAATTTTTTCATCAGCAAAATGACATTAACGCAATATATTTTTGACTTGTCTAAACTTATATTTTACTATTGTCATCTACGAAATGTCCCATATTAAAGATAGTACCAGAGTTTAAGTCTTTCCCAGACGACAAAATTTTAGGGTGGTCCAATTCAAAGCTACTGCAGACGACAAAACGGATGTTAATAAAGATTGGAATAGTGTGTTATTTATTCAAGAAAATATTGAGGCAAAAGAAGAAACTGCTGGTTATCAGCAGTTTCTTCATTTGTCTCAATGTTTTCACAAGCCCATTCTATAAGGGACGTCAAAACCAGGTCTTGTTTGGGAAAGGGTTAATCCTTTCTACAACAAGCCCTAGTTTTGACAACCCGACAGAACATTAGTTACCATTGAAGGGACAGATGGAAATGCTGATAATCAGCATTTTCGCCCCATATCAAAAGAAATTTTGTACTTTACAAGTCATGGTAGATTTTATTTCAGTATAATTTAATTTACTTTTTCAAAAATTGTGAGTTTGGAACAATGTAAAATTGTGTTGTTTGGGGAAAAGGGTACGCCTTGATTTATCAATATGCATACTTCATAATCACAAAAATATGAGTTTATACAGTATCATCTACTTGACAAACTGTACAGGAGGCAAACTTCACCCTTTCTTAAATCACTAAATTATGGGCTGATCTACAAACTAAGTAGTTGAAAAAAGAAAAGAACATTACAATTATACTATTCAAAATCTAAAATCTAATTCAAATGAGAATAAAACATTGATAATCTGTATTTCCTCCTTTTGCTTCAATAGTTTCTGTATTTTGGACAAACCCTGTCTTCATCACCATCATTCTGCATTCTATATATCAGATTTCGAAAGTTAAAAACTGTCTAAATTTTTGCCATTTGGTAAAGGGTTTCAAGGGTGTGGAAATATGGAATTTTTCCACTTGTCCTCGGACAAGTTGAACTCAAATTTCTACTTGTCCGAAGGAAAAGTTTACTTGTCCAGAAAAAAACAACGTCTAGACAGGAAAATAATATTTAAACTTTATTTTAACTCTATTTTCAGTAAACATATAAAACTGAATGAACACAATTCAAACACATGTTTACCTTTTAAAATTAAAATGTGATTTGATTGAAATGGATTTTTTCAGCAAAAATAAGATTAAAATTTCATTTTTATCACATTTTGATCCCATTGATATGCACTTGCCCGCGGACAAGCTCACTTGAAAAAAGCCCTTGCCCGTCCACCACAAAACCCAGGTCGGGCATGTGAATTCCGCACCCCTGGGTTTAATAGACAAGCCTTCACTTGTTGCAGTCCTCAGCAGTGTTCTCCCCAGCCCAATAATATCAGCCCCACTACAGCTTAATTCATCTAAATCAGTGTAATGCCCCTACAGCTTCAAAAGTACCCCACAGCTAAATTTCTTCAAAATGGTCACCAAATAGAGGAATTTGAGTTATTTCATGTCATAAACGGATGAATTATGGTATCTTGTATGATAAATATGCATAAAAAACATTATGGGAAAAGAAAAAATTGCTCATCATGAGCAATTTCTTCTTTCTCCATTATGTTTTTAATTCACAACTATTTGCATAAACACTATATTGCAAGCTTTAGTGATACTGCCACTACAGTTTGAAATTATTCTGGGGAGAACCCTGCTCAGACAGTGCCATGATATGTACAATCTGGTCTTTACAAAACAAGACATAACCCTAGCCTAGGTCACTGTGACATAAGTTGATAATTCTGCATTTAACCCAAATGGAGTAATGTTATGGTCTAATTCAAAAGGAGCTGCAGACGACAAAATGGTCATGAAAAAAATGAACTTTTGTGCATTTCAGCACATAAAATATTTAAAAAAAAAAAGGAGAAAATGCTGATTATCAGTCTTGTTTGGAAAAGGGTTTAATATGAACTCATTCCATATGGAGCATAGAAATCTTTGATGGAAAGGTCACCAGCATCTACTTCTTTTCCCTTTAGAAAGGTTTTATCTAAACTTTTGTATGGTGATCAAAATCACTTTTTATTCAGGAAAGGGTTCAAGACAATGGGTGTTAACATTTAGGTCTGTTAACTTTAATTGTATTACAAGCGTAAAATTGAACACAAAGAATTAGCATTTCAATTAAAAGTTGGAACAAAGCTTTCCTAATTTGGCTGGTCAATTCACAAAATCAAACCTTTACAAAGAAACAAAATTCTACAGAGTGCAGACAATGAAAGGCATAAAAAGGCCTGGTTGTATACAGACATGGGGTAATCATAATCAGTAATTTAATCGATTAATAATCGATTAACAAATGCCAGTAATCATGGATTAATCGATTAATTAGCTTTTTTCTGATTATTTGATTAATAATTTAATCAATTACTGATGAAAAAATGGCATTAATCATGATTAATTTATGATTACTTTTTTATTATTTTGGATATATAAATGATCCAAAACAAAATAAGATGCACCTGTAAGTCACACCTTTTACCTGTTCACACCTATACAAAGCAGTCGATACCCAAAGGGCACCTTGTGTTATTCTTACACCTGTCATTGAAATTTCACACATTTTGGGGAGTTGAAACTGAAAACTTACATTAGTTGGAAAATGCTGAACAAACCCAAATCTATTTCATTTGTATTTTTTTTTTTTTTCATTAAAATGCAATCATACTATGAACATGTTAAACAAAATAACAAATGTGCATAAAATGATATTATAGATTCATAATTAAGAAAATAGATGAGTTGATAAAAGATTTTTTCTTTTATCATCTATAGGCATAATTTATTAAAAAAAAATAATGTCAAGTACTAGATCTAACTTTGGGCAAAAAAAAAATGTTCTTATCAAACTTGGTGATTTTAATTATTAGATTCTGCTAATAATTGGTATACATGAATTTGATGACTACTATCTTTGCTCTTTACTTAACTGATTCATTTTTAAGTTTGTAAATTTGTAATTCTTGATATGACATGTTCTAGATAACATTAAGGCCAAACGAGAAAATGCCTTTATCAAGAATTTCTCTATAAAATAGTCACCATGGTATTCCAATGGCTTTAACATTGTCTGATATGTATACAATGTACATCAATTCCATTTTCATCCTCATCATTTGTGATGGTTTATAAGAGCATTCAGGAAAGATAATTAAGATATGTTACATGTAATTACAAACTTTAATATCTAACTAGTCCATACATCCTATTTTCATCCAACTTTATCAAAAAGAACTCTTCAATTCTCCTTTCCACAACATCTGGTAAAGACCTTTTTAGCATGCCATTCATCTTTATTGAAATAATCTTACATTTCAAAAGAAATGTAATTTCAAAAGTAAAGATATTTCATATTGATTCTGTTCAGATAATGTATTTGAAGATAATGAAATGCTATTTCCCATGCATTCAATGGTCACTTTTTGTTACGTGTAAGCTTTTATCCGTGATTAATGATTAATAATCGATTACTTACCCCCAAATTAATGATTAATAATCGATTACTGAGGTACAGACTTGTGCCACAAATGAACGTCCAAAATCAAAATGGCGAAAGTCAACTCTAAATGAACAGTCCAAAACAAAACTTTTTTAACACTTTGAACTTGGATTATTTACCTTAATGTTTTGTAATTTACACCTTTGATTTCATATCATTCTGAATCCTTTTAGGTTTGCTGCAATACAAGTTCCTAATATATTCTAGAGGGATATTTGTCCATGTGTCTCTAATGGCTGCCTCAAGCTTATCCAGGGTGTCGATAACTTCAGAGTCGATTTCTCAGTTGTCTTTTAAGTCAGTACCAAACATTTTCAATAATGTTCAAGCCGGACTTTAGGCCGACCATATCATGGAGTGAATTCTTTTTTCCACCTTGCATTGGTTTACAGAACAGGCTTCAGGATTGACACCGCCAATACGAGCCCTTTTCAAAATAACACAGGTCTACGACATCCTTCACTGTACAATTTTCTCTGAACTGTCCTTTTCCAAACACTAGAGTCCCTTACCTGATTAAAAAGTCGGATAATGTCCGTCAAGGTCTGTTATCTGTTTTGTTTGACAAGGCCTATGATAATGTCCGACCATCACGATCACTGATTTTCGACCGGGCACCACTTCTCGGCAAGTTTTCCACACTATTTCTTTTACGATATCTGTTGATAATTCCAGTAATTGTAGTCCTAGGTATCCCTAATCTATGAGCTTATTCTGATTGACGAATTCCCCAGTAATGTAAAGAAATTAAAGCTGTTTTGTGTCTGGGGTAAACATTTTTCTTCTCCCCACCATGACACTTCAAAACAAGAACAAAACAAGTAATGTGGCATATTTTAGACAAAATTACGTCATAATGACGTCATCAAACATTTTCATTTTAAATAGGGTAAATTAAGGGACATAACCCTTTGTTAATTTATCAAGATAAACGTTACACATTTGTGCCCCTTTTAAACATCACCGCTTTTTCGTACGTTTGGACGTTCATTTGTGGCACAAATCTGTATTTTTCAGTTAAAGTAATTTAATCGATTAATAATCAAGGGCGCATTAATCATTAATTTAATCGATTACTTTTTCAAGTAATCGACCCCATGTCTGGTTGTATACACAATTCTGCATCCACATCGCAGACGAAGCATGTCAAAATATGATCAGCCTACTTTTGGACATGATGTGAACATGGAATTGTCCATGGAATTGTCTGTGACCAGGCTTTTAACAAAGACAGCATTTGTGTACAATTATTATTATAACAGAAAAGCGTGACTTTTCAACAGAAACTACGCTGCAGTTATGAGGTTTTAGTTGAAAAGCAGCTAAATGCTGGTTATGAGCATTTTATTCTATTGCCTCAATGTTTTCCAAAGCTTTTTTTTATTTTGGGGAACCTAAAATCTGGTCTTGTTTGAGAGAGGGTTAACAAGCCCCATCTTGGCCATTGTCTGGCACTGACTAATGAAGAATATATCTAATTATCATGAAATCAGAGATTATGATCAGAATTATCAGACTATTTACAACTCTTTTATACAGGTTTCAGTATAACCCTTCAATCTAATATCTCGGCAAAGTCATGAAAAAGACAAACTGTACTCCCCCATTCCCCTCCCATAAAAAAAATCTCTAAAGATTCAAGTTTCAGTGTTCAATCTAGAGAGAGCCATGGCCAAAATGACCCCCTTCAAAATGAAGACTGGGCCCAAATGGTACATTTCAATCACAAATTCAAGAAGATTGCTCTTAACCCATTACCAAACAACAAAATTTTAGCCTAGTCCAAACTCATCGGTGTTGCAGACGACATTTTCCATTGAACAAAATTTAACATTTTTTTAACTTTCTTGGTAGAAAACATTGTGGGAAATGAAGAAATTGCTTGTCACAAGCAATTTCTTCATCTTCCACAATGTTTTCCAAAGCCTTTATTTTGTGGGGCGTCCAAAAGCGTCAATGTATTGGAAAGAGAAATCATGGAAATAATGTATAAACTTTTTCTTGTAGATTTATTTATTTCAAAACAATTAATTTATTTGTTATGGTTCGATACTTTTAAACCCCTGTAATTCAATAGCTTGTTTAATGTTATATTTGTATTGTATGCCACAAGCAATTTCTTTAGCTTCCACAGTGTTTTACCAAGCATTTTCCTTTATGGGTGTCAAAAAGCGTCACTGTATAGTAATCGGTTACCCATTACTGCACATTGACGCTTTTTGACTCCCTCACAAGAAAAGGCTTGGGAAAACATTGTGGAAAATAAAGGAATAGCTTGTCACAAGCAATTTCTTAATTTATCCCAATGTTTTCCAATCCAAAATTGAAAGAATTTTAAAACTTCATCAACTTGAAATTGACGTCTGCAACACCTTTCAAATTGGAACAGTAAAAAACTTTGTTGTTTGGAAATGGGTTAAAAGAGGGGTCATAAAACAAAGGTGTTTAGCCACTAAACAAATACATGGAGGCAGTAAAACAATGAACAATGTATAAACTCGGGTCTTTTATCAAATTTGTGAAAAGAGCTTATAAATCTGCTGTCAAGCTTTGATATTCATAGTTGAATAGTTTTCCAGAGTAAAAGAGATTTTTTTCCAAAAGTTCTAAATGGTCCAAATGCATGTTTTTGTCCCTTTAAACACCTCATTCAAATGAGCACATAAGAAAGGTGAAATGTATTGAACTAATCAGAATTTTGTGATAAAAAAGAAAATAATGAGGGAAAAAAGAAAGTATTTTCTTCCTCCCCCCCCCCCCAATGTTCTCGTATTTAAAAACTAGGAATTATCTGGGTAAGGGTGAACATCAACATAGGAGCATGGAATGACATAAGATTATGTATGATTAGCAAGCAAATGCAGTGATTACTAATTGGTCTGATTAGCATCACAAGCATATGGTCTGAAGTTCTGTCGGCCCTGAATGTATTATTACCCATTACCAGACAGCAAAATTTTAGAGCGAGATTTTTTAAGATTTCTTAAGATGTTTTTGATACAGCGTCTTTGAGACCAAGATTATAAGTGAGGTATTCCGAATGTTCCATACTTCATACAAATGACATCATCATGACGTCATTTGTATGAAGTACAGAGCATTCGGAACTCCGCGGTTTATGAATCATGGAGCATTCGAAACAACTCGGTCAATTCTCTCCCATATAGATTCTACAGAATTTACTGAGATAATCTCAAGAAATCTCGCTCTAAAGAATTAACGCACCTCTGGTCTACGGCAAAATTTTAGACTTGTCCAAATTCAAAGGTGTTGCAGAAGACAATATCAAGTGCAGGGTATTTTACATTTCCTGGTGTTTTTTGTCTAGAAAACAATGTGAGAAATGAAGAAATTGCTTCATTTTCCACAATGTTTTCGGAGCCTTTATTTTGTAAAGTGTGGAAAGGTGTCACTGTTTGGGGATGGGATATGATCTGAAGTTCTGTCTGCCCTTTAATAATATATTTTAAACCACATTCTAGACAAAACAGATACTCATAAGAAGTGCATCTACACTAGCTAAATGTTTTGAAAACTCAAAAAGAAAATACATGTACAAAGTTACAAACCAGATTTTCCCCCCTAATTCTTTTCATTGTGTAACATTTTAAAATACTCCTTATATTCCAAAATTTTCTCTGCTATTTTATAATTATATACACAATATTTATCAACTTTCTTTTAACTGCTGTAGCTTTGAAATTGGAACAGTCCAAACTTTTGCTGTTAGAGAATAAACTAAATCCAACTCAGGAGCAAATCACAATGTCCCTTTAACCCTTTCCCAAACAAGACCTGGTTTTGATGTCCCTAATAAAAAAGGGAGACAAAAAAGAAACTGCTGATGATTAGCAGTTTCTCCTTTTGTCTCAATATTTTCTGTACCATCTTATACACAAATTCCATCTTTAACAACATCCCATTTGTTATCTGCAGCAGCTTTTGAAATGGATCATCTTAGAAGTTTGCTGTTTGGGAAACGGTTAAATCCAACTCGGGCACAAAAAGCAAATCACAATAGCCATATAATCACAACTTCACAATCACATGTCAATCTCCAGCATGGTCCATCTCCACTCAAAACAAAAGATAGAAATAAAGCCGGACTTCCTAATAAAAGGAAGTAAGTGTAACATCAATACTAAGTACTTGCTGTTAATCCCTTAGCCCACCACTAATCAATAAGATGCTATCATGTAATGGCAATGAATTTTGTGCTAAAATAGAATTAAGCTGTGGGGTAGTTTTGAAGCTGTAGTGGCATTACATTGATTTCCATGAAGCTGTAGAGGGGCCGATACAGCTTATTGGGCTGGGTAGAACACTGAGGGGGTAATGGCTTTGTTATTTCACTTGATTACTATGGTTGTATTGCAACAGCTCGAGCACCTAACCATGGATTCCAGGTATTTCTCTCACCAGTACCACCACAATATCCAAACCAAGCACCCAGCTGTTCTCCCACATAGATGATTTACACCCATTGGTGAGAGACAAAATGATGTTTTAGGTTGGTCAAATGTCCGAATGGCTATTGGTTGAGCTTGTATTCAAACTCACAACCCAGAGTCCCCTGGACTGACAGACTACAACATTACTGAGCTACAGGAGCTCAGCTCTTTGTAGAATGTAAATAAATTTTGGCTAGTCTTTATATCCAAATCAGAATGGTGCAAGTATTGTTTATTTACTTACCCTAAACACTCTTAAGGGCGGTTTACACGGTCTGCTTTAGCATATCTGCTTTAGCATGTATGTTTTTAGCACACATGTTTTTTGCGTTCACACGGTATGTTTTAGCACATGTGCTTTTGGTGGAAGTTAGCCGACCTAGGTCAAACAGTTCACTGGTCAGTTGTAGAATGCAGGATAGTGAAATATTATACCCTCTGTGCCTTTATCCTTTTTGATATCGCAAAACATTGCTGAGAAAAGAGACAGTGAATCGAAACCAATCTTCCATCATGTACTCTAATCTTAAATATAAATGTCTGTTAAAGTTCAATGGTTTAGCATGACAAATGTTTTTGCAGATTTTCAACATTTTCTTCTCTTGTCAATGTTTTGCCTAGCCATTTCTACAAGAGACGTCAAAATCAGGTCTTGTTTGGGGAATGGATTAATACAAATCAAATTACAATAGTTTTCATAGTCTTGAAATTCCCCATCATAAAGATTTCAACGATATATAGAAGTTAAAATCTGGATCAGACTACTATAGTCAAGATCAGAATGACTAACATAATTAGTCTTTTTGCAGATCATTTATTATCATTATTAACAATAAATATAAAATGAAAAAATGAAATTATTGACATCTTTTTGATAAAACATGTTTGTAAAAAGACTATATTTTTGAAGTCTGATCTAAACCTGGTCGTTTATATTCAACAAAAGATAGTATTTAAGGTAAAGATCAGCAAGATGTCAAATATAATTACTTAAAAACAAGAACTAAGATTATTGTACTAAAACTATGTTTAGGTAATAATAAAAGATCATCATTTTAACCTGGCCGCGGCCATGACGCAGCTGGAAGCGCATCTGCCTCTCATTCGAGAGGTCTCGGGTTCGATGCCCGGCCGCGGCAAATACCCTTACTGACAAAAATGTCACCCATCAATGGTTTGATATCATGAACCTATGTGGGGGAGCAGCTGGAGGCTCGGTAAGGGTGTTGTGGTAGTACTGGTATTAGAAACTACAGGAATCCATGGTTAGGTGCTCCAGCCGCTGCGATATGACCTTAGAAGTTGAAAACGGCGTAAAGCACCAATAAACCAAACCATTTTAACCCATTACCACAAATTGACTCTTTTTGACTCCCTAAAAGATGATGGCTTTGGAAAACATTGTGGAAAATGAAGAAATTGCTTGTTTCTTCATTTCCCACAATATGTTCCATACAAAAATAACAAAAAGTGTAAAACTTCATTAAATTTAAATCGTCGTCTGCCACATCTTTGAATTTGGACAAGTCTAAAATTCTGTCATTTGGTAATGGGTTAATAGTTACCTGTAGATATTCTGTGGGTTTTTATCATGATTAATGAGGGGCTGACCAGTGTTTGTTTATTTTACCGGTCATATCTCTGGAATCAGAGAGCTGATTGGTCAATTTCCGTCTGCTTTTTCACTAGAAATAGAGCATGCTCTAAAACGTCTGCTTTAGCAGATATGCTAGCAGAAAGCCCATTATCTGGGGTTCACACGGTATGTTTTAGCACATCTGCTAAAGCATATATGCTAAAGCAGACCGTGTAAACCCCCCTTTAAGAAAAGGTCACTTGAATTTATTTAAAGCTCACGTTTCACTTTCTTTCTTTTACTCTCAAATCACCAACAGAAATTCCAAAATCTGTAAACTAGCAATTATCATAAAATAGACATTGCCAACACGAAAGAAGTCCTCTTTAAATCTTGTGTTTAACCTTTTCTCAAACAAGTCCTGGTTTTGACCCCCTCCCCCTCCCCAACAGAAAGGCTTGGGAAAACATTGAGACAAAAGGAGAAAATGCTGAAGATCAGCATTTTCTCCTTTTGTCTCAATATTTTCCATGCCATATTATACATAATCCTTCCTGTGTAAATTTAAAGTTTGTTTTCTTGTCTGCAACACTTTCAATTTAAACAACCATACAATATTGTGATTTGAGAAAGGGTTAAAAGGAAACAATATCTTTTAAAATGTCAAATGGTCATGCTTTATTGGGAAACTGTCAAGGGAGTTAATCATTGTATATTAATTTCACTTTCAATCTAAACCAATAACAGTTATCTACCTTGTAAGTGTAGACCAAGATAAGAAACATTTGTTGATCAAACCTAGACACTTTCCTAAAAGACACAATTTTAGGTCGGTCCGAAACATAATGAAGGGGGTTTTTGATAAAGAAGATTTATATACAAAACAAATTAGAAAAAGATTGAGACAAAAGGAGTAATGCTGGTTACCAGCATTTTCTTCTTTTGCCCAAAAACTCTACCAAGGATGTCAAAACCCAGTTTTCTTTGGGAAAGATTTAAGCCTTTCCCGACAGCATGACTTGAGATTTGATTCAACCCTTCACAAACAAGACCTAGTTGTGACATTCCCCAATTGACTCAGTCGATATGATGTCATAGCCTCACTTTCATTTTTTCATCGAGGGTACTTCCTCAGTCTTCATCATTACAGGATACCATTATTGAGGCAGAATATTTCAAAAATGCATCATTAAAATTCATTAACAAAACTCTTTCTTTAAAGAATGTGATTTAAACTTTCTAACTACCAACGCATTTTAGTAATCATGCATAGTCGTCCAGATATCAATGCTGAAAGTTGGTTATGCTTTAACAAAAAAGACCGAAGCTTTGAATTTCATCTCCACCAAATGAGTGCAGGTGCGCTTTTTATGACTGACCATGTTTTTGATTGGCTGAAGGGATTGTGTCAAGAGAATCAATAGAAAAGTCTAAGGAAAAATTGAGACAAAAGAAGAAAATGCTGCCTGGTAAACTGCATTTTCTACTTTTGTCTCAATATTTTGTATGCTTTACTGTACCAAATTCAATCTTTATCAACATCCATTTGTTGGTTGGGAAATCCCTTCCAATCTTTTCAAAAATTGCAGAATGTTTACTGGACATTAGGTCTGGTGAAAAAAATCATTTACCAAACCAAATTTTTTTTTACAAGACCAAAAATTTTTACAAATAACAAAATCAACATCTGGCCCCCGTTTTACTAACGAACGTCAATTATTTTTTGCGTAATTACTTGTAACAACAAACCTGGTTGGCCTTATCCGATTTTTCGTGCAATCAGATGCTGTGTTACACAGTTTACACAAAAATATTATCGTAAGTTCGTTAGTAAAACGGGGCCCTGATCTTGAAGCAAAATGAGAATTTTCTCAAGTTTTTTGATGATTTTACATGGAATTTTAAACTATCTTCACAATCTAATTGTTCTTGAGCAGCCAGGCCTTTATTCAAGTGTTTGAAAACGCATATTACATGTCGTAATTGAAACTCACATTTTGCAAAATTTTACCAAGTTCCAATCACTGCCTTAAAATATTTTACCGGACAATCAGTCCTGTGAACTACAAATCTATACCAGACCAAGTCAATTTTGACGAGTTTCGGAAAGACTGCCCTTCAGGGATTTCACTACCTATTGGTTTCCAAAGTTGTAGTTTTGGAAAAACTCTTATTCTATTTTTAAATTGGTATTTTTTTTGACACCGCATAGTCGTTTGTCTGAGTACGCCGAAAAATGTAGGCCTACCCTTGAACAATTCAAAATTACTCAAATAACACAGGGGTCTAGTTTGCCAAAATTTGGGGCCGTTATTCGGCCCCATACACAATGGCAAAAAGTATCTTTTTTTCCCAATTCTCTGGTGAAAATTCCTAATGAGGGCCCAGAATGCCCCATGTTAAGACCTCATCTTCATTTACAAACATTTTGAAGACAGTTTCAGAGTAGATTCTTAAACAAAACTATGTACAAATGCATTTTACACCACTACAGTCTAATTTGCAGCTGAAACTGAGTTTAAGTATGAATACAAACTTGATAAAGTTTTTCCCAATTTAGGTTAAAACGTCCCTATTTTTCCCAATTTCACTGGTCCCAGGTCCCAAACAAAAATTGGTAGCAAGACCCCTTCTTCTTCCAGTACTGTACATCATCCCTCTCTGGGGCATTGTCGTACAATGTATTTACAAGGTCTCTTGTGTGGCGCTTTAAAACTGATAACAACTAGGTGAGGTGCAGGTTAAAAATAAAAACATCGTAGTTGGGTGGCTACGGAATGAGGCCCCTCTTGAAGTCCTCGACGCTGTTCATAGTGGCAATGCTGGCTGGGAGCTGGTTCCACAGTCTGATGGCGGAGGGAAAGAAGGAGTGTCTATAAACATCGGTATGGCCAGGGGTAAAAGTTGAAAATTTTGAAAAACCTGAAAACCTGGAAAAGTCTGTATTTATATAGTAAAAATCGAGAAAATGGGGCATTTTGGAATACTCAAAAACCTGAACTTCAGGCATATGCCTGAAAACTTTTACCCCTGTATGGCAGGATGGTATGAGGTACTTGCATGGGTTTCCTCTGGTATTTATGGCCACTGGGTAGAAGAAGACAGAAGGTGGGATGTCAATCAGGTTATGTGTAATCCTGTATACCATGACTAGCTTAGCATTGGATCTTCTTTACCCCTGTAACATAATCATCCCAAAACAATGCAGCAGTCTGCTCATACTGTAAGTACGAAAACTATCAACACCCTTTTTGACAAAAATGTTGATTTGAACTATTCTAACTGGTGCAAAAGACACTATAACAATATTAGTGCGAGCGCATAATTTCGTATAATCAGACATTTCCGTAAAACACTCATAGAATTACGGGAATTCTATTTCTTTTTATCTTTTTAACCCATTAACCTAACAACATGAAAATGAAATAATCAGGCGTCAGTTAATGGGTTTTCATTTGAACATCTACTGACTGCACCCGCAACTGGTGTCTATTGAAACAATTACATGAAAATAGGATGGGAAAAGTGGACATTGCTCATTGAATAATTTCTTCTTTTTACATGGTTTTATGGGAAGGTTTTAATGCACAATTATTGTGGTCTCTTTTGTGTTTTGTGTTGTATTATCTTAGTATTCTTAAGTGTAAGAAGACTCATGTGTGCACCAATAATAAAGTGTGTTTATTAGTATTTTATCCGAATCAATGTCACGTCCGAAAAGTGACGAATGATGTCAACAAAAAACTTTTGACCATCATCAGCATCACTTCCAGAAGTTCGTTAAATCAAGGAATATGCAATACAAAATGAATATTTGTAGTCTCTACGTCAGAAAATACCATAAAATTCATATAAATCTAACATTCCATATGTGTTAATGAGATGAAATCTCAGCATCCAAGAAAATTTTGGCAGATTCTAAAAATAGCACAAAAGATTCTGTTCCGATGCCCTGGAACTAATCGTCTAAAAGTTACAAATTGAAAAAGGTAGATAGATAAAACGTAAGACATGAAATGAAATACCTGTTTTCTAAGTCTATAGGCAATGTTTTGTCCATCTTTTCTTTCAGAAACGATTGTCTGGCCCATTTGAAAAGTCTAATCTACCGCCAGTGTTCGAAGATTGACAACTCGCACATGCGCAAAGAAAACAAAACCTTTCGTACAACCTTTATTTCGCACTTTTTAAGACCTCAACAGATTAGTTATTTAAGGACAGATCCTCCAGTTGTTACTGCGCAACTTACTGCGCATATCCTAAATAACGAAATAAAGCTGTTTCAGTAATTGGCCTTTTTCAGAAATGTATTTCTTACATTTAGTTAATGTTTGGTTGATAAATGACAAGACCCTTTTCGGTTTTTTCAATTTTCTCTGTTTGGTCAATTTAAGTGTAATAGTACTCGGATGGTACATTTCGCTTTCTGTTACGCGTTCAAAATGTGGCGTTAGCGATAGGAAACGGAGCAACAAAAGCAACGTGGTGTCTTTATGAGATAGTCCGCTTCAGATGGACATTAAAGATGACACGTTTTATTATCTAAGGCTGGTAATAAGGAAGAAAATGGATAAAAGTAGTGAAACAATTTCGGACAGAGCTGTAAAAAGTAAACCAAATTTTACCTATAACTAAGAAAAACGCTTGGTTTGATATATTTTTCTTTTTTTGTTTTTGTAGGTATGACCAAGCACTATGTCTATACCAAAAAAGAAAAAATTCTTACCGCTGGAATATTTTTTATTATCAGAAACGTTGCGAAAAAGGAGCAATTTCAGCTACTTTTGAAAGAATGTTTTACTAAAAATTTCAAAATCATCACTAAATTTTCCCAAATTGATACTCATTTAGACAGAATAAAACATATTTAACACAATAAAGACTTATTTATGTCATCCTAGTCATTTCGAACATCTTTTTGGTGGGTATCTAAGTGACACCTCATTTTTGCAATTTTAGACAAGAGTAGTCTCCCTTGAAATTCAATAACTTTTTAATTCGCTTGGTGACCTATAGTTTTTAAGTCATTTTTTTACTTCTCATATATTTAGATATCAGTACACAAAAAATAAAAAAATTCTTACCGTGGGAAATAAATGGAGGATCTGTCCTTAAACCCATTTCCACATACAGTGGCGGATCCAGAGGGGGTTCAGGGGGTTCGAACGAACCCCCCTCAGTAGCCTTATTATTTCATTTTCATGCAGAAATTCAGTCAAAATTGCATAAAACCAGGAAAACGAACCCCCCTTCTGTATGTCCAACCCCCCCCCCCCCTTTAGAATTTCCGAACCCCCTTCACAGAAATCCTGGATCCACCGCTGACATAGATCTACTTTCTTAATGACGATTTTGGGCGAAAAATAAGATGAATGCATTATTAAGAATTGCGTCAAACAGAAAAACTGTGACACACAATTTCTTTCCACGATTTCTTACGCACAGAAAGACATAAAATGCAAAATTTCAAAATCGTCGTCTGCAACATCTTCGAATTAACGAATTTGGATTCTGTGGCTAATCCAGGATTTTTTTTGGATGGCAGACTCGTATTCCTGAAACAATTTAATAGGGGTGGGGGCTGTGGGGCTTGCTTTAAAACCCATTCCCACACACTGACGCCTTTTGACACCCTTTTAGGTAATGACTGTGGAAAACATTGTGAAAAATGAAGAAATTGCTTGTGACAAGCAATTTCTTCATTTCCCACAATGTTTTCTACGTAAAAAGACAAAGAAATAATAAATTTCATTCATTTGAAATTGTCTTCTGCAACATCTTTGAATTTGGACCAGCCTAAAATTTTGCCGTTTGGTAATGGGTTAATTAAGCCCCTTTCCGAGCCAGTGTCCGAATATTGCAGGGGCTTAACTGAATTTTCCCAAAACTTTGTGTAAAGGGAAAATTCGGCTTCTATGACCAACTTGCGGGGGCTTACCCCCCATCCCTTCGGGTCTGAACGGACTTCGAAAATACAAAAGTTATGGGTATTTGTTTTCATAGTAGGCCTAGGCACTATTACACAATTTCTACTGATTTCTGCAGACCACAGAGGGGCTTGAGCCTTGGTTTGACACCCCATGGTTCCACCACCGAGTCCGAGCAGTCTGACAATTTCAAACGAAAATATAGGTTGAGCCCTGGTCGTGAACATGCAGGCCTACAATTTCACGTCCACATCGGGTCCAAATCACGGCTAAAAAGAGCCACCCGTGGCACGGACGCTGTTGGACGCGCTGCGACACTGAAAATTCTTCACTGAATTTCTGCATGAAAATGAAATAATCAGAAAGTTCTAGATAAGGGACTCCCACACACTTCACTGGAACCGCCACTGGTCTGGCCAGTCTCATCTTCGAAGATGGACCAGTCTGTAAAATGTGCCTTCTGGTTATGCGTTAATTAACCCATTAGCCTTCCAAACGACAAAATTTTGAACTTGTCAAAATTCAAAGATGATGCAGACGACCTTTTCATGTGAATGAAATGTTACAATTTTTGGTCTTTTTACGTAGAAAACATTGTGGGAAATGAAGAAATTGCTTGTCACAACCCATCATTAGCACCAAAGAGTCATCTCTAGGCAAAATTTGAAAAGTGCTAGTAGATCTTAAATTGTGTTACATTTCCATTCCAAATACAAATATTTAATAAGCATTTTGAACTGTTTAGATTTTTGAATTCGTGCATAATTATGGAAATATTTGACAAAAATGTTATAAATTACGGTTAATTACCCCCCTTGCATATGAATATAGAGTAAAATAATATTTGTAAATTATTTTCTTCTTGAAGCATAATCTTGAAATCCGGCACTGTGAATCAACTTATGTGAAGTGTATTTACAAGTGTGTGTAATTTGATGCATTTCGTATGGCTAGAGAGTGGTGTTTTCATTCTCAGTTCGTAAACCTAAAGATGTGCATGGGCGCGGTAAGACGCGAAATAGGCCTACTCAGATACTCCAGCATCTGTTTGCGGACTAATGTCTGAACTGACAGCAAGCCGAGCCCGGATAGCTCAGTCGGTTACGTCGGAGTCTGTCAATCCAGGGGTCTCGAGATCGAACCCCGGCCCGGCCAGTATTCATTCTGACATTTGATAAAAGTCATTTGTCTCTCACCAATGAGTGTGAATCATCTATGTGAGAGCGTAGCTGGAGGCTCGGTTTGGATATTGTGGTTGTACTGGTGGGAGAAATAGCCTACCAGGAACCCACGGTTAGTTGCTCCAGCCGCCGCGATATGATCATAGAAGTTGAAAACGGCGTAAAACCCCAAATAAACTCATACTGAACTGGCAGCAACAGGAAAATGGACCCCTCCATGTACACGGTGTATAATCACGTGACTCAGAATTTCCAATAATCTTCAATATCTGTTTTAGATAACATATTTGACCAATTTGAATTCGGTTTGAAGCAGAGAAGGTGAAAAATGTCAGGAATAACATAGTTGTGGTAGATTTTTAAAAAATCAAGTGATGAAAAGGTTAGGCTATTGAAGATAAACAAAAATTTTGGTTTATCTTCAATAACTTTTTATCAGTTGATTTTTCAAAAATCAACCACGTCTTTCTAAATGCGTGACGTCTGTCCACATTCTCTGCTTCAAACTGAATTCAAATCGGTCCAGTATTTACAAAATTATTGAAGATTTTCTGAAAATATTGTATCACGTGATTATCCACCGTGATCTTGTGTAGGCCTACTTACACCTCTTTTGTTTCTTTTTGTAGAATTACTGGATAACTTTTCTGCTTTTGCATGATATGCTTGTTTAACCCTTTCCCAAACAAGACCTGGTTTTGACGTCCCTAATAGAAAATGCTTTGGAAAACATTGAAACAAAGTAAGAAACTGCTGATAACCAGCAGTTTCTCCTTTTGTCTCAATATTTTCTGTGCCATATTTTACACAAATCTTATCTTTTATAACATCCATTTTGTCATTTGTGACAGTTGTAGTTTTTAAAGCTGATCACCCTAAATTTTTATCGTTTGGGAAAGAGTTTAAAAATCTAATTTTTCTGTAAACTCTAGGACTAGCCTTTTTTTGACTTTTTTGGCGTTAAGGTATATGACCCATCATTAAAAATGCAACTTTCTAGCCATGGGGCATGCATCAAATTACACACACTTTTAAATAGACTTTAAATAAGTTGATTCACCGTGCCGGATTTCAAGATTTTGCTTCAAGAAGAAAATAATTTACAACTATCTTTTAAGTCTTTATTCATATACAAGGGAGGTAATTTATAGCATTTTTGTCACATATTTCCATAATTATGCATTGATTCAAAATTCTAAACCGTTCAAAATGCTTATGTTTGTATTTGGGACGGAAATATAACAAAGTATAGGATTTACTGTCACTTTTTGAATTTCGCCTCTGGCTCTTTGGTGTTAATGATGGGTTGTATACGTTAAGTTCAGGGACTAGCCTAAGTACTGCCGATCAGATCAACTCGATGGCTAATGCTAGGTTCCCACTGCCGATCAAACCAATCCGATCAAACTCGAACAAGCGACCAATGTACAAATTGAATTCGGTCGACACGTTTGATCAACCTTACCAAAACAAAACTTTGCCGAAATGTTGGTGACGATAAGACCTTGTCTGAGTCCAATTTTCAGCTTGACCGGAATCTTAAATTTAATGAAATATTCATTTTCGTGCCATTTTCGATATTATTTTTACCCTCACAACCATAAATACTAACCAACCAACACAAAATGTGAACTGAACCCGGTTGATTACAAGATCTTTAATCTGGTAAATTTTCATTCTGATCCGAATCTTACATCTGGTTTTGCATGTCAAAAATATTCATGGGCGATGGAGTAGAAAATTGATCGGAAGCGAATTTTTGATCGGTTAGAAGATCTGCCTGATCGGAAATCAATCATCCGGCGGAGATTGAATGTGATGGGGTTGATATCTTTTACCCGACCTGCACCAAACCTGCATTCGATCCCCTCGACTTGTACTTGTTTGACTCCTGACCGCATCCCGATTAACTCGAACTCTGTTCCACCTGTTCACTCGATCAAATCGCTTATACAGGTCGCAATTAATCGACTAGAGATCTATCGAGCAGAAGTGATTTGGTAGGATTTTAATGGGAACTTTTGTTGAGCGGATCGGAGGTAACCCTTACATTAAGCTCCCCTGTCAAACTCAACTAAACGACTTCTCGATCTCTAGATAATCGAAATGCAACATCTACAGTCAATTTGATCGGGCAAATTGAGTACCGGTCGAAGTGATCAAATACAGCTTGTCACTCTCCAAAGCCGAGGTCTTTTGATTAAGGAATACGACCCATCATTAGCTCTAAATGATTCGTGTAATGTCGGCTGTTTCCGCAACAACGGAAATAATCGAGCATGTTCGGATTTACGGAGATTTTTTAAAACATTTTTTGTAAAGAGACTTCTACATTAGATTTGAATTTATACGAGTAGTTTCTACAACGAATCCCAGCCGATGAATTTATAAAAACGTCAAATTAAACAACAAAAGACGAAAAAATCAAAATATTTTGGCATTTAGAATGACCTCCCTTTGCAAAATCACAAACTACAGCGCACCCAGTGACCTCCCCTGAATCAGAATTACGTACCTCTGACGTAATATGTCACTATTTGGAGGTTGATTCGCACCATAAATATTTCGTTCCATAACTTGTCACTTTGTTTACGGTAATTCGGGCTTTTTCTCTGGGAAAATGTAAGCTTGACCTTTGCCATTTCTTTCTGTTTCACCCTTTCCCAAAACAACTAGACACAAGATAAGACCAACTGATGCTTTCTCTACGCTAGGTTTGCGTGAAAAAAGAAAGCAATGAGAGAAAAGAAGCAAATACTGATACAAGCAGTTGTAATTATTTTCTCCGTAGAATTTCTATTTGATTATATATTTTTGTGTTTCTGTCTCGTCTTTTCCATCTCTTTAGCTACTAATAAGGCAGCAAACATGATTCAAACATGACATAAGAAAATTATATTCAAAAGTTGCTTGTTCACCTAACCCTTTCCCAAACAAGACCTAGTTTTGGCAGAAACCTATCTTTCTACAACATTCCTGGCTTTATTTTTTTTCAGAATGTTTCTTGTGATGATATTACCGTCCTCAACTCACACTCAGACACACAAATTTCTGGGGCATTTTAACAATTTTCGACATAGGCATGTTTGGCTGACGATTTACCTACAGACATGTACTTGTAACATTTTTATTTCTACCATTGTTAAAGTATTGAAACTTTGCACACATGCTTGTGGTCAGACATGTATATATTCCTTATTAAGGATAAAGACTGGGTAAAGATTCATTACCCTTTCAAATTTCTATTTGGGTAGACTTTTTATTCTTTTCATACTATGAAATTTCACAGGCCAACACTTTTTCGTTGAGCTATCCTGTCCACTGACAACTCTTGTTTTATAAACATTTTTGTTTATATATATGGGTTTTAATAGTAACATTTACTATTATATAAATATTCCAATACAAACAATAAAAAAAACCTGTAAAATTCGTATGGGACAATTTATTTAAGTATAATGATCAAAGAGTGCCATTTTCCTTAAGAAATTTGGGCGGTGGTAAAAAAGGGGGTGTATTAGTCAAAGTGATTTTTTTAAACTTGTGTACGGCGAAACTGTTTAACTTTTACTTTATTTGAAAGAATATACACATAGGAAAATTATGATCTTCCTTTTGTGCCATGCATTTTGATATATCATTAGAATTAATGTTATTTTAAATTGACTATTGTTTCAGATTCGTCCGAAAAGCCTGTCGAAAGTATGGTAGCTATGTATTACAAAAGCAAAAAAAAAAAAAAAAATAATAATATTTTGTCGCTGATTTATCATTATTATTTATTTACTTGTTAGTCCATTGTTGGGGATAATATAAGCTATTGATTAGATGCAAATACTTGTGTTTATTGCTTTTAATCATGCAGTTCTTGTGTTTAAAAGCTTACTTGGGATGTTTGGCATTTCATGATTTTGTATGACCCTGACAGCACTTTGATTTTGAGACGCGCTCAGCTGGACCAACTTGCCACGATGTCGGGGTAATTAGGTCCGGGCAGCGGGATAGGCCTAAGTTTGTCCGAGAAGATTATTTGGAATAAAATAAACTGACACGACACTGACTGACGAATTTGTTTTAAACCCTGTTTTCATTATAGGCTTAAATTAGGATTTTCATCCTAAGCCAAGCAAAGGGAAGGGGTTACGAGCATCAAAATTGTGGATACAAACACAAATGGCAACAAGTATGGTCGTACCCAGAAATTCTGTAATGCTGAGGTCTTAAGCATTTGGCCCAGTCCCTTTCCACGTCAAAGCGGGTTTGACGTCCGGTTTAGAAAAGGAATCGGAAAATATTATGGAAAATGACAAAAATTGCTTGTGACAAG
>OY804605.1:47706774-47810122 GCA_963680895.1 Fragum sueziense
TGCTAAATCTGGAAAGTCTGAGAGTAAGTATAAACCCTAAAATCATACTATAGAAATGTCTGGCCACAATGGCACATGCAAAGATCTCTGCATTCACTTCATGTCCATAGGGTGCCACCCCTAGAACAAATGTGTTGAATGCGCTGCACAGTTTTTATACGCCGCCGGAGGCGGACGTATATTAGCGTCATCTTCTCCGTCTGTCCGTCCGTCCATCCGTCCATCCGTCCGTACGTTAGTCCACTTTTCTTGTCAACACAACTCCTCCTAAGTTTCTGGCTGGATCTTCTTGAAACTTGGTCAATGTTATCACCTCAATTGGTAGATGTGCATGAAGGAAGGATTTTATGGTTCATTGAATTTTTGCCAGAGTTATGCCCCTTTAAAACTTAGTCTCTGGGCTTATTGAAATTGCAGCCTTGTCAACACAACTCCTCCTATGTTTCTGGCTAGATCTTATGAAACTTGGTCAACATTATCACCTCAATTGGTAGATGTGCATGAAGGAAGGATTTTATGGTTCATTGATTTTTGCTAGAGTTATGCCCCCTTAAAACTTAAGTCTCTGGGGCTGATTGAAATTACAGCCTTGTCAACACAACTTCTTCTAAGATTCTGACTGATCCTAATGAAACTTGGTGATGTTATTACCTAAATTGGTAGATGTGCATGAAGTAAGGATTTTATGGTACATTGATTTTTTGCTGAGTTATGCCCCCTTCAACCTTAGTCTCTGGGCTTAATGATATTTCAGCCTCATGAACGCAATTCCTTCCAGGTTTTTGACTGGATATTTAAAAAACCTTTTGTGAACACAACTTTTTACAGGTTTTTGTGTGAATATTTATAAATCCTTGTCAATGTCATTTTTTTGTCTCAAGTTTTATAAGTGGCGGGCGTATATTGTGACCATGGCACTCTTGTTCATACATCATACATGCCATGGCATAGGCAGTGCGGGCCGGTGGTATGGATGTGGCATTAATGTCTGGTCACAGGCAACTCTGGGTTCACTTCACATCCAAAAAGTGCCATCCCTGGAACGAATGTGTTGAATGTGTTGAGCAGTGTTTCATACATGCTATGGCACAGGCAGTGGTATGGATGTGGCATAAAATCAAAATTATTTTTGATGTGGTAATTTATAATGCCCCTGCAAAATGGATGTTATATTATACCCCTGCAAAATGAATGTTTAAGGAGGTGTACTGGAATCAGCCTGTGACATGTCTGTCCATCCGTGTACAAAATACTTGTCCAGAGCATATCACTGTCGACTGAAAGTAAAGTAGCTATGATCACGAGACTTTATGGCTGTGGTAGATCCAGGATTTCTGTGAGGGGGGTTCATTTTAACAAAAAGGGGGGTTTGTTTTACAAGAATTACACAATTTTGACTGAATTTGAAAATGAAATAATCATTCATGCTACACAGGGGGTCGTTTGAACCCCCCCAAACCCCCTCCGGATCCGTCACTGTATGGGTAGATAGTTCTAAGGAGAATTGCAGTGTACAAGGAGCATAACTCTACCTTGGTTATTTTGTGAGTTATTGCCTTTTGTTTTTTACAAAAACACTTGTCCGGACAAATGTAGTGGTGTGGGTATTTTATCACCTTTAGTCTTGAAAAGACGATTCAAATAAGTACCCACAACATAGGGTTTGGATTTGAAATGAAAATTATACAGGTAAGAAGAGCAAAGATTATGATGTACATGAGAACAGTATGGTTGTGGATATGAAGAAATATCTGGAAGAATTAGATCAGATCCCATGTTGTGGGTACACATTACTGAGTCCTTAGAATATATAATTGAGCCAGGATCTGGGAAAACATCCTTTAAAGCATTTGAAACGGCCAGGTTTCAAGATTGGACCGTGCCTAGATGCAGTCTAGTCAGCGTCCATGTTACTCTAAAATGGTTGTTACAGACCATGAGGAAGCTATTTGAGAACAGCATGGTTCCTGGTCAGACTGCATGTATCATCTTCGCAAGCCAAGGGTGACATCTACGACGTAACGTCGCTTCTGTATTCACCCTTGGCGTATTTAGTCCGATTTTCTTGGTCTCCTGGAAAGCCTTTTTATTGGTTCCAGCGAGGTCTCGCTGGAACCAATCAGATTGTTGACTGATACATTTGTTACGAGTAACCAAATCATGACAACGGGCGGGAAAAAGCATTGCATTTGCAACTCAAAAACGCGAAGATGGGCGATTTTTCCTAAGAATTTCACTGCGATAGACAGGAATTCCCTAACTTTAATCGACGAATTATTTTATTTTCGATAATTCTACCAAAAAAGCAGCTAACTTTTACATAATCCGCATGACGTATGACGCGAAAGACAACGCGCGTTAATGACGTCATCAATAATGGACGTAAACAACCAGCAGAACAACCGCTAGGCGGCGCTTCGTGATTTCAAGAAAATCAGACTAAATCCGCCAAGGGTGAATACAAACGTAGGTGGGTTCAACCTTGGCTAGCGAAGATGGCATGTATATGCAAGCTGATCTGGAACCATGTTGTTCTCAAATGCTATAAGGGATTTTTTTTCCAGATCCTGGGGCCTGTTTCATCAAAACATTTAAGACGTATTTTTGACTTACCAATGTCTGAAAAATTGCTTACAACAACATTTGCATAACCCAGGTCTTGATAGATTTGCAATATGTGTTTCTTGCCATCAACTTGTTGTAAGCTATCGGTAAGTCAAAAATATGTCTTAAATGTTTTGATGAAAAAGCCCCTGGCTCATATGTATAGGTAAGAAGAGCAGGGATTATAAAGAAGCTGAGGACAAAAAGATAGTAGATATGAAGAAATATCAGGAAGAATTCACTAAATGTTTATCAAAGCCTATGTTGTGGGTACTCATTTGAATCGTCTTTTCAAGACGATTCAAATGCGTACACACAACATAGGGTTTGGATTTGAAATGAAAATTTTACAGGTAAAAAGAACAAAGATTATGCTGAAGATGGGGACCGTGATGTTGTGGATATGAAGAAACATCAGGAAGAATTAGATCAGATCCTATGTTGTGGGTACACATTACTGAGTCATTAGAATATGTAATTGAGCCAGGATCTGGAAAAACATCCTTTATAACATTTGGGAAAGCTATGCTTCACGAGTAGTCCCTGCCTAACTGCATTCATACAGGGATCCATACTGCCGTCTTACCGTGTCTACAGCTCACAATGAAGCTATTGGAGACCGACATGGTTCGTGATCAGGCTGCATATATATGCAGCCTGATCTTTAACCATGTTGGGCTCAAAAGCCTTAAAGGATGTTTTTCCAGATCCTGGCTCATATGTATATATTTTACAGGTAAGAAGAACAAAGATTATGATGCAGATGGGGACAATGAGGTCGTGGACATGAAGAAATATCAGGAAGAATTAGATCAGATCCTGGATGGACTCAGACAAGACTTTATACAAAATATGGCACTTAGGACTAGCTTTGGTGAGTGTTTGTGCTTGTCTGTGTGTGTTTAACCATTTCCAAAAGAAGACCTGGTTTTGACGTCCCTAATAGAAAATGCTTGGCAAAACATTGAAACAAAAGAAGAAACTGCTGATAACCAGCAGTTTCTCCTTTTGTCTCAATATTTTCTAAGCAATATTTTACACAAATTCCATCTTGAATAACTTCTATTTTGTCATTCATGGCAGTTTTTGAAGTGGATCACCTTAAAATTTTGCCGTTTGGGAAAGGGTTAATTATTTCCCATCATTCAAAATTTTAGGATGCTCCTATTACAGTCAAAGCTTCATTTGATGACAAAATTGATGTTAATAAAGACTGGTTTTGTATACAACATAACATAGGGAATATTGAGGCAAAAGGAGAAAATGGTGTATTCAGCAATTTCTTTTTTTACCTCAATGTCTTTCCAAGAATTAGATCAGATCCTGGATGGACTCAGACAAGACTTTATACAAAATATGGCTCTAAGAACTAGCTTTGGTGAGTGTGTGTTTTGTATTTGTTTAACCCATTCCCAAACGGCAAATGGTTAGGGCGATTCTCTTCAAAAACTGCCACAAAAGACAAAATGGATGTTATTAAAGGTAAGATATGTGTAAAAAGTTGACAAAGAAAATATTGAGACAAATGGAGAAACTGCTGGTTATCATCAGTTTCTTCTTTTGTTTCAATTTTTTCCCAAGCCTTTTCCATTGTGGACGTCATAACTAGGTCTTGTTTGGGAAAGGGTTAAATATGTACAAAGTGAGCGTTTGTGGTTGTCTATGTGTGTGTTAAATTGTTTCCCATACAAAGTTTAAGGTGCTCCTTTTACAGTCAAAGCTACTGTTTATGACAAAATTGATGTTGATAAAGATTTGTTTTGTATACAATATAACATAGGAGATATTGAGGCAAAAGGAGAAAATGCTGTATTCAGCATTCTCTTCTTTTGCCTAATTGTTTTCCAAGAATTAGATCAGCCTCTGAAAACTCAGACATGACTATATATATGTGACTCGTCACGCTAAAAGGGACCTTATCCGAACTCCAAAAATCCAAATTTTGACTAACTTATCAGACTCAGCACAGGTCAACCAGATCCCGTATGCAAAAATGAACATGTAGTAAGATAGGGAAAACATTCGAGTTTAGAAAATTACATAAAAGTGAAAAGTGTCGGCCCTAGTCTGGCTGCGCAGACTGCGCAGACTGACTAGGGTCGATATTTTTCACACTTCCTATAAGGTCCCTTTTAGCTTGACGGGTCACATATACAAAACATGGCACTTAGAAATAGCTTTGGTGAGTGTTTGTTTATACGCTGCCGGAGGCGGTCATATATGGCGTCATCTTCTCTGTCTGTCCATCCGTCCGTCCATCCTTTCGTATGTGCGTCCACTTTTCTTGTCAACGCAACTCCTAAGTTTCTGGCTGGATCTTTTTGAAACTAGGTCAATGTTATCACCTTATTGGCTAGATGTGCATGATGTAAGGATGGTACGGTTCATTGATTTTTGCCCGAGTTATGCCCCCTTAAAACGTAGTATGTGGGGCTTATTGAAATTGCAGCATTGCTGCATATTTTGTGACTATGGCACTCTTGTTTGTATTTGTTTAAATGTAACTGTTTCTCAGAAGACAAAATTATAGGGTGCTCCAATTACAAAGATACTGCAGTTGACAAAATTGATGTTGATTGGTTTTGTGTGTACTAGTTATATGGTTATATATAGCATAGAAAATATTGAGGCAAAAGAGGAAATGCTGGTTTTCAGCATATTCTTCTTTTGTCTCAATGTTTTCTATGCTTTTGTGAAAGTTCATGCTTGTTTGTGTGTGTGTTGATTTCTCAACAGCTTAACCTTTTTCCAAACAAGAGCTGGTTTTGGCCTCCCTAAGAAAAAAGGCTTGTTCGCATAGTTTTCGAAGTTGATTGCATAAAGTGCATAAGCTTTACAGCTTCTATGGCCAAAAAGTTGTGTTTAAGTCCTTATGAGAAATTAATATGTTTATGTATATGTCTTACAATTACAGCATCGTTTGATAAACTAATAATCAAGACAGATGATGGTAAAATACCTCTGAATCAGATTTCTGTCACATATGCGGATTAGATTTTGTGTTTGGGAAATAGCCTAAAAGGGTTAAATCCTGACTCGTCTTATTTTTACAGCATCGTTTGATAAACTAATAATCAAGACAGATGATGGAAAAATACCTCTGAATCAGATAGCTGCTATTACACAGAAGAGTCCAACATTAGTCATGATTGATCTTAATAAATCTAGAAAGGTAACATCAGTTTTCTTGATTAAACCCATTACCAAACAACAAAATGTTGGACTTGTCTAAATTCAAAGATGCTGCAAACGACAATATAAATTGAATGAAATTTCGCATTCTTTGATCTTTCTGGGTAGAAAACATTGTGGGAAATGAAGAAATTGCTTGTTACAAGCAATTTCATTTTCCACAATGTTTTTGAAAGCCATTTTCTTGTAGGGAGTCAAAAGGAGTCATTGTGTGGTAATGGGTTAACCCTTTCCCATACAAGACCTGGTAAGGCTGGTTTTGACGTCCATAAGGGACTTTGTTTGGGAAAACATTAAGGCAAAAGAAGAAAATGTTGATGATCAGCATTTTCTCCATTTGACTTAATGATTTCTGTGCTATATTACTCACAACTTTTACCTTTAAAGACATTCAATTCATCGTCTGCAGCTGTGCAGCAGCTTTCTCATTAGACCACCCTAAGATTTTGTCGTTTTTGGGGAATGGTTAACTTTTGTAATATCTTTCTTAAACCATTCCCAAACAACTAAATTTTAGGGTGATCCACCTCAAAAACTGCCACAAATGACAAAATGGACTTTAGTTTAGATAGAATTTGTGTGAAATATGGCGTAGAATATATTGAGACAAAAGGAGTAACTGCTGATTATCAGCATTTTCTCCTTTTGTCTCAATGTTTTTATGCCCCCGTATTGAGAGATCGGGGGCATATTGTTTTACTCGTGTCCGTCTGTCTGTCCGTCTGTCTGTCTGTCTGTCCGTCCGTCTGTCCGAAAACTTAACCTTTGCCTTTTCTCCAAAAGTATTTGACATACAAAGCTTAAATTTGGTATGCAACTTTCTTTCAATGATATCTATCTGTTCCATGCAATTTGAGCTTCCTCAAGGTCATCCCTTAACCCTTAATAACCCTTTACTCCACGAAAACTTAACATTTTAGAAAAATGGCCATTTCGGGGGCATTTGTGTTTCACAAACACATCTTGTTTCTAGCCTTTTTTTTGCAGACACTTGAAAACCGGGTCTTGTTTGGCAAAATATGATTAACCCATTTCTGATTATTGATGCTTTTTGACCGCTCGCAAGATATAGGCTGTAGAACACATTGTGGAAAATGAAGAAAGTGATTGTAACAAGCAATTTCTTCATTTTGCACAATCTTTTTCCCCCTAAAAAGACCAAGAAATGTCAATTTTTTATTCACTTTAATTATTGTAGTCTGCAACAACTTTGAATTTTGACAAATCTAGAATTTTGCTGTTTGGTGATTGGTTAAAACTTTCCCAAACAATACTGATTTAACATCCCAGATAAAAATGGATTGGAAAAACAATGAGGCAAAAAGGGAGAATGCTGAAAACTTTCCTCTTAATACTTTCCATGCTGTAGTACACAAGTTATAACTTATATGTAGCCAGGTACAGGTATTCGGTGATAGTTATATCATATGGCTATATATTGGCATGTAAATCTAAATTTCACACATTCTCTGCTTTTAGTTTACATGTGTAATTCAGTTGTGTGCACATGTTTTAGTATGTTGCGGATGTATGAAAAGCATTACAGAATTCTTCCATGATCCTGAATCTTGTTTTGTGTTAATGTGGTGTGGATGGTGGGGTATGATAACATTTAACCCTTTCCCAAATGGCAAAAGTCTTGGGCAGTCCAACTTGAAGGCTGCTGCTGCTGACAAAGAAATGTTGTTAATCCATAACCAAACGGCAAATTTTTAGTATAATCCAAATTCAAAGATGTTGCAGACGACAATTCCAAGTGAATGGAATTTTGAATTTTTTGGTCTTTTTACGTGGAAAACATTGTTGGAAATGACAGGGTTGCCAGCAGTTTTGAAAAGTCAGGGAAATTGGATATTTTTTCAAGGTCAGAGAATTGTCAGGGAATTTTGAAATTTGGTCAGTGAAAAATGAAAATCCTGAAATGTCAGTGAAAAATCAGGGAAAAAATTATTTCAAAGGATGAAAGATGTTTGCTTTGAAGGTTTTCATTGGCTATGGCAGTCTTTAGGCATTTGATATTTGACTTTATCAAACTCACAATTAAGCATTGAATTCAAATAACAGTAAATAAAGTATAAAAGTGATTTTAAGAAGCCTAATACCTTCTCAACTTAGTGATTATCATTACCAGTTTTTTATCGTAGAACTTCATCCAACCTAAAGACTGAAAGGCTTTGCACATCTTGCCTCTAGAGCTGACTCATCAATTATATTTTCTGTTGTATTGTAGAAATATGATTCCAGAAAAGAGCATTCAACTAACTAATCAATAGAATTAGATTATTATCCCCCGCCGAAAAAATTTTTCGGGGGGGGGGGGGGGGGGGGGGATATTGTTTTTGCCATGTCCGTCCTTCCGTCCGTCCGTCCGTCCGTCGTTTCCGCGCTATTTCTTGGAAACTATAGACTGGATTTCGATGAAACTTGGCACACAGCTTCACTACAAAGAGGACATGCGCATATCGTCGGGGTTACCCGGTTCGACCATTGAATTCAGAGTTACTGCCCCTGACTGTTTAAGCCATATATATACAGAGTGATATTCGTTTCCGCGCTATTTCTTGAAAACTGTAGACCGGATTTCGATTAAACTTGGCACACAGCTTCACTACAAAGTGGACATGCGCATATTGTCGGGGTTACCTGGTTCGACCGCCGAATTTAGAGTTACTGCCCCTGACTGTTTTAGCCATATACATACAGAGTGATATTCGTTTCCGCGCTATCTCTTGGAAACTATAGACCGGATTTCGATGAAACTTGGCACACAGCTTTACTACAATGAGGACATGCGCATATCGTCGGGGTTACCCGGTTCGACCGTCGAATTTAGAGTTACTGCCCCTGACTGTTTAAGCCATATACATACAGAGTGATATTCGTTTCCGCGCTATTTCTTGAAAACTATGGATCGGATTTCGATGAAACTTGGCACACAGCTTTACTACAAAGTGGACATGCGCATATCATCGGGGTTACCCGGTTCGACCGCCGAATTTAGAGTTTCTGCCCCTGACTGTTTTAGCCATATACATACAGAGTGATATTCGTTTCCGCGCTATTTCTTGAAAACTATAGACTGGATTTCGATGAAACTTGGCACACAGCTTCACTACAAAGTGGACATGCGCATATCGTCGGGGTTACCCAGTTCAACCGCCGAATTTAGAGTTACTGCCCCTGACTGTTTAAGCCATATACATACAGAGTGATATTCGTTTCCGCGCTATTTCTTGAAAACTATGGATCGGATTTCAATGAAACTTGGCTCACAGCTTCACTACAAAGTGGACATGCGCATATCATCGGGGTTACCTGGTTCGACCGTCAAATTTAGAGTTACTGCCCCTGACTGTTTTAGCCATATACATACAGAGTGATATTCGTTTCCGCGCTATTTCTTGAAAACTATAGACCGGATTTCAATGAAACTTGGCACACAGCTTTACTACAATGAGGACATGCGCATATCGTCGGGGTTACCCGGTTGGACCGCCGAATTTAGAGTTACTGCCCCTGACTGTTTAAGCCATATACATACAGTGATATTCGTTTCCGCGCTATTTCTTGAAAACTATACACCGGATTTCAATGAAACTTGGCACACAGCTTTACTACAATGAGGACATGCGCATATCGTCGGGGTTACCCGGTTCGACCGCCGAATTTAGAGTTACTGCCCCTGACTGTTTTAGCCATATACATACAGTTATATTCGTTTCCGCGCTACTTTATTGACAATGAAAATATGTTCGGCGGGGGATATCAATTCAACGAATTTGCTTGTTTATCTTGTCTCAGGCGTATGATAGGCATTTTCTTTTCTGTATATGAATTAACCATACCATACACATCAAATTAGTGGGTTTGATGACATTATATTGTAGATCTTTTTCTTTTTTAGGCCCTTCTTCATTAGCAGGAAAAATGAACAAATATGAGTTCAAAATAGACATTTTTCAATGATAACTGCCTTACAGACACTGAGTTTTAGGAAAAGACCCCAAAAATGTGATTAAGGCCAGATGTGTTATTTGTGGTGGAAGGTCATTTTCCTTAGGAAATGTGGGAAAGCAAGCCCTAAGGAGCCATGCAAAAGGGAGAAAAGCATACTGACAAACTTGCGTTAGTAACAAAGATTAAGAAAGAAAAAACAATAATGTCCCATCTTTCAAGGTTGATAGCACAACTTCAAGTTCAAAAATTCACATAAAAATGGGAAAAATGTTAAGTTTCTCCACTTTTGCTAGGTCAAGGGTCAGGACTTTTTTATACGCCCGAAGGGTCATATTATGTTATCGCGTGCATCGTCTGTCTGTCTGTCCGTCTGTCCGTCTGTCTGTCCGTCTGTCTGTCCATTAGCAAATTCGTGTCCGCTCCATAACTTTCAAACTATAAGGCCTATGGTCTTGAAACTTCACAGGTGTATAGATCTCATAGCTAGGGTGTGCAGAGTGCAAGAACCACAACTCTACCATTTGTAATTTTTGAGTTATTGCCCTTTGTTTGATTGAGTTAGCAAATTTGTGTCCGGTCCATAACTTTGAAACTATAAGGCCTACGGTCTTGAAACTTCACAGGTGTATAGATCTCATAGCTAGGGTGTGCAGAGTGCAAGAACCACAACTCTACCATTTGTTACTTTTGAGTTATTGCCCTTTGTTTGATTTTGTTCGATTCAGTAAGCAAATTCGTGTCCGGCCCATAACTTTGAAACTATAAGGCCTATGGTCTTGAAACTTCACAGGTGCATAGATCTCATAACTAGGGTGTGCAGAGCGCAAGAACCACAACTCTACTATTTGTAACTTTTGAGTTATTGCCCTTTGTTTGATTTTGTTTGATTCAGTAAGCAAATTCGTGTCCGGCCCATAACTTTCAAACTATAAGGCCTATGGTCTCGAAACTTCACAGATGTATAGATCTCATAACTAGGGTGTGCAGAGCGCAAGAACCACAACTCTACCATTTATAATTTTTGAGTTATTGCCCTTTGTTTAATTTTGTTTGATTCAGTTAGCAAATTCGTGTCCGGTCCATAACTTTGAAACTATAAGGCCTATGGTCTTGAAACTTCACAGGTGTATAGATCTCATAGCTAGGGTGTGCAGAGTGCAAGAACCACAACTCTACCATTTGTAATTTTTGAGTTATTGCCCTTTGTTTGATTTTGTTTGATTGAGTTAGCAAATTCGTGTCCGGTCCATAACTTTAAAACTATAAGGCCTATGGTCTTGAAACTTCACAGGTGTATAGATCTCATAGCTAGAATGTGCAGAGCGCAATAACCCTGACTCTACCATAATTTTCGACTTATTGCCCTTTGTTTCAATCAGTTGCAAATTCGTGTCCGGTCCATAACTTTCAAAATACAAGGCATACATTGTTCAAACTTCACATGTGTGTAGAACTCATAGCTAGGGTGTTTGATTACATTATCTCAATCTGATTAAATTTGTGAATATTTTAGTAGAACTCGGGTACTTGCAACACTTAGTGAATATTTTAGTAGTCGGTGAATTTTGTTTTATCGGATACCTGCAAAATACTTTTTAAAAAAAGCAAGGTATCAACAAATAGCACACACCCATTTATTTCTGAGCTTCGGGCGTATAATGCCACGCCCAGCGTTGCTCTTGTTAGGCATGCTGTAAAAGGAGTGGCCTAAGGAAGCCGTTTGGTCAGTGAAAAACATGTATTGGTCAGGGAAAAGTCAGTGAAAAGTCAGGGAATTTTGTTTCACCAAAGTGCTGGCAACCCTGAATGAAGAAATTGCTTGTCACAAGCAATTTCTTCATTTTCCACGACGTTTTCTAAAGCCATTATCTTTTGGGGAGTGAAAATGAGTTACTGTGTGGTAATGGGTTAAAGAAATTATATGTGTAAAATATTGCACAGAAAATATTGAGACAAAAGGAAAACATACTGGTTATCAGCAGTTTCTTCTTTTGTCTCAATGTTTTCCCAAACCTTTTCCATATGTACATGTTTCAGTATGTAGCAGATGTATAAGAAGCATTACAGAATTCTTCCATGAACCTTAATCTTGAATCTTGTTTTGTGTTAATGCCCTGCCTCTGCGGGTGGTGAGGTATTATAAATGATACAAGTTCTACTTTTACTATATCTTATTTAAGGTAGAATACCTGTAATGTGGCCATTTTTTTAGAATGATAAAACATTGAATTTCTTTTAGCGTTGTCCTGAAAGATTTTAACCTATTTGGCATGATTGTAAACATTCAGCGTTGGAAAGTTCCATCGTCAGATGTTTTCAATGTCTCCCAAATAATTCTGACGATGTGCAAATCTCATAAGGGGTGGATTACCTTAATTTTGTAAATTTTTCAGTATGTTGCGGATGTATTAGAAGCATTACAGAATTCATCCATGAACCTGAATCCTCAACAAGAGAAGACTCATACAATATTTATTAATATACCAAAGTAAGTCCCTCGTTTATCTCTGATTTATTGTAACCCTTTCCCAAACAAGACTTAATTTTGTGTAGAAATCAAATGGTATTGACAACCCTAGCTTGGGAAAACATTAAGGCAAAAGAGGAAACTGCTGATAACCAGCAGTTTCTCCTTTTCTCTCTGTTTTCTGTGCCATATTTTACACAAATATTACCTCCATTAACACCAATTTTATTTTCTTTATCATCTTGGAGCAACCAAAAATTGTGAGAGGGTTAAAAAACCTATCTTGCCACTCATCTGACACTATGTTTATTGTACATGTCACATTATGCTCCTAGGCATCTGTGGTAAAAATGTTAAGGTGTCGCATGCATGGGAACATAGTTTTGGGGACTAAAAAGGGACAAAAATGTGTTATTTTAGCATAAAAGTGGAATATTTGAAGTATTTTTTGCTGGAATAATCGAAGACATTCAGAAAGCATTTGAGCTAGGATCTGAAAAAAAAAACGTCCCTTAAGGCTTTTGAGCCCAACATAGATCCAGATCAGCCTGTGCATACGCACAGTCTGATCAAGATCCACATTGTTCTCTAATAGCTTCTTCGCGACCTGTAGCAACTTAAAGAGAACAGCATGAATGCACATTGGACTGCATTTGACAATAGGCTGATCTTATAACTCAAAGTGCCGTTTATCCTGATCTCAGCTCATTTGTAACATGTTTGATAAAGGGGAAGAACCTAATGTACAAAAATGTTGTCATATAAGAGATTTATGCAAAAAATGAACATAATGTAAGATTATTATTATTATTATCAAGTACCGAATTTATATAGCACTTTTATCATACGAAAGTACGTTCAAAAGCGCTTTACAAACATAAAACATAAAATCTACTAAAAAATAAATCATACTAATAAGAAATGTCATACATACGTTATAAGAAATATATGAGTATAAAAGTGAATGAACCGTGAAAGACGATACACATAAAAAAAAATAAAAAAAAATCAGTGTTTGATTTCCATAAATCTGCTTAAACAAATAAGTCTTTAAGTATTTCTTAAAACATGAAACTGTAGAAGCAGCTCTTATTTCGGATGGGAGAGAATTCCATAATACTGGAGCAGCACTCATAAAACTGCGGTCCCCATACATTTTAGTACGGTGTTTCGGTACTACAAGTGTTGTGCCATTTGTTTATAGATAGGGAAAACATTCCGGATTAAGAAAATTACATAAAAATGAAAAGTGTTGCCCCTAATCTGTCTGCACGGACTGCGTAGACTGACTAAGGTCAATATTTTACACACTTCCTATAAGGTCCCTTTTAGCGTGACGGGTCACATTTTTAAAATGTGATTATTCAGCATTATATTCAGCTATTTGTGACCCTAGCCCTCTAGTGCTTATTAAGGTTGTCCAACCCTAAAGAGGCTCACTGGATGACGGAGATATTTGGGTGGCATCATGAACATTCAGCGGTGACACTCCCCACTGAATTTTTTCGACATTTCCTGAATGTGTTTAGATACTTACAAAGAATGTTAATGACATCACTCAAAAAATCTCATTAGAGGTGGACTACCTTAACCCATTACCACATATTAAGTAGCAGTCCACCTAAGAATCATGCAAAATCGGGAAAAAGTGATTCATCCATAGTCACAGATTTACATCTAATGTGTCTTAACTTATGTAACTTTAGTCAAAAATCACAAAAATAATCTCAAATCCGCCGAAATTCCTACCGATGATATAGTTGTTAGGGGCCCTTAGCAACAAGGAAATTGCATTCTAATTTTGATCAAGAGGCATCATATTTTGATCATATTTTTCAAGGATATTTGTGCACGTTATTTAAGAAAGTTTATATTTTCGAGTAGTATGATATCTTAAGAATTTAAAAATTATGAAATGAAGCAGTTGATTTTATTGCACTTTGGTAACCATAGCAACCAATTTCAACCAAAATTGACAATTTTGAAAATGCTGAAAATACAGCATTTTACAGGATAATTTTCTAATTAGCATAGGGCTATACAGCATAGTTGTCACTTACAATACTTTCTACCATTACTGGGCTAAAACATATCAAAAATAATCCACTGTAGCATATTACAGTTTTTTCAGAAATTCTATTTGTATATGAGAAGGGTTTATCAAAAATCCACAAATTTATTGCTCTTATGGTATAAACACTGATACATGATTTGCCCTTAAAAGACTAGATATGTTTACATCTGAATACTTAAAAGTCTTCAATCGTTGCTAGTAATAAATATTGTCATGTCTTTCCACAAATTAATGTTTAAATTACCATGGGAATGGTTGCTAGGCAACAATTTAGTGATGCGAATATCTCAATATGTACAAAATATAGGCATTTAAGTTAATTTTTGCATCAATCTAATACAAATTGTTCATTTTTTTCAAACTTGAAATTATATAAGACTCAGTTTATTTTCCTTTACAAGAAAAAAGAGGGATGTTTCAGTACAATTAAGTAATCATTTTGCCATTTAAGCTGGCAAAAATGCAAATAACGTACCTTTGGCATACCACAATATATATGATTAAAGTACGAACATCTTTTGAAAATGTGATCCAAAAATGAAAGTCAGCATAGACATCCCCTATAACATAGACTTGAAGAAAGCTGTGGGACTCATGTAATTGATCAAATTGATTTGCGGCCATCTTGAATTTCAAAATGGCCGCTGGCAAGAAGCAGTAAAGGCCGTCTTTCTACCCTCTGACCTAATAGAAAATTGATATAAACATCATTTTCTATGTTTTAGCCTACACCGAATTCACGAAAAAGCATGTATAAGGCTTGTAATTAATGGATTTCTTTAGAATTTCTGATCACTTCGATGAAACTAAACATATGATGCCATTTGTGGGACAACTTTAGTTGTTGTCAAGGACACTGTGGAACCATGGAAACAATCAAAACATTTTCTTTTGTGTTTTTTTTTAGCTCACCTGAGCACGATAGTGCTCATGGTGAGGTATTGTGATACCGCTGTGTCCGTCGTCCGGCGTCCGGCGTCCGTCGTCAGTCGTCCGTCGTCCGTCGTGCGTCGTGCGTCAACCTTTGGCTTGTGTGCACTCTAGAGGCCACATTTTTTGCCCAATCAACCTGAAATTTGCTCAGAATGATTGTCTTGATGAAATCTCGGACAAGTTCGAAATTGGGTCATCTGGGGTCAAAAACTAGGTCACGGGGTCAAATCTTAGAAAAACCTTGTGTGCACTCTAGAGGCCACATTTTTTGCCCAATCAACCTGAAATTTGCTCAGAATGATTGTCTTGATAAAATCTCAGACAGGTTCGAAATTGGGTCATCTGGGGTCAAAAACTAGGTCACTGGGTCAAATCTTAGAAAAACCTTGTGTGCACTATAGATGCCACATTTTTTGCCCAATCAACCTGAAAATTGATCAGAATGATTGTCTTGATGAAATCTTGGACAAGTTTGAAATTGGGTCATCTGGGGTAAAAAACTAGGTCACGGGGTCAAATGTTAGAAAAACCTTGTGTGCACTCTAGAGGCCACATTTTTTGCCCAATCAACCTGAAATTTGCTCAGAATGATTGTCTTGATAAAATCTCGGACAAGTTTGAAATTTGGTCATCTGGGGTCAAAAAGTAGGTCACGGGGTCAAATCTTAGAGAAACCTTATGTGCACTCTAGAGGCCACATTTTTTGCCCAATCAACCTGAAAATTGATCAGAATGATTGTCGTGATGAAATCTCGGACAATTTTGAAATTGGGTAATCTGGGGTCAAAAACTAGGTCACTGGGTCAAATCTTAGAAAAACCTTGTGTGCACTCTAGAGGCCACATTTTTTGCCCAATCAACCTGAAAATTGATCAGAATGATTGTCTTGATGAAAGCTCGGACAGGTTTGAAATTGGGTCATCTGGGGTCAAAAACTAGGTCACGGGGTCAAATCTTAGAAAAACCTTGTGTGCACTCTAGAGGCCACATTTTTTGCCCAATCAACCTGAAATTTGCTCAGAATGATTGTCTTGATGAAATCTCGGACAAGTTTGAAATTGGGTCATCTGGGGTCAAAAACTAGGTCACGGGATCAAATGTTAGAAAAACCTTGTGTGCACTCTAGAGGCCACATTTTTTGCCCAATCAACCTGAAATTAGCTCAAAATGATTGACTTGATGAAATCTCAGACAAGTTTGAAATTGGGTTATCTGGGGTTTAAAACTAGGTCACGGGGTCAAATCTTAGAGAAACCTTGTGTGCACTCTAGAGGCCACATTTTTTGCCCAATCAACCTGAAATTTGCTCAGAATAATTGTCTTGATGAAAGCTCGGACAAGTTTGAAATTGAGTCATCTGGGGTCAAAAACTAGGTCACGGGGTCAAATCTTAGAAAAAACCTTGTGTGCACTCTAGAGGCCACATTTTTTGCCCAATCAACCTGAAAATTGATCAGAATGATTATCTTGATGATATCTCGGACAAGTTTGAAATTGGGTCATATGGGGTCAAAAACTAGGTCACGGGGTCAAATCTAAGTAAAACCTTGTGTGCCTTCTAGAGGCCACATTTTTTGCCCAATCAACCTGAAATTTGCTCAGAATGATTGTCTTGATCAAATATCGGACAAGTTTGAAATTGGGTCATCTGGGGTCAAAAACTAGGTCATGAGGTCAAATCTTAGAAAAACCTTGTGTGCACTCTAGAGGCCACATTCTTTGCCCAATAAACTTAAAATTGGCTCAGAATAATTGTCCTGGTGAAATCTTGGACAAGTTAGAAATTGGGTCATCTTGGGTTATAAACTAGGTCACAGGTTCAAACCTGGTTTGTACTCCTAGAAGCCCTTTTTTTTGCCCAATCAACATGAAATTAGCTCATAATAATTGTCTTGATGAAATGTACAAAAAGTTTGAAATTGGGTCATCTGGGGTCAAAAACTAGGTCACTAGGTCAAATTTAAAAAAAACCTTATTTGCACTCTAGAGGCCACATTTTATGCCCAATCAGCCTAGTCAGAATAATTATCTTGATAAAATCTCAGACAATTTCAAAATTTGGTCATCTGGGGTCCTAAACTAGGTCATGGGGTCCAGTCTTGGGGATTTTTTTTGCCCAATCAAGCTGAAAATTTGTCAGAATGATTATCTTATACAGGCCACAAATCTTAGTAAAATGTGATCATTTTGGAGGCTCAGACACACCATATACAGAAAGCTATTATGTCAGGCAGGCCCGTAGGAACAGGGGGGCTAGGGGGGCTAAACCCTTCCAAAGTTGGCCAAAAATGCCAATTTTTCTTAATTTTACACTTAGAATTTTGGGGAAATCCCAATTAGCCCCCACCCCCATATATTTAGGATAGAGTCTATAGCCCCCCCAATATGAAATTGCTTCCTATGGGCCTGTCAGGTGAGCGCTTCAGGGCCAATGGCCCTCTTGTTATATATTTTATTTGCATTTACTCCCTAAATTCAATTTCATACATATTATTATAATCAATCTTTAATATATTAAAAAGCATTGAAATATATTTAAACTTTACATCTTGTTGTTACGTTGCTATGGAGATGAAAAATGGATCTTCTTTTCAATCATTTGTCATTTTTTAAAAATATACCCTGGTATTATTTTGACCTAAATCCGAATTTAGATAGACATAATTTCCATTGTGTTTAAAATTTAGGATAAATCCCACAAGAAGAAGCATTTTTGAAAAAATGAAGCATTTTTAGATGAAATCTGGAAAATTTGCCCTTAGAATAGCGAATTTTTGGAAAAAAAAACAACACTTGAATTAAAATCAATCATAGTTTTGACATATTATTCTTAAAAAAAGAAATAAACAAAATATCGCACTGAGCAACAATTTACACATATTGGCTCATTACCACAGTAACATGTTTAATTACTTAGCAACTATTTCTTTCCCTTAGCAACAACATTGAAAATGGAATGTAAAGTAACGACATGTTTCATCCTGGTAAGTGAAAAGGTTAATCTAGATTAAAGAATCTTTCGGTTATAAATCTATAGTGTACTAAAGTTCCTCACAAAAATATTTCAATAGTTTCCATTTTGTAGTTATGTTGCCATATTGACAATGATACATTTTCCCAAAATCTAAATTTCAAGAAAGAACCCACATATTTAAATGGTTGTTTTCAAATCTGCAACTAGATAATTATGTACATAAGCTATACAGTGTTTGTAATTGAAAAAAAGTCCCATTACGAGATCAATAAAATTTTTAATGAAAACCTAAAGATTCTTTGCTACAGTGTGGGCAAAATTGCTTAAAGCCCGGCAGACTCCAAGGAATAGACGTTTATTCTGTTACCAAGTTCTGTTTATCTAATAAAATGAACGAAGCCTATTCCAATTGCATAACACCAATAAAACTTGTGAAAGATTGGTACATTTGCATATTTTCCCTTTTTTGCAATGTACTGTATGTTACATTACAGCTTGCGTGTTTATTGCCTATTTTCACGCATCACCGTGATTTGATTTCCGGTGGATTCGTGTGGAAAAATTGCGATGGCCGCGATGAGCGTGTTTTTCCACCCGGAAATCTCCGCGATTTACAACCGCAATTTTCCACTCGACCACTGTGAATGACCTCAAATCGAGATGATTTGCATCGACAAGCTTAGAATATACAAGACATTTCCACTCCTGATCAATGTGATTTTCCACTGCGATTCATGGTGAAGCGCGAAGATTGAGAGTGGCAAAACACGGTGGTAGTGATGGAAGCTCACCGCAATTTTCCACCAAACTTTTTTGTCTACGGTGGACATGTGTTTTAGGCAAAAAAAAAGAGAGAGAGAGAGAAAAAAAAGCGATCAGCTCGGCTGTACTGTAGAATGTCATGTTTACAATGTCAAGAGCGAGTCTGAATTATCTGAGTCCTGAGCGGTTAAGGTAGACTAACCCGTAATGTGGCCATTTTGTGATTCAGTTTTTTTTGCGCGTCGTCGTTACGTATCCCAACCTTTTTGGGCACGGATGTAAACATTCAGTGTTGGAAAGTTTCACTGCCGAACGTTTTCGAAGTCGCCCGAATAACTCCAATGTCACGCAAATCTCATTAGGGGTAGAGTACCTTAAAAGAGAGTTTCTATAATAGAATCTATTCTAAAATCATGAGCACGCATTGGACAACAAAAGTTTTGGTTATGTATATAAAAAGAAATTGATAATCAATAATGTCGGAATTCTCAAGGTCATTAAAATGACATTAAACTGGTGATTGCCAGATGATAATGTAGGAAATAAGATGCAACAACTGGTTTTAATCAGATTGAGTTTACACTAACAGTGACATAACATTCCAAATTTATTTTCAAAGATAGAGCTATGTCTTGATGCAAATATTGGTTATTCTAATGTGAAGAAATGCTATCAGTTTTTATACGCCCGAAGGGTCGTATTATGTTATCGCGTGCATCGTCTGTCTGTCCGTCTGTCTGTCCGTTAGCAAATTCGTGTCCGGTCCATAACTTTGAAACTATCAGGCCTATAGTCTCGAAACTCCACAGGTGTATAGATCTCATAGCTAGGATGTGCAGAGCGCAAGAACCACAACTCTACTATTTGTAATTTTTGAGTTGTTGCCCTTTGTTTGGTTCAGTTAGCAAATTCGTGTCCGGTTCATAACTTTGAAACTATAAGGCCTACAGTCTTGAAACTTCACAGGTGTATAGATCTCATAGCTAGGATGTGCAGAGCGCAAGAACCACAACTCTACCATTTGTACTTTTTGAGTTATTGCCCTTTGTTTGATTTTGTTTGATTCAGTTAGCAAATTCGTGTCCGGTCCATAACTTTGAAACTATAAGGCCTATGGTCTTGAAACTTCACAGGTGTATAGATCTCATAGCTAGGGTGTGTAGAGGGCAAGAACCACAATTCTACCATTTGTAATTTTTGAGTTATTGTCCTTTGTTTGATTTTGTTTGATTCAGTTAGCAAATTCGTGTCCGGTCCATAACTTTGAAACTATAAGGCCTATGGTCTTGAAACTTCACAGGTGTATAGATCTCATAGCTAGGATGTGCAGAGCGCAATAACCCTAACTCTACCATTTATATTTTTTGACTTATTGCCCTTTGTTTGATTCAGTTTGCAAATTTGTGTCCGGTCCATAACTTTCAAAATGCAAGGCCTACCATGTTGAAACTTCACATGTGTTCAATCTGATTAAATTTGGGAATATTTAAGTAGTACTCGGGTACTTGCAACATTTCGTGAATATTTAAGTACTCGGTGAATTTTGTTTTTTTCGGATACTTGCAAGAGACTTTTAGAAAAGAACAGGACATCAACAAATATCACACACCCATATATTTCTGAGCTTTGGGCGTATAATGCCACGCCCAGCGTCGCTCTTGTTTAAGTTGTTATTTATAGGCGAAAAATATGCCTTTAAAGTTGAGACAGAAATGACAAATTCCATATAAATCCGAACTGTTGTCCACAACAATTTAATCAATTTTAGCACAAAAATGTATATTTCTCGTAAAGTATTTAATATTTTAGCTTAAAATTTTAGGAATTTTCATAAGAAAATTTGCTATTTTGGATAAAAATAAAAGTGAAACTTATGAAAATTTTAATTATAAGCCAAAAGTGACTCTCTTAAATAGTTATTATGAATGACATACCATGTTTTTTTTTTTAGATTTTTATAAATCATAAACAATATCACCCTTTTGTTTATTTACATGGATTTTGGATGTGCTTAAACATGAGAAAGAAATGTTTCACTCAAGTTACCACACCGTCAGAGAGCATAACAATTACATTTACATTTTCTTACTGGTGGCCATTTTGAATTTTAAGATGGTCGCAAGAAATTTTTTCTATCAATCACGCGTCTCTTTCTGAAAAAGTATGTTATTAGGGACTTATGCAACAAGATTTAGACTGTTATCACAATTCAAATTAAAAACAAGAGGGCCAAGATGGCCCTGCATCGCTCACCTGAGAGGACTTTGAGACAAACATCTTGCAAACTTCAAACTCACACTTTTTACATGACCTAGATACCATCAAGATAAACATTCTGAACAATTTTCACAATGATGAGTAAACATTTAGGTTCTTATAGCAAAAATAAGATTTGACCTTTTGACCTAGTTTTTGACCTAACATTAGCCACTTTCTACATGACCCATTTATCATCAAGATAAGCAATTCTGAACTATTTTCACAATGATGGATAAATAATTTGATTTTTTAGAGCAAAAACAAAATTTGACCTAGGTTTTGACCAACCATGACCTACTTTATAATGCCCCATATGGTCAAAATAAACATTCTGAACAATTTTCACCATCATTCAGATATCATTATGGTTCTAAATGCAGAAACAAGATTTGACCTATTGACCTAGTTTCTGACCTCACATGACCCACTTTTAAAATGACCCAGATATAATCAAGATAAATATTCTGAACAATTTTCACAACGATAAAGTAAATATTTTGGTTCCTAGAGCAAAAACAAGATTTGACCTAGTAACCTAGTTTTAGACCTCGCATGACCCACTTTTCACATCACCAAGATATCATCAAGATAAACATTCTGAACAATTTTTGCAATGATAAAGTAAATACTTTGGTTCTCAGGGCAAAAACAAAATTTGACCTAGTGACCTAGTTTTCAACCTCGAATGACCTGCTATTCATATCACCAAGGTATCATCAAGATAAACATTCTGAACTTTCAAAATGATTGAGTAAATATTTTGGTTCTTACAGAAAAAACAAGATTTGACTTATTGACCTAGTTTCTGACCTCACATGACCCACTTTCAAAATGAACCAGATTTCGTCAAGATAGACATTCTGAACAATTTTCACAATGTTTAAGTATATATTTCCGTTGTGAAAGCAAAACCAAGATTTGACCCAATGACCTAGTTTTTGACCTTACATGACCCATACTTTGTACATAAGCTAGATAGCAAGATAAATATTTAGGATAACTTTGACAAAGTCTTGGAACTAAATTGGCATCTCTAGAGCAAAAGGAAGGATTCTGTAATATTTGACCTTGTGACCTAGTTTTTGACCTTGCATGACCCACCTTTGATCATGACCAAGATATAATCAAGATAAAGATTTAGGACAATTTTGACAAAGTTTGGACCAAAATTGGCACTTCCAGAGCAAAAGGGAGGATTTTACAAGATTTGGCCTCATGACCTAGTTTATGACCTGGCATGATCCACTTCTTGACATGACCTAAATATCATCAAGATAAACATTCAGGATAATTTTGGGAAAGTTTGGGCCAAAACTGGCATGTCCAGAACAAACTGAAGGATTTTAAAAGATTTGACCCCGTGACCTAGTTTTTGACCTCCCATGACCCACTTTTTATCATTTCATAGATACCATCAAGATAAACATTGAGGACAATTTTGACAAAGTTTGGACCAAAATCGGCACTTCCAGAGCAAAAGAAAGGATTTGTAAGATTTGACCTCTTGACCTAGTTAATGACCTAGCATGACCCACTTCTTCACTTGACCTTGATATCATCAAGATAAACATTCATGACCATTTCTACAAAATTTGGACCAAAATTGGCACTTCCAGTGAAAAAAGATGGATTTTACAATATTTGACCTAGTGACCTAGTTTTTGACCTGGCTTGACCTATTTTTCATCATGACCTAATGATCATCAAGACAAATATTCTGATCAATTTTCACAACGATTTAGCAAAAAATGTGGCCCCTAGAGCAGAAAGAAGATTTGACCTAGTGACCTACTTTTTGACCCCATTATGGCCCCGATTCCAATTCTTTGAAGTATTCTGAAAAAGCATGACCCATAGATCATATGTGTGAAATATCATTGAATTCTGCCACGTACTTTAGGAGGAGAAGATTTTTTAGTGAAAAGTTGACGGATGGACAGATAGACAGATAGACAGATGGACAGACAGACGCCGGACAACAGACCGATCACAATACCTCACCTCGAGCACTTCGTGCTCAGGTGAGCTAAAAACGGGTTTCTACAACGTCTGAGGCAGAACTGTTATCTTTTTTCTACTGGCGGCCATTTTCAAATTCAAGGTGGCCGCCATAATTTTACAAATTGTGCGTCTGGGCATTTTTTCAAAGATGTTTTTATGGATTTATGCAACAAGATTTCGACTTTTACAATAATTCAAATTAATCAAATCGGGTTTTACGTGGTCAGAGAGCAGAAACATTACATTTTCTTACTGGCGGCCATTTTGAAATTCAAGATGACCGCCATTATTTTCATCAAGCATGTGTCTCAGCATTTTCTTGAAAAGTATATTAGTAGGGACCTATGCAACAAAATTTTGACTTTTGTTACAATTCAAATTAATCAAAAGGGGGTTTCTGCCTAGTCAGAGAGTAGAACCATTACCTTTTATGACTGACAGACATTTTTAGATTCAAGATGGCCGCCATAAGTTTCACGAATAATGAGTCTCAGTATTTTCCTATAATTTATGTTACTGGGGACGCATGTGACAGGATTTAGACTTTCATCACAATTCCAAGTAATCAAATTAGGTTTCCATGTCGCCAAAGATCAGAACTTTTACCTTTTATCACTGGCAGCCATTTTGAAATTCAACATGGCCACCGTAATTTTAATCATTCATGCGTCTCGGTATTTTCCTAAAATGTATGTTACTGGGGACTCGTGTAACATGATTCAGGCTTCCATCGCAATTTAAAGTATTTAGATAAGGTTTTCTATGTCATCAGAGAGCAGAACTATAACCTTTTCTTACAGGCAGCCATTTTGAAATTCAAAATGGCCGCCATCATTTTTACCAGGCATGCGTCTCGGCATTTTCTCAAAATGTATGCAATTATGGACTTATGCAACAAGATTCAGCCTTTTATCACAATTCAAATTAATGAAAATCAGATTTCTACATAATCAAAGAGTAGAACCATTACATTTCATACTGGCAGCCATTTTGGAATTCAAGACAGTCGCCATAATTTTCATCAATCATGCCTCTCGGTATTTTCCTAAAATGTATGTTACTGGGGACTCATGTAACAGGATTTAGGCTTTCATCACAATTTAAAGTAATTAAATCAGGTTTCTATATTCTCCGAGAGCAGAACTGTAACCTTTTCTTACTGGCAGCCATTTTGAAATTCAAAATGGCCGCCATCATTTTTACCAGGCATGTGTCTTGGCATTTTCTTAAAATGTTTGTTACAAGGGACTTTTGCAGCAAGATTTAGCCTTTTATCACAATTCAAATTTATTAAAATCAGGTTCCTATGTCGTTTGAGAGCAGAACTGTTACCTTTTCTTACTTGCAACCATTTTGAAATTCAAAATGGCCGCCATCATTTTTTACCAGGCATGCGTTTCCGCATTTTCTTAAAAAGTATGTTATTAGGGACTTATGCAACAAGATTTAGCCTTAAGTTATATCACAATTCAAATTAATTAAAACCAGGGTTCTACGTCATCAGAGAGTAGAAGCATTACATTTCTTACTGACGGCCATTTTGAAGTTCAAGATGGCCGCCATAATTTTTATCAATCATGCGTCTCGGTATTTTTCTAAAAAGCATGTTACTAGGGACTCATTTAACAGGATTAAGATTTTCATCATGATTTAAATTAATTAAATCAGGTTTCTATGTCGTCAGAGAGCAGAACCATTATCTTTCTTTTTACTGGCGGCCATTTTGAAATTCAACGGGGCCGCCATATTTTTTACCAATCATGCCTGTCGGCATTTTCTTTTTAAAAACATTTTTAGGGACTTATGCAACAAGATCTGGACTTTTATCACAGTTCAAATTAATTAGATCAGGTTTCTACGTCGTCAGAGAGCAGGAACATTACCTTTATATTTTCTTACTGGCAGCCATTTTGAAATTCAAAATGGCCGCCATAATTTTCCCCAATCATGCGTCTCCTCATTTTCTTTAAGAGTATTTAATTAGGGACTTATGTAACATGATTAAGACTGTTATCACAAATCCACAATTAAATGTAGTTCCTTATTCGTTTATTCTAAACATGTATGGCAGGTTGTTCATATGCTCGTTGCTACGACTGTTGCTAAGGTTTAATACAGAAAATGAAATAATGAACTGAAAAATTGAGGTTTCTTTTTGTCCTTGTTAAAGAAAATACAGTATTTATGATCTATTTTCAATGAAATATTACAAAATATGTGCACAGCATGTTTGCTAAACATTAAATGTGTCCATTGTTCGGGAGAAATGAGATAATTACATCATCATATTGTTGCCTAGCAACCGTACCCATGGTAAATTAAACATAGATTTGAGGAAAGACAAGAAATTTTTTATCACCGGCAATGATTGAAGACATCTGAGTCTTTGTTTGTAAACATATCTAGTCTTTTTGGGGCAAATCATGTATAAGAGTTTGTTCTGTAAGAGCAATAAAATCATGAATTTGGGGGTAAACCCTTCCCATATATAACTGCAATTTCTGAAAAACCTGTAATATGCTACAGTGGATTATTTTTGATATGTTTTAGCCAAGTAGTGGTAGAAAGTATTGTAAATGACAACTATGCTGTATAGCCCTATGCTAATTAGAAAATTATCCTTTAAAATACTGTATTTTCAGCATTTTCAAAATTGTCAATTTTGATTGAAATTGGTTGCTATGGTTACCAAAGTGCAATAACATCTACTGTTTTATTTTATGATTTATAACTTCTTAAGATATCATACTACTTGAAAATATAAACTTTCTTAAATAACGTGCACAGATATTCTTGAAAAATATTATCAAAATATGATGCCTCTTGATCAAAATTAGAATGCAATTTCCTTGTTGCTAAGGGCCCCTAACAACTATGTCATCGGTAGGAATTTCGGCGGATTTGAGATTATTTTTGTGTTTTTTGACTTAAGTTACATAAGTTAAGACACATTAGATGAAAATCTGTGACTATGGATAAATCACCTTTTGCATGATTCTTAGGTGGACTGCTACTTAACTCCTTTTGACTCCCCTAAAGAAAAAGGCTTTGGAAAACATTGTGGAAAATGAAGAAATTACTTGAGACAAGCAATTTCTTCATTTCCCACAATATTTTCTACCCCCAAAGTCCAAAATTTGCTATATTTCATTCGCTTAAAATTGTTGTCTGCAGCATCTTTGAATTTGGGCTGATCTAAAATTTTGTCGTTTAGTAAATATTGTGTTTCACGAACACATCTTATTTTTTCAGAGTATCACGAGAACATCGAGAAAACATGGCTAAAGGAGCCAAAACAAAGTTTAATGAAACAAAGGAGAAGATGAGTAAAGTTTACAGTAAATATTTAAAACAAGTGAATGCATACATCAATAATAAAGGTGATAGAGATTTGGGAGAAGATGCGAAGGAACAGGTGGGTTCATTGAAAGAAAAGGAAAGAAAAAAAAGTTTCTCGAACAGTGACAAATTTTTACACTCCTTTTGTAAAAAGCTTTGGAAAAATTTGAAGCAATAGAAAAAATGCTGATTAGCAGCGTTTTCTCCTATTGCCTCAATATTTTGTTTGAAATTTACTATTTGGACAAATATTACTGTCTTAATTAGCAATCTTTTTGGCGGTTGTGTTGAGAAGGAAAAAAAGAATCAAATTAGAGTTGTCTAAAATTTTGTTGTATTAATCAATGGTTACTTAAACTAGAAAATTTAAGACTAGTCAAAATTCATTAATGTCACTTGCAATGAAATAAACATAGACATAAACTTTAAATTGTATTACTAGGAGCATGAAGTTTATATTTCAGAGCAGTTCAGCTCGCACGTTTTTTTGCCTAAAATACTTTTCAACCGCGTACAAAAAAATTCAATGTGGAAACTCGCTGTGATTTTCCATCATGACCAGCCCGTTTTTCCACTCTCAATTACCGCACATCTACGGGAATCGTGGTGGCAGGTTGAAATGCCAGGCATAGTCTAAGCTTGTCCATGTAATTCACCGTTCTTCACAATGGTTTGGGGTGGTAGAGCGGAAAATTAAGGTGGTAAATCGCGGTCATTTCGCCGATTTCGGGATGATTCGGGTGGAAAAACATGCTCATCGCGGCCATAGGGTTTTCAAACCTTAGTCCACCCGAAATCGAATCACGATGCTGCGTGAAAATAGGCAAAAACATGTGAGCTGTACTGTACATGTACATAAACCATTGAGAGAGAAGATAATTTTCAGCATTTTGAATTGGATGCTGCTATAGTGTAGTTGATAATATGAGTCACTGTAACTCATGTCATGCTTTACATGACACACAGGGATCCCTGGTTCAATGTCGTGCCTCTACTGTCTTTGGATGAGATTTTTATGCTCCCCGAAGGGAGAGCATATAGTCGCGCTTTGTCTGTCCGTCCGTCATCCCGTCTGTCCTAAGCAATAATTCCATAACCCTTGGGCCAAATCAAATGAAACTTACTATGTGAACTCCCTATGACATTATGCCGATGTACTTTTCCCCGTTTTTAGCTCCACTGGCCGAAGGCCAGCGGGGCTTATGTCATGGCCCTGTGTCCGTCGTGCGTCCGTGCGTCCGTCCGTCCGTGCGTCCGTCCGTCCGTCCGTGCGTAAACAATTTTCAAACATCTTCTTCTCCAAAACTACTGGACCAATTAAAACCAAACTTCACTCGAATCATCCTTGCATGAATCTCTACCAAATTTCTTCAAAAAAATAAAATCCGTGCAGAACTTGAATTTTAATTAATTTAAGTTTAAATTTTCGAAAAATCTTTAAAAATTCTTCTTCTCCAAAACTACTGGACCAATTTCAACCAAACTTCACAGAAATCTTCCTTGCATGAATCTCTACCAAATTCCTTCAAAAGATTAAAATCCGCGCAGATCTTGAATTTTAATTAATTTAATTTATTTAAATTTTCGAAAAATCTTTAAAAATTCTTCTTCTCCAAAACTACTAGACCAATTTCAACCAAACTTCACAGAAATCTTCCTTGCATGAATCTCTACCAAATTCATTTCAAAGATTAAAATCTGCGCAGATCTTGAATTTTAATTAATTTAATTGATTTTAATTTTCGAAAAATCTTTAAAAATTCTTCTTCTCCAAAACTACTAGACCAATTTCAACCAAACTTCAAAGAAATTTTCCTTGCATGAATCTCTACTAAATTCCTTTAAAAGAATAAAATCTGCGCAGAACTTGAATTTTAAATAATTTAATTGATTTAAATTTTCGAAAAATCTTTAAAAAAATTTCTTCTCCAAAACAACTGGACCAATTTCAACCAAACTTTACAGAAATGTTCCTTGCATTAATCTCTCTTTACAGAAATGTTCCTTGCATTAATCTCTTCATAATTCCTTCAAAAAATAAATTCTATGTAGAACTCTCATTTTAATTTATTTAATTAAATTAAATTTTCTAAAAATCTTTAAAAATTCTTCTTCTCCAAAACTAATGGACCAATTTCAACCAAACTTTTCAAAAATGTTCCTTGCATTAATCTCTTCTTAATTCCTTCAAAAAAGAAAATTCTATGTAGAACTTAAATTTTGATTAATTAAATTAAATTAAATTTTCGAAAAATCTTTTTTTCCAAAACTACTGGACCAATTTTAACCAAACTTCACACGAATCTTCCTTGCATTTGTCTCCTCTAAATTCCTTAAAAAAATGATTTCCGTGTAGAACTTGAATTTAAATAAATTTGATTAAATTGAATTTTGGAAAAAATGTTAAACAATCTTCTTCTCCAAAACTACAGGACCAATTTTAACCAAATTTCACAGGAATCTTCCTTGCATGAATCTCTTCCAAATTCCTTCACGGTCGGACGAAAAGCTTGGCCATTGTGGGCTAGGCTTTTTTTTGCTATATGAAACGGTGTAATTTTAAGAAAAATTTTAAAAACATTTCTGCTCCTTAATCACTTATTGGATTTCATTCTGGTGTAGCATGAATCTTCTTTGAATAGACCTCTATTGTATTCCTTCAAGAAGTTTGTAGTCTAAATGTCTAAAAGCCAGTGGAGCGATACAGGGCCATCTTGGCCCTCTTGTTGGATTTAAGGCCTTGTCATGGGAAAAGGGGACTTATGGTTAAATACAGTTTTTCTCTAAATCCTCCTAGTCTAATGGTCAGAATTTGATGAAATTTCATATTTGAGTAGCAAATCAGATGCCCTTGACAATAAAGTGCTCTCCATGGCATACATTTATTGTGACAATGCCTTATTCGGGGAGCATTGTCCGTCTCTGACGGCCCTTGTATATTAAGGTCTTGTCTCAAGTATGACCCAAACTGTTTAGTTGGATGTTAAACTTTTAGTTAATCAACTTTTGGGCTTGTTTGCTAAATGTTTGTGAATTTATGCAATCAGAGCTACAGATAAGTGGGGATGAAGACATTCTAACTTTGTTATTTCAATTCCAAATTCTATGTTATCAATTGTTGTGGCAGAGACATATATAAACAGTTGTTATTAACCCATTCCCAAACGGCAAAATTTTAGACTTGCCCTATTTCAAAGATGTTGCAGACGACAATGGAAGGTGAATGAAATTTTATATGTTTTGGTTTTTTCACGTAGAAAACAATTTGGGAAATGAAGAAATTGCTTGTCACAAGCAATTTCTTCATTTTCCACAATGTTTTCTAAAGCCATTTTCTTGTGGGGAGTCAAAAGGAGTCACTGTGTGATAATGGATTAAATTCTCTGGCTGTACATAGGTACTAGTACTCATTTGAATTGTCTCCGAGACAATTCCAATGAGTACCTACAACGTAGGATTTGATGAACAATAATTGAAATATTGTATTTTGAAAGGTTTTACCCCCTCTTATCTGGAGCTCTGGTTCTACATACTGCTGTTTTTCAACAAAAACCTCGTATCTGCAGCTTAAAACGAGCTACAGATACGAGGTTTTCGATGAAAAGCGACGATACATTGTTACATGTTGTATTTCTATATTTACAGTTATTGACACAAATGCGACAAGAAGTGGATAAAGCAGAGACGTTAATGAAGAACAAACAGAAGGAACTTTTATCATGATAATAGTCTTCATACGATAGTGTAGGAAATATTCAACCCATTAACCCTTTCCCAAACGGCAAAAATTATGGGTGATCCTCTTCAAAAACTGCTACAAATGGCAAAATAGATGTTATTAAAGAAAGGATTTGTGTAAAATATGGCATAGAAAACATTGAGACAAAAGGAGAAACTGCTGGTTATCAGCAGTTTCTTCTTTTGTTTCAATGTTTTCCCAAGCCTTTTCTATAAGGGACGTCAAAACCAAATCTTGTTTGGGAAAGGGTTAACAGACAGCTAAATTTTACACTGGATGTTCCTTGGGACGATTTCTATTGAACCAAGTTTTACATTGCTTCATCCTTTCAACAATGTTTTTTTGTCATGAAAAACAAAAATGCAAAATTTTAATTGCTTGAAATTGTTGTCTGCAACATCTTTGAATTTGAACCGTATAGAGTTTTGCTGTCTGGTGAAACAAATGTGACCTGTCACGCTAAAAGGGACCTTACAGAAAGTGTGAAAAATATCGACCCTAGTTAGTCTGCGCAGTCCGCACAGCCAGACTAGGGCCGACACTTTTATGAAATTCTCTAAATCCGGAATGATTTCGCTATCTTACTCTATGTTTATTTTTCGCATACAGTATCTGGTTGACTTGTGCTGAGTCTGACAAGTTTGTCAAAATTTGGATTTTGGAATTCTGATAAGGTCCCTTTTAGTGTGATGGGTCGCAAATTTAAAGGTGATGCAGACTATCATGAAAAAGTTACTGAATGTGCAAAATTGTATGGAAAGTATTTTGTGGAAAGGAGAAAATTTGAGTTATTTTTATGCCCCTGTAGCGAATGATCTGGGGCATATTGTTTTACCGTTGTCTGTCTGTCAGTCTGTCTGTCCTTCTGTCAGTCAGAAACTTAGGGTGAAAACAACATCAGCTTTTATTGGGCATAAGTGTTTCACAAACGGATAACCCATTGCTACCAGTCAAATGTTGCCAAATGTGAAATATGATTTCTAGAATAATATGATTTATATTATAGAAAGGAGTAAAAATATGAAATACTTAATTTTTAGCTCCACTGGCCGTCAGGCAAGCGGGCTATTGTCATGGCGGTGTGTCCGTCGTGTGTGCGTCCGTGCGTCCGTCCGTAAACTTTTTCTTTAAAAATCTTCTTCTCAGAAACTACTGGATGGATTTCAAACAAACTTCACAGATATGATCCTTGGGTGACCCTCTCTCAGATTCCTTCAAAGAATTTGGATTGAAACAGAATAACCTGAGTTATCTGCCCTTGAATGTCAAGAATAGCTGGTTTTGACTTTATTTTTACTCTAAAATCTACAAATATTGCCCAATCAAGACAAAACTTGAACAGAATGTTGGTGACCATAAGATCTTGCTTTGGTATAATTTTCAGCTTGATCTGAAATTTACATCATGAGTTATGTGCCCTTGGAATTGACAAAATTGCCATTTTCGGCTCTATTTTGACATTGTTTTTACTCTAAAATCTACAAATATTGCCCAATCAAGACAAAAGTTTAACAGAATGTTGGTGATCATAAGATCTTGCTTTGGTATAATTTTCAGCGTGATCTGAAATTTACATTATGAGTTATGTGCCCTTGGAATTGACAAAATTGCTATTTTCGACTCTTATTTTGACATTGTTTTCACTCTAGCAACTACAAACATTGACCAATCAAAACAAAACTTGTAAAGAATGTTGTTGACGATATGGTCTTACTTTGGTATAATTTTTCAGGTTGATCTGAATTTTACATCATGAGTTATGTGCTCTTGAAATTGACAAAACTCCCATTTTCGGCTCTATTTTGACATTTTTTTACTCTAGCAACTACAAATATAAACCAATAGGGACAAAACTTGTACCAAATGTTGGTGATCATAAGATCTTGCTTTAGTACAATTTTCAGCTTGTTCTGAATTTTATATCATGAGTTATGTGCCCTTGAAATTGACAAAATTCCCATTTTCCGCTCTATTTTAACATTGTTTTCACTCTAGCAACTACAAATATATATTAATAGGGACAAAACTTGTACCAAATGTTGGTGACCATAAGATCTTACCTTGGTATAATTTTCTGCTTGATCTGAATTTTATATCATGAGTTATGTGCCCTTGAAATTGACAAAATTCCCATTTTTGGCTCTATTTTGACATTGTTTTCACTCTAGCAAGTGCAAATATTGACCAATCAAGACAAAACTAAGACAGAATGTTGGATTATTATGAGATCTTACCTTGGTATAATTTTCAGCTTGATCTGAATTTTACATCATGGGTTAATTATTTTCACTTTTACAACCATTAGTATTAACTAATCAATACAGAACTTTCACAGAATCTTTCACAGAATCTTACTTACCATACGATCATATTTGCTTGTAATTTTCAGCTTGGTCATGCATTTGCTTGTATGCGTAGCCTGAACCTCTGAAATTGCATTCAACAAGACAAACAATCAGGCCTGTGGAGCGCGTCCAGACCACCAGGGCTGTCTAGTTGTTAAGATGCGTGTGCATGCATTTCAAAATCGTTAAACACATGTGCACGTTGGACGAGATAAATAACACGTTAAATTAAATTAAAGTACAGTTATTGACAATTTGCCCTTTGGGTATTTTCATTCTTGATGCAATACTACAATTTGACTTCTTCAATTGTTATAAGGTAGGCCCTTGAGGGGGGGCGTGCATATGTTTTACAAACATCTCTTGTTATCAACAATTCAACATTAACTTCATTTCATTCAATGCCTTTTAAAGCCCTCTCTGATAGGGTCATAAAAAACAAGTCTTACTGTACAAATACCTCTGCTGTGGCGACTTTCAGGCCCTTCAGTGCTTCGATTTTCGTGACTTATCCCGTTCCCAAATATTGACGCTCACAATATAAAGGCTTTGTGAAACCATTGTGGAAATGATGATTTTTCCTTAGAATTTCACTGCAATAGACAGGAATTCCCTAACTTTAATCGACGAATTAAATACTTTCGACAATTCGACCAAAAAACCAGCTAACTTTAACATAATCCGCATGACGTATGACGCGAAAGACAATCAATAATGGACGTAAACAACCTGCAGAACAACCGCGAGGCGGCGCTTCGCGATTTCAAGAAAATCGGACTAAATCCGCCAAGGGTGAATACAAACGTAGGTGGGTTCAACCTTGGCTAGCGAAGATGCAATTTGAAAGCTGCTACAGATGAATAATGGATGTTGATGGAGATAGGATTTATCTACACAATAGCACAGAAAATATCTAGACAAAAGGAATACATTATTAGCATTTCATTCTTTTTTCTCGATGTTTTCAAAAACCTGTTCCAGTCCATAAGGTTAGCCAAATCTAAATCTTGTTGGGAAAGGGTTTATTCGAACTATGACAAGAGGATTGATTGTAGGTGAAATCTATAATGAGTTTTAATGAAATCGTACACAAACAGCAGTCTAATAGATAAGCACAGATATATACAAGCATTTAAACTTAACAACGACCCCTCTTGTCCAGGGTCAAATAATAAATTTAACCCTTTTCCAAACAAGACATGGTTTTGACGTCCATAAAAGAACTGGCTTTGAAAATTATTGAGACAAAAGAAGAAAGTGCTGATAATCAGCACTTTCTCCTTTTGCCTCAATATTTTCTGAGCTGTTTTATACACAAATTCTTTCTTTGGCAGCATCTATTGTGTCGTCTGCAGAAGCAATCAAATTTGACAGCCTTAAAATTTTGTCATTTTGGAAAGGATTAACCCTTTCCCAAACAACAAAATTTTAGGGTGATTCACTTAAAAAACTGTAAAAAAAATAACGAAATGGGTGTTATTAAAGATAGGATATGTGTAAAATATGACACAGAAAAGATTGAGACAAAAGGAGAAACTGCTGGTTATCAGCAGTTTCTTCTTTTGTGTCAATGTTTTCCCAAGCCTTTTCTATTAGGGACGTCAACACTAGGTCTTGTTTGGGAAAGGGTTAAGGATTACAGATCAACATTAGATACCAAATACTTCGTGCATCTTCGGGCATCATTATTGCCAACGGAAATTAACGAGATTTACAATCGTCAATTATCGGGCGTCATCCGTGACAACAGAAATTGACGAGGGATACCCTCGTCGATTTCCATTGCTGTGGATGACGCCCAAAGACGGGCGAAATGTTTCGTAGTTTTAATGATGGGCTGCAATCCTTAAGATACAGAATTATACATGTCATATTTATTATACGTCATATTACGGATTTCATTTGACCTGACACTGATCTTTATTCAAGATTTATTCATATTTCGGATAAAGCGTAACATTCTTTAAAAAGACTTTTATCATAGTACACAGATATAACAAGTTTACAAGAAAATATTATTGATTTGTTATTTGAAAAAAGCACAGGTGTGTAATTTGCGATAATAAAAGGTAAAGCTGCGACATGTGAAATGAAATATGTAGTACACAGAAAGTATCGAGAATGGTAGTCATCAGGATTCTCTTCTTTTGTGTCATTGTTTTCCCTAGCATTTTCTTTTTCAGACGCCAAAACTAGATCTTGTTTAAGGAGAATTTATTTTCACTGTATCTATGGTATGGTAGAAGGCATGGTCGAGGAATTCTTCGCGTCAAGTATCATAAGAATCCCAGCAACGATCTCAAAGATGAGCGCCACAATGGACAAACCAAAGCAGTAGCTGAGCTTGTGCTCAGGCCACGCCGGGTTCGAATCTTTAGGGTCGATAAAGTCCTCCGTAAACTTGGCACCAAACACGATAACTCCTATGAGGTACAGAATACCTGAAAACAAGATGTTATATTGATTAACCCATTCCTACACACCGACTCTTTTTGACTCGCTTCCAAAAAATGGCTTCGGAAAAAACTGTGGAAAATGAAGAAATTGCTTGACAAGCAATTTCTTCATTTCCCGCAATGTTTTCTACATGGTTAGATCAAGAAATGTTAACTTTCAATCACTTGAAATGTCATCTGCGTCACCTCTGAATTTAGACCAGTCTTAAATTTTACCAAGAAACACGTTTTCCTTATCTTCCATGTTTTCCAAAATTTTAACACTTGATTGCGTCAAAAGGTACCCATGTTTAGAAAAGATTTAAACTTAAAGTTTTTGACATATAGGATGGTTTTCCAAAGGACCGTATTTATCTTTCTTTACCATTTCGCAAAGCGAAAAAGTGTAGACTCCTTCAGGGGGAAAGACAATGGTTTAATTGAAGGAATATAAATCGCTGCTTTCAACAAAAACTCGTAATTGCAGCTTAAAACAAACTGCAGTTACGAGGTTTGTGTTGAAAAGTGACGAAATTCTTTTCAACCAGTAAGGTAAACGTTTAAAGAAAATTGAATGTAAAATTGCTCTCAAATGCTAATCAATATGAAGGCTAAAATTCAATTTTGCGCGACACCATTCATGTTTTGATGCTGTACAAACAGTATTGTATCTGTTTACTGCAAATGAAGCAGAAATGTGTATATCACAGGTCACGCTAAAAGGACCTTATGAAAGTCCATTAACCATATTTTGAGAAACAGACTTGGCAGACGTCAAGAAAATGACACATTTGGAAAATTAACAAAGTAAGATAAGAAAAACAATTTATCTAGATCCAAAAAATTGCGTTAGAGATGAATAATCCGATCTTAGTCAGTCTGCGCAGGATCGATACTTTTAACACTTCTTTGAAGGTCCCTTTTAGCGTGACGTGTCACATGTCTTTCAACAGGTTATTCAATAAAACCACAAAAACGCTTTGCATGAAATAAAAAGCATAAAATTTGAATGACTGCTTCACAATGTGAGCTGACTGCATGCCAGAATTAGGCTAGCTGGTATCGAAATGAATAAGAACACTGGTGGTGAACTAAAACAATTTTCGCTACAACAAGGTAAAGATATTTTGCGTTTAAATGTGAGTGTATAGATTTTTTTCTAAAGAATATGAACTTGTTCTAAAAATAGACCGGGTTTACCGTTTTGTATTGACAAACTGTCAGTGCTGTTATAAAATCTCGTTACTACGGCTTAGATAAAGCCGTAGTTAAGATATTTTATAACAACACCGACGGAATACTTTGATCGCGAAAAAATGTTCCACGCTTTGGCCGAGTTCACCACCAGTGAAGAATAACAATATAAAACCTACCCGTGACTATGCAAATGACCGCTGTTCCCATGGCAACCTCGTTGTTGTTGGTACATTTCGGTACAAACATGTAGGCACACGTTAGAACCAGCGCAACGTTGATGCCGAAAAACGCAAACGTAACCATGGCTTGAGATGCAGCCCACCAATCTGAAATGGTTGTAGTTTAAACAAGTTTTTAAGTTCACAATAGAATAATTTTGAAGTTTGGTCAATTATTTCTTTAAGGTTGTCAATCCCTATTGAGATTTACGCGACCTTGAAATTATTCGAGCGACGTCGTAAATATTCGGTGGTGGAACGTTCCACCGCCGAATGTTTACGACGTCGCCCTAATAGGTTCAGATACACGTTGCGTGTAAAGAATGTTAAAGACATCACACGAAAAATTCTGACGTCGCGCGAAGTTTATTATTGGTGGACTAGAAGATAATCTCCATGAGTAAGTTAGAATAGTTTAATCCTTTCCCAAACAACAAAATTTAAGGATGGTCAAAATTGAAAGATGTTGCAGACGACATTTTCAATGTGGTGAAATTTTGAAAATTTTCAAGTTTTTGGGAAGAAAACATTGCGGAAAATGAAGAAATTGCTTGTCACAAGCATTTTCCACAATGTTTTCCAAAGCCATTATAATTCGGGGAATCAAAATTGTGTGGGAATGGGTTAAAGCAGAGCAACGTTGATGCCGAAAAACGCAAAGGTAACCATAGCTTGAGATGCTGCCCACCAATCTGAAATTGTAGCATGTGAATCTTGTAGCTATCACTTGGGGTGAACTCGGCCAAAGCGAGGGACGTTTGTTCGCGAACAATGTCTTCCGTCGGTGTTGTTATAAAATATCGTAACTACGGCTTTATCGAAGCCGTAGTTACGACATTTTATAACAATACCGACAGTTTGTCAATACAAAATGGTAAACCTGGTCTGTTTTAAGAACATTAGGAAAAAATCTACATTTAAACGCAAAATATCTATACCTTGTTGTAGCGAAAAACGTCCATCGCTTTGGCTGAGTTCACAACCAGTGCCTATTGCATTTTGGAAAATCATGTTTCCAGATAGGCATGTGATTGAATGTAGTCTAAAATGGATCCAATCTACTAACTTCCAATTCTTACTGACCATAAACAAGCTATTGGAGAATAATATGGATCTGGATCAGATTGTGTGTATGCACAGGCTGATCTTGATCCATGTTGTTCTCAGATGCCTTCCGGGACATTTTCCAGATACTGAAATATGTTTTATTGTCCAGAATAGAATAGTTTTTGTGTTGGATCAATTATTTCCACCTGTAATGAGATTTACGCAACGTCGGAAAGTTTCGAGCGACGTCGTTAAAGCATTCGTTACGTATCCGACCTATCCGGGCAACGTCGTTAGAATTCGGTGGTCGAACGTTAAGGACAAGCCTAAAAATCATTTTTCCTCGCCATTAATTTTTAAACGGCCGTCATTAAACGGCCCATGTTTGATAGAATGGAGTGAAAGCGGACCGCCACCCCACCCAATATTACGTAAATACTTATGTAGCATAAATTGTTCGTTTTATAGCACATCATATCAGCTTTTGTAATAAAATATCCGATTTTATAACACATAATGATGTTAAAAAATATGTGAAGAGTGTCATTAAAAACTTTAAACCCTTTCCGAAAGGTCAAATGTTGATATTTTACCTATACAACGTATAAAGATGACGGTAAAATAAATACATATTTAGATCTACGTACGATGAATCTAGAATTTGTGTACAAAGCGAATAGACAAAATAATGTAATGCTGATCATCACCATTTTCTTCTTTTGTTTGATAATTTTCCAAAACATTTTCTATAAAGGACGACTTCACAAAGTTTTGCTTGCATCGTTTTATCGTCGCTTTTCAACGAAAAACTCGTAATTGCAGCTTGTTTAAAGCTGCAGTTACGATGTTTTTGTTGAAAAGTTTAAGTAGCCTTATACTTCTACTCTGTCATATATTGATCTGGATCCACCAGGGTCTTTATATATAAACCAGCAGAGCTCATTTTTCTGATCTCAGATGTTGCAAATGTTTATAACCGTGTTATAAATAGATTTTATTTTTCCCTACACCGAAATTTCAACCAACTACCAGATAGCAACATTCCAGACTGGTCAAAATTATTATAGATAAAGATATTTAAGACGACATATTTCAAATGAATTAAATTGAATTATTGTATATTATTTTCTCTTTCTGGAAACACGTGGAAAAAGAAGAAATCGTTTGTCACCAGCAATTTCTTCGTTTTAAAACCATGTTTTCCCAAGTCCCTTTGTTTAGGGGGCATCAAGAATCGTCTATACGTGAGAATGGGTTAATTCTTACCATCGGCCCAACCGTCTAGACATGACGGAGCGTATATATCGTCGGAGCAGATCCGCCACAATCCGTAATGTGTTCCGGCGTCATACTCTCCCCATCCCGTACACATAAACGATATCCACATTGAGTACGGCATGGTTCTTGATCAGACTGCGTGAATACGCAGGCTGATCTGGAACCACGTTGGGCTCAAAACCCTTAATAAAATGACATATTTACAGATCCTCACTATAATTTTGTATCATTTTCCCCTACACCAAAATCTTTATTCTTACCATTAGCCCATCCATCTAGATGCTGACATGCCGGAGCATATTTATCGTCGGAACAGATCCGCCACAATCCGTAATGTGTTCCGGCGTCAGACTCGCCCCAGCCAGTGCACGTGAACGATATCCATACAAACACGCTATTGGAGAACAACATGGTTCATGATCAGACTGCGTGTATACGCAGGCTGATCTGGAACCATGTTGGGCTCGAAAGTCATAATAAAATGACATTTTTACAGATCCCGACTTTGAATTTTTAATCATTTCCCCTGACACTAAAATCTGAAAATCTTACCGTTAGCCCATCCGTCTAGATGTTGACACGAGGGAGCATATTTATCGTCGGAACAGATCCGCCACAATCCGTAATGTGTTCCGGCGTCAGACTCGCCCCAGCCAGTGCACGTGAACGATATCCATACAAACAATACGGCTACCGACAACAGTGCTAGCGATATCTTGGCGAATAAACCGGCAGACTTAAATCCGTCAACAGCACCCATCTTTTTGATTGTGTGGTTTTTGGTTTTACTCCTGTTGAAAAATAAACATTAAGACGGTTCTGAGTATTATACCTCATGATAAATGATACATTTAGACAGTGCAGAGTATTGTAGATCAGGATACATGACATGGCAAAGCATGTCTGGCTATTAAAGGATTTACATCGAAGTAACCGCTCCTTAAAATCCTTAAATGATGGAATGTCCGTCTGTCTGTCCGTCCATTAGCAATTTCTTGTGTGCGCAACTCCTCCTGCAGATCGGAATTTTATCAAACTTGCTACCATGAATTTCAACTCTGACTATTTGTGCACACTTTCTACAGAATTTAGATAACTATTTTCGTTCTTGAATTATCTGCCCCGAATAGAAAAATGTCCATTTTCTGTGTGCGAAACCTCTCCTGCAGTTACCACCCGAATTTAATCAAACTTGCCACAATGGATCTCCATGGTGTCTGGTTGTGCTCGTCGCTTAGGGAATTCAGATAACTCTTGAATTATCTGCCCTTTAATTAGGCTTTTAAAACGCCCATTTTCTTGTGTATGCAACTCCTAGAGATTCCAGCAGAATTGAATCAAACTTGTCAAATAAATTTCTATGATATTTAGCTGTACAAACCGCTCATAAACATTTGATTACTGTATTCGTAATAGAATTATCTGCCCTAGAATTTAAAAAAATGTCAATTTTATTGACAATTCCCTTTCGGGCGTATTCATTTTTTTTCACATCAGCTAGAAGAAAATAAGCATAATTCTAAGAAATTGTGGTCACAGCTGAAAGATCTTGGATACAGTAACAAGTCAAAATCTTCTCCAAATGTTGTTTTGAACATTGACAATGAAAATTGTTTTGAAGCACATAAAATTGCTAGTCACTTTAATACATTTTTCACAACTGTAGCTTCTGTTCTAGTAAACAAATTACCAAACCCTTATAATTTTTTTAGTGCTGATTCTGAATCTTTTATTAATTTTTACAAAGACAGGAATCCAACTGGTATTAAGTTTAAACTTAAGACTGTAAGTGAAAATTTCATTTTCAAAGAACTCTGTAAATTAAATTGTTCTAAAAGTACAGGACTGGATGATATTCCTGCAAGATTTTTGAAAGATGCTGCTCCATTTTTAAAGATTCACATTACTTTTCTAATAAATAGCTCTATTACGTCTAACAGAGTTCCTAGTGAGCTGAAATGTGCTAAAGTCAAACCACTTTTCAAAAAGAATAATAGATCAGATGTATCTAACTACAGACCAGTCAGTATCTTGTCCATTGTGTCAAAAATATTAGAGAGAGCGGTATATACACAGTTAGAATCTTTTTGTATTAAAAATGGTCTTTTATATGAACTCCAAAGTGGTTTTAGATGTAATTATTCTACTGACTCTTGTCTTATACACCTTACTGACCACATAAAAAATCAATCCTCCAAAGGCCTGTATACTGGTATGATTATGTTAGATCTACAGAAGGCATTTGACACTGTAGACCATAACATTTTGTGTAATAAACTAAAGGTAATGGGAGTTGAGTCAGTGGAATGGTTCCAATCTTACCTATCTGAACGTAGTCAAGTAGTAAATGTTAATAACACAATGTCTGAGTCAATGAATATCACCTGTGGTGTACCCCAGGGAAGTATTTTAGGGCCTCTGCTTTTTCTATGTTATGTCAATGATATGAGTATTAGTATTAGTAAAAAATGTAAACTTATTTTATATGCAGATGATAGTGCTATACTGTTTTCTCACAAAGATCCACAGGTTATTAGTAAAGTTTTGGGCACTGAATTGGAAAACTGCAGTAAATGGTTGGTGGATAATAGACTTTCCCTTCATCTTGGCAAAACAGAATGTATACTTTTTAGCTCAAAGAGAAAGTTATCTAAAGTAAAGAACTTTAAAGTTGAATGTAATAACCATATTATTAATTCACAATCATCTGTCAAGTATCTTGGTTCTGTGTTAGATGATGATCTTTCAGGTACATCTATTGTTAATAGTATAGTAAAAAAGGTGAATGCTAGACTTAAATTTTTGTATAGACACAAAAATTGTTTAAACATGAATATGAAAAAACTTTTGTGTAATGCTCTTATTCAGTGTCAATTTGACTATGCTAGTTCTTCATGGTATAGTGGTATCACCAAACAATTGAAAAATAGATTGCAGGTTGCTCAAAATAAAGTTGTAAGGTTTATTCATGATCATGATTTTAGATACTCATTGAATGTAAAAGATTTTAGTAGTATTGGGTGGTTGAATGTTGAAAATAGGGTCAAACAGCTAAGGCTGAATCATGTTCATAAAATATATCATAAAACATGTCCATCTTATATGTTAGAAAATTTTAGCTTGGTCTCTAAGACACACTCTTACAACAGTAGAAATAGTAAATGTAACTTTTATATCCAATCAGTTAACAGTTTTACAGCCAACACCTTTTATCACCAATCTATTAAGGACTGGAATAGTCTCCCAATAATGGTGAAAAATTCTACAAATAAAACTGATTTTAAAAAGAAAGTTAAGTCTTATCTCACTCAAAACATGAAAATTTGTGAAGAGTCAGAATATATCTTTTATTAATATTTATTGTCTTAATCCGTAACCTATGCTTGAAAGTTTGATTTTCGTGCAATAAGAATGTAACATATGTATATCTTCAATAATATATTTTAGACCTATGTCATAGTTACACTATATTGGTCTGTGTGGAAATTTTAATTCATAAAATTTTCATAAATTTTTCTTTAAAACTTAAAATATGGCTCACTTTGAGCCATACCACTACTATAGGACCCCATTGGAAACAAGTTGTAAAACTTTCATGGGTTATCCTGTGTGTATATATATACAGTATTGTCTAGAAATCTAAAGTAACAAACAAACCAATATTTTGAGACTATGATTGTTAATCTTTAAATCAAACATGAATTGTGATAATTGTAAATCTGTCTGTGCTACATATAGATCTCTACATACTTTACATCTGTGATACTTTGTTTTATGATCTCTTATATTTGTTTTAATGTATGACATGTATGTATATATTCACGAATAAATCAAATCAAATCAAAAATCAAATCAAATCAAAAAAATTCATACATGCGCCACCTTGCGAAGCTCTTGTTTAAAACACATAATAAATTGACTTTGGGGACCGGGTAACTAGAAACTTGCGCACTTAGCTCGTTTGTTTTGTAATCTGTATATTTGATTTTGAAAATTTATCAAAACTAAGACACTATCTTACGAAACTCATAATTCGACCCATATTTACAGACAGAATTTTACTTTTCATAATGTTTATGTATGCCTTACTCACAAAAAGTTAACATTTTTGGTGATTTTTGAAAAATTTTCCAATAAATAAATAAATGAATAAATAAATATATGAATGAATTAATAATCAAAAAAATAAATTAATTTTATAAATAATAAAATAGATAAATAGATTAATTTTATATATAGATAAAACAAAATAAAATAAAATGAAATGAAATAAATAAATAAATAAATAAATAAATAAATAAATAAATAAATAAATAAATAAATAAATGAATGAATGAATGAATGAATGAATGAATGAATGAATGAATGAATAAGTAAATAAATAAATAAATAAATAAATTAACCCTACCTTGTCAGCTTCAGCTATATAGGCCTATGCTCCACACTTAGTAGAAAAAAAGTCACAAAAGCCGTTCAATCTTCAACAATCACTATCAAATTCGATCTCTGAAAATAATGTGAGTAAAGCGCCGTCAGCTAATGCTGTGATCGATGTTTCTAAACGATCATTTTCAAACGAAAGTTTTGTTTACGGTTGTTTGTGCAGCCGATAACGCGACGTCAGGGCAACTGATGACGTCACGAAAAGCAAGAGGCGCACTCCCGGACAACGTCCATTGGCGGAAAAATTTCGTGTTTAACTAATGGTCAGTTGTGATCAACCCTTACCAAGCAACAACAAAAATGGACATAATTCAAAAGCTGCCGATGACTGCAAAATGGATGTTGACAAAAATAGGCATGTGTAAATAAAACAGAAAATATATTGAGACAAAAGACGGAAATGCCGACTATCAGCATTTTCTTCTTTTGTCGGAATCTACTTTCAGTCATTTGCAATTCGGGTCGTCAAAACCAGACGTGTTTTGGGAAAGGGCGAAAGGTTCGACCCTTTCAAAGTGGACACAATATTAGACCGGTGGAATACTGGCATTTAAGGTAGAATACCCGTAATTTTGAGTTAATGAAACATCGTGTTTTTGTGACGTATCCGAACTTATTCGGGCGCGGTCGTAAACATTCGGTGGTGGAAAGTTCCACCGCCGAATGTTTTCGATGTCGCCCGAATATATCCGACGTTGCTCGTCATTAGGGGTAGACTACCTTAAAAAGGAGACAGATCTACACTGAGGACGACAAGTTATATAATATTGATTGCTTAGAATTGAAATTGAGAAGTTTACCCTTTCCCAAACGATAAAATCTCAATCTTGTTGGAATCTTTTGTTTGCTGACAAAAGAAATCAAGGTTACATATTACGGATTTCATTTGATCTGTCACTGACCTTTATTCAAAATGTGTTTATATTTCGAAAATAGCATTACGTTCTTCAAAAAGACTTGTAGGCCTATCATAGTACGCAGAAATAAAATGTATACAAAAAATATTAGCCTACTGCATTGTTATTTCAAAAAAGCACAGGCGTGTAATTTGTGATAATAAAAACTAAAGCTGCGCCATGTGAAATGAAATTTGTAATATAGGTCTAGATCAATCTATTTGTATCGCGATTAAGCACAAACTATTGAAGGAAAATAGAACGTGCGGACCCAGGACTTGTTTAGCACAACACCGCAGAAAAAGAAAAGTAAAAAAAGTAAAAGAGAAATCAAAGTGGAGTCGCCTCAGATATCGTTTTCGGTATTTCCAAAACAACTATCCTGCTCAGACTACAGCTTACCCACGGTCCCACTGATCCCGATTTCCGAGATATAGGCCTGCGCAATGCCTCGAGAGAGTACATTGTGACGATATATAACGAATTTGAAGCGATTTTTCCCGTTCATCCATGGAATGGCGTATTTTTCTAACCCAGGGTCCCACTGAGCTCGATTTTCGAAATATTCGTAGTGCCTCGGGAGGGCGCACTGTGACGATTCACTACGAATGTGGGCCGATTTTTTCCGTCCGTCCATGGATAGGCGTATTTTCTTATAGGACAAGTTTGTTTCGTCGCCGTAGTTCATCGGCAAGAATTTTGTAACTTGTGCATCGCCATTATTCGTTGTTTATTGCCAAAGTAAGACCAAATAGTCTTGGCCAAATATGTCGCCGAATAACGCCGATTTACTTACTCGAACACTGCGACTTCGGCCTATTTGTAAGAGCGATAACCCCGAGAACGCAGATCATAGCAAAAGATGAAATGAAGTGCAAGGGCGGATCTAGAGTGGGGTGAGGGCTCCAGACCCCCTGGAATTGGCGGAAATTGAATTTTGACTATATAAATTTATATACATATTTAACACATGTAAAGCCATCATTTTGACTTGGAAACAATCATCCCGCCCCGGAAAAAATAATGGATCTGCCATTGGAACGCATAAAAAGTGAATTTCTTACAGGGGTGTAGTCAGGAATTTTGTAATGTTGAAGTCAAAGGCATATTGTCGAGTCCATCTGACGCAATTTGGAGCGCAAAGATCAAAAAGAAGTTCTGGAAAATATTGTTGAAAATTAAGAAATTGCTTGTGACAAGCAATTTGTTTATTTCCCACAATATTTTCTACACAGAGAGACCAGAAATATAAAATTACATTCGCTTGAAATTGTCACCTGTAACATTTTTGCACATCGGTAAAAAATGTTTGTCATGTGGTAATGGGTTGTGCGGGTTCCGGGACATCCGGGTCCGTTTTTTCACATTCTACTTGGAAAGACCACAGGGCACCCTTGAAAAAATAATGATGTTGAAGCCGGGGCTCTTCTTTTTTTCCAAATTGGCAATGTATTGAAATCGAATTTATTCAAAATATCGAAAATGATGTGTCACGGGATTCTCCGTCGTGGTTGTCAACATCAGAATTTCGGAAAAGGGTCAATATTTTTGTAAATACTTGGCCAATTAGAATTCGGTATGAAGCAGAGAAGGTGGGGAAATGCAGGAATAGTTTTAGACGCAGACCGCACGCAGGAGCACGGACGACCGGTTGTAAGAGAGGCTTTACAACCGGTCGTACGTGCTCCTGCATGCGGTCTGCGTCTAAAACGTACGTTTAGTCGTGCGCTGTACGCACGTGCAACGTACGATTTTGGTGGACGCAACCACGACGCAGACTGCACGCAGCAAAGAATTGACCGGACAATTCTTTAGCCTCTCTTACAACCCGCCGTACGTTTTTATAAAACGTACGATTTAAAAAGACGCACGACGGGTTGTAAGAGAGACTTTTGTCGTTGGGAATTATTGCTGCCACAGTAACATCAGGAGTCCCTCAAGGTACTGTTCTGGGCCCTCTCCTATTCCTTATATATATCAATGACTTACCAAACAAAGTGAGATCTACTGCACGCCTCTTTGCCGACGATTGCTTACTATATCGGATTATCAACACCGAGAAGGACGCAAAGGCACTCCAGGAAGACTTGGACAACCTACAGGAATGGGAGAGGGATTGGCTTATGCAGTTTAACCCCGACAAATGCGAGACGATCCGCATAACAAACAAGCGCAAAGTGATACCACGCACATACTCCATTCACAACCAAGAGCTCAAGGAAACATCCCATGCCAAATACCTTGGAGTTACTATAGACAAAAACTTAACATGGAACCAACATATCGACAACATATCCAAGAAGGCCAACTGAACCACTGCATTTCTGAGGAGACACCTATCCCACTGCCCTTCGGATATCAAGGCTACAACCTACAAGACTCTCGTAAGACCTCAACTTGAGTATGCTAGCTTTGTCTGACCCCCACACCAAAAAACAACATAAACAAGCTTGAAAAAGTCCAGCACAGGGCAGCCCGATTCTGTAAAGGCGGCTATAGACAGACCAGCAGTGTGACATATATGCTGAACAACTTAAACTGGGAACCATTAGAAGCTCGTCGCCAAAATGCCAAGACGGTTATGATGTATAGGATTGTAAATAGCCTTGTCGACGTCAATCATACCAACATCTTAACACCAGCAGGAGTCCACACCAGAGGCCATGCACAACACTTCCTTGTACCCTTTACCAGCGTTAATTCCTACAGATTCTCCTTTTTTCCATCCGGAATATGCCTCAGGAACAGCCTACCTGAGAATGTCGTCGCATCCCCGTTCCTCGAGGTTTTCAAGACCAGGATGGGTATGTTGAGCTGGTAACTCTGGAGCAAGATGTTTTTTAACCTGATTTAAATTTTTGTTGTTCTCATCACTCATGTACATAGTCATCTTTGTGCGACAATGCTCCAGAGGAGTCCAGCACAGTACTTGGAAGAAGAAGGAAAAGGACAACTTCAAGATTGGAGAAATGGTAAGGAAATTAGCATCATGTCCGAATAGCCCAATAGACGTATGAAAAAGTAAAATGTAAAAGTTTTAATAAATAATCAAATCACACCATGATACTAATTTTAGTTTTCATGTAGAAATTCATTTTTTTTGTAACTATTACCCAGCAAACATGCTTATATGGGTCCCATATGGGCTGTGTATGGGTAAGCCCATATGGGTAGGCCCATATTGGACCCATATAGGACCTATGTAGGCAAGCCTATGTGGGTTTGATCATAAGGGACCCAGATGGGTCCCATATTCCCAGTATATGGGCTGTGTATGGGTAAGCCCATATGGGTATGCCCATTATAGGACCTATGTAGGAAAGCCCATGTTGTTTGGACAATAAGGGTCCCAGTTACATTAATTGACTTGCGCCCATTCATGTACAACAGAATAATTATGTATACATGTGCATATTTAAAATATCCATATTCTGAATCATGTAGCCTATAGAATTATAAGCTTTCAATTTGAATGACGATCTTATTTATATCCACCAAAATTTATGACCATCAATTCAATACAAATTGAAAAAACAACAACATTAGATTCAGTAAGACACGTAAGGCAACATCAATAAGACATATTTAACCCTTTCTCGAACAAAACCTGGTTTTGACTTCTCTAATAGAAAAATAAATTGCAGAAAACATAGGCCTAGATCTATTAGCAAAAGTTGATAATCGGCATTTTCTTCTTTTTCCTAAGTTTTTTTCTGCGCTATATTGTACAGGAGTACATTCTTTGTCAATATCGTTTTTAACCATGGCCTTTATGTTGGATCATCGGAATATTTTGTCGTTTTAAAAGTGTTTAAACTGCAATTAGACTGTTCAAATTACTAAAATAATCTTATCAATTAGTGTGTTACATGTAGTTTAATGTATATTAAAGGGAAATAGTTCAAAATCTTGAAAATAAATCATATTTTCACAAAGCGTTTATGCAAAGAAAGCATTTGGCTTGATAATCCTATATGATTCTGTTAAAACAAATCATTTTTGTGTAGACATTTTCAAAAAAAAAAAGAAAGATAGAAATAAATCTAGAAATATAAATATATCAAAAACATATAGATAGTTATAGAAAGTATCGAAAATATTATACATTTTAAGACCATATTTCTAGGAATTAAAGTGACATTTCAGATTTTTTTTGTCATAAATTTTACTTTTATTTTTATCTGAAAGAGCATATTTCCTTATGAAAATTCTGAAAATTTCGAGCCAAAATATTGCGCCGTTTACGAGAAATTTATATTTTTGTGTTAAAATTGAACAAATTGTTGTGGACAACAGTTCGGATTCATATGCAATTTATCGATTATGTCTCAACTTTAAATGCGTGTTTCTCGCTTATTGGCAACAACTTCAAAAAACCAATACTATTTATACTCACTAGAATAACCAATCTTGGCATCAAGACAAACTTTAAAAAAAATGAAATTGGAATGAAATGTCCCTTTAAACCCTTAGAAGAAGTGTCAATGTCGCTTAATCCTCAATGATGGGGAATAGTAACCCCTTTCTGAGCGTGAAGCTCTGGAGGGTATTGAACTTCGATCAACATCAAATGAAAGCCAATAGACATGGTATTGATCAGGGCTGTCTATATGGGTCTGCCCATCTGGGACCCATATGGGTCCCATATTGCATGTATATGGGTAATCCGAGTCTTCTCTGATGTAAATACGCTCTTTGATATTTTGATTTTTCGCTATTTACATCAGAGAGCGTTGCTTTTTGAAAACAGCGGAAAGTTCGGTAACGTTACAAGTAGTGAAGCTTTGTTTTTGTGTATCATATCGAATCACTCGGTAAAACACTGTAGGGTATAGATCAATTAATCATTTTTTGTCATACCTGACCAAAAATTTCATTTCAAATCGGCCTGCTGGCAGAGTATAACCTTTGGTTTTGAATGGAAGGTCAAGGTAAACAAAGGCTGCTCAGGTGAGGGTTGTTGCAAAACATTGCCTATAAACCTTTTGGAAATACTTTTTGGTCGTAATTTTTTCAGCAGCCATAACAATAAATTGTTCATTTATCGATACCATCAGGCGTTTTAAGGATATCGTTTAAGATCGGACGGTGAACGATGCGCAACATCGAGTTGCGAACTTCTTGATATTTTCAAAGAGCAACGCTCTCTGATGTAAATAGCGAAAAATCAAAATATCAAAAAGCGTATTTACATCAGAGAAGACTCGGATTAGTATATGGGCTGCCCAGATAGGACCCATATGGCCCCCGGGTTGCACATCCTATATGGGTCCCATATGGGTTGCCCTTATGGGCCCATAAAGGTGCCCATATGGGACCCATTTGGTACCCACATAGATTGCTAGCTGGGTAGGCCTATAGGAAAACGAACACCATTATTTGTAGGCTATATTCGAACCACCTTCACTGCTGAAATCATAGATCTGCCACGGAATTTATTGATCACAAAAAATGACGGGTTTTCGTGGAATTCTACCGTAACCCGAATCAGGTATGGCGTTTAATCGCTCTTTGGAATTTGAGGCCGAGGATTAGGACAGTTTAGTATATTCCAGTCTATAAACTTATTTAAATCCAGTCTATTATGCAAAAATATAGTTAAAATATTTTGGTGTATCTAAAATACTAACGATAAAATCAATTTATAAATATAAAATTTAAAAATTAAAATTATTTTTGCATCAAAAGTTACATTATACTGACTAATTATAGTTTATGTAAACTTTTATTTCTGATTCATTTTTTATGTTGATGGTTTAGAGATTATAAATATTTTCGCTATGGCAGAAGACGAAAATTAAAATCGGTGTTTGCGAGGTGTCAGATGGAATTTTAGGCTGCATGATTTGATGTTTTGCCTGACAGTATAGAAAAATGCAAGCTGAGGACGCACGGTTCTTAAAGAGGCAAGAAATTTTACAATCGATGTTATTTATTTGCGATTTTGAGGTTCTTGAAGACAAATTTCTCGACTTCATTTTCTCGAGTTGTCATTTTTACACGCTCGAAGGGTCGTATTATGTTATGGCCCCGGTCGTCCGTCTGTCCGTCCGTTAGCAATTTCTTGCCACAATGAATCTCCATGGTGTCTAGCAGGGATTATTTTGGGCCGCACCTTTGCGCCATAAGCGCTAGTAATTTACGTACGGCGCTTCAAAAATGAGCGTCCGCGCCGAATTGACGCATAGCTTTTCCGTATGACGCGGTATTTTTACCTGGGCGCGCCATTAAAGGAGGTACTTTCTGTAAAAATAGCACCAAAGTGTTTCACACGACTTTAATCAGCCAATCAAAACAGGGAACAATTGGGGAATACCGATTACGTCACCAGCCGAGCGATAGCGGGACGACAGTCGGCTATTCAGTAGATCTGCCGAGTGTCACCAAGCAGGGATTTTGTTACCTGCGAGTCCCGAGTCCCTGACTCACATTTTTGTCTCGGGACTCATTGATAGATATTTAAGTGAGTCCCAGAATGCTAACATTTTCATTAATGTAATCTACATTGTCTTGCAAAGACCTCTATGTTTCAATTTTGGACTCATTGTTTTGGGAACTGGTGGGTCCCAGGACTCATTCACATGAATTTGTAACAAAATCACTGACCAAGTGGTGAATTTTTGTTCGAATTTGAATCAATCGGTTATCTCCGTCAAATTTTGTATACGGAGCAAATCGTTTACTCGATTTCAATTGGATGATTGGGAAGCGCATGCGTGGACGGCGGAAGCAAAATCTTTGGCGGGGGGTTCTAAAAGAAAAGAAAAATTAATTTACTACTCTTAATCAACTTTAAACATCCAAACTTTTAGATATATTTGTGTATTAACACCTGAGGTAACTTGTAATACCCCAAATTCCCTTAATTCTTGATTATTGGTAAGTTCTGAGTGCAACTTTGTCCAAGTTTGTCTCACCTCACGGCAGCCATCTTGAAATAAATTTTTGGAATCCCAGAAATCGGGGAATACCCAAACAAAACTGTAAGTACAGAATTTTGATTCTAGTATAACACTTTTTTCCTTAGCTTTAAATTTGTATGGTCTACCAATTTATTCTAACATGGAGGCCTTTCTGAAATAAATTCTTTGAAAATAAATTTGGAATCCCAGAAATCGGGAAACCACAAAAACACTATCAATTCAGTCCCAAGCAAATTGTTAATTCCTAAATTCTTATTTTTTTGTATTCTTGCATCTAAATCACCACATGTCAGTAATTAAAACTGTGAAATTCCTCCATAGAGACAGTGTGCCTCATGGTTCAGAAAAGCTCCATCAGCCTGTTGTCATAAGTGACAGCAAAGGCAATTGGATCAAACACGAGGTACTAAACCAAACAGATCGAGAAATCATCTGGTGGTGTAGGAGCGGGGATAAAGTAGAATACCGACTCCAGTGGCTACAGAAAAACATAGCGACTAAAACACAAAATTTAAAATCTGCATGGCTATATATCTGGCTAGGCACATGCAATTTAACATCTAAGGCTGGAAAATACATCTCCCTAACAACTCAGGAGGGAGACGAAACAGTAAACTATATACTGGAATATTACCAGAAAATTATTGACCTAGTGAAACTCCATAATCTGAAAATTACAATTCTTGAAATACCTGTCTATTCCATCAAATTATACAACAAAAATAAAGGCCATAAAGACCCTGAAACTTTTAACGAACAAGACAAAGAGCTTGAAAGACAAGTATATCTCTTAAATCAAGGTATCAGAGAATTGAACAATATCGAGAACCATCACTCCCCATCTTTTAGCATTGACTTGGTATTCACATCTATAGTTAAAAAAGGAAAATCAAGGAAAGCATCCAAAGTAAAGAAAAACAATTTCAAACTATACGTAGAAGGCATTCATCCTGACATTTTATTAGCCAAAAAGTGGCGCAGAAAAATATCTAACCAAATTGCAGTCGATTGCTGGAGCAAGGTTGACTAGACAGAGTAGAATAGCTGGTCAGTCTGGACTTTCCAAGCTATACCGGCAAAGCTACAAAGTCAACGTCACACCTACCAGTAATATAAATTTCTTATTTTTCAGTAATAATACTTATTACTAGAAATACCCAATATTTACTACTTTTTCATCTTAGTTTCTGTTTATTCAAAACCAATTCCTAACATCTATTGGCAGGTGAAAATTTTTCTTAAATTATTCTCAGGTCCTAGATCTACCACATTTTACACTTAACATAGTCAATTAAATCATCAACTATTGCAATACAACCTAGTGTAACTTGGTCAGCATGGACTTTCCAAGCTAAACCAGGCCAAACTGGGAAAATGAAATTTCTTTTCTTTATAAGCTGCTTGTTTCTAACAAGCCAAATTAAAAAAAGTGTATGTCAAACTACAAATAGTAATGATGAATGTAATGTTACTATAAACACTCTGTTAGGTTTCTCCAGAAATGTAATCTTAAAAAACAAAAATGTCTGTAATAATAATTCAAAAAGACTTACATACTTAGCATTGCTACTAATACTGGCAGCAAATGATATAAATCCAAACCCAGGACCCACAATCGAGCAGAGTACTACATACCTATGTGGAACATGCGACAAACCAGTAACATGGGATCATAGAGCAGTAATCTGTGACACATGTGACTAATGGTACCACATAGGGTGCCAGGATATAAATAGTGGGACTTACAGCATTCTCGTAAATGAAGGAGGAGCTTTTAGATGGGACTGTATCCTATGCGGTAGCCCGAACTATAGCGACATATCAGGGCTCTCGGAAACGACAGTACTGTCGTCTGAGACGACAACTTTTCTGAGGGGACGACAAAAAATCCTATCAAAGGATTCCGGCGGACGACAAGTTTTCTCAAGGCACGCGTCCCGGTCCCCAACCTATCGGCTGTCTATAGATCTCTAACAAGTACACAGTAAACTGTTGTCTATGATAATTGACTGTCAGTTAGTTCTCGGCTCTAGATAATCAACCCAATCAACTGTGTCATGAAAAATCGATAATCGGCCACATCTAAGTTGGGTAGACGAAAGTGGTAGGCTGGCGTCAATTACCGCTTACAGCCAATCAGAATCAATTATCAATAGAAGTTGTAGGCGGAGTCTGACTAATTAGCCTTAACTGACGAATGAAAATTAGTAAAGTTCTAAGTATTAATTTAAGCAGTTGATTGACTAATAATCTTTCCGTAATTGAATTTAATTGAATTATTGTTTACCTAAATTGTTATCATAGTCCAACAAGAATGATGCAACAGATGAAATGACAAGAACGAGTAACTAAGAAATCAGTTATTACACACAGCTTAGAATTTCGGGTGACATAATAGTGCCGTGTGCAAAACTGCATAACTCTTTACACATGACAATGTAAATATAATACTGTTTTATTTGATTGAACAATTAGGATATTTCATAGACCTTCTTTTACTACGATATTTTATGTTAAATGTGAGCTGAATCTAAATTATTAAATTCAGAATTCTCTGTTTACGGCTGATGACTAGCGTGAAAATTTTTTTTCTTCTGGTAAAGGTAGATTCTAAAAGACTAGAAATTCTACATGTAAATTTGACCTGCGAAATAAATTGTCTAAAAATTGAGTAAAATACGATCTTTGTTTCGGGAGGGGGTGTCAGATTGTGTGATTTCCGGAAAATGCCAGTTTTAAGTTTGTAGACCAGCTTAACTCTTTTCCCAAGTAAGAAAGGTCTACTTGTGACGTCCTTATTGCTTTTGGAAAACAATAAACATTCAGGCAAACAAAGAAAAGATGACCAGCACTTTCTCCTTATACCTCTTTACTTCCCATGCTTTATTTTGTACATACCCTTAAATATATGATCATTGAAATTTGTTTGGGAAAAGGTGAAACCACGGAGAGAAATGTCGTAACAAACCAGCCATCTACAGGTCAGGGTTATGATTGAAACACATTCTTACCTTTAGAATTAAACAAATAAAATATCCATCAATAGAAATTATATCTTACAAAACTTGTGTAAACGTTTTGAATTGGTCTATAAATAGATACAGATGTCTTTGTGTTAGCAGTTGACCTTAATACTGACTACATGACGTCATGACCCTTACCTTTCACGCACCATTGATCAATCTCTCATTTCTTTAAAACTTCGAGCTCAATTTGTATTTGAGCAGTTTTACTTCACCTGAGTTACCAGTTTTCGTCTCATTTTTTAAATGTGTTGATAATAGTTACTAGATTTAGTTTTTTTTTTTTTTTTGTTTTTTTTTTTTTTCATTTCTAAGTCTAAAACAACCTAATTTCTTTGAAAAAAATCCCTTTTTTTGTTACCCCAAATAGCCTACAAATGAACAAAGTATGATAGAAGCAAACACTAATTTCTGTTTGCCCTTTTTATTGAAATTCTCATCAGACCACAGGGTAAAAACCACTATTTTACAGCATGCTTGTACCCCTTCTATAAGAAACGTAGAAGGTTGCTTCAACTTGTTTGCAAAAATTGAGGGTACAAGATTCAATTAAGGGTTAGAACCCCTCATTTGGGTTTTTTAATCCCTTGACAAGTCTGGGTTTATCCATTTTTAAGAAGAAAAACTATGAACCTTGAAACTACTGTCTAATTTAGGTTTAAAAGTTGGTCCGTCATTGCGTAATCGTTTGACTTGTAAGCGGTACAAAATCCTCCTAAATGATGATGGAATCCAAATTTTTCTGTGTGGAATCCAACTTTTTCTGAAGTTGGATTCCTGGAATCCTACTTTCAAAATCCTAGTGAGAGCTCTGGACATATGTTATGGAACAACAGCAATAGAAACATACAATCACTATTCTATACTATCAGAACATGAAGAATCAATATCATCAGTAACTACAGATCCACAACCTATCCATGCTTCAACTCCTGATCGAAACAAGAGAAATAAGAATAAAACAAGCCAAACTTTTGAACCATTAAGAGTACTGAACATAAACTGCCAGTCAATCAGAAGCAAACAACACCGAATAGAAAATGTCATAGACAGCCTCAAACCAGACATCATTATCGCTACAGAAACATGGCTAGATCCCAGCATAAATAACAACCAAATACTGCCACCAAATTTTAACATATACAGAAAAGACAGAAAAGACCGCACCGGCGGCGGCGTACTAATTGCCATCAATGAAAAATATCTCAGTTCTGAAATCACAGAGTTAGATACAAACGCAGAAATTGTCTGGGCGAGAATACAACAAAAAGGATGCAAAGGATTAAAGATATGTTCATATTATCACCCCAAAACAGCAGATGATTTGGAACAATTTGAAACCTCGGTGAACAGAGCAATGACTGGAAACTCACAAGTTTTAATAGGAGGGGACTTCAATCTCCCGGGTTGGAACTGGAAAGATAAATGTCTCAAACCAAATACCCAGCACCCAAACAATCATTATCGCCTTACAGAAATCATGGATAGCAACGGTATGACCCAAATAGTGGAGACACCAACCAGAAATGAATCAATTCTTGACCTTTTTATAACAAATATGCCCAGCAAAGTACTCAAAGTAGAAACAACACCTGGAATCTCAGACCATGATATTGTATACTTAGAGTATGAAGCAAACATAAAAGCTACTAAACAAAAGCCAAGAATCATACCTTTGTATAAGAAAGCAAACTGGAATAGCATATCGGAAGAATTGAAAGAACTGGATAAAGAAATTGAAAACAACATAGAATCCTCTACAGTAGACGAAAGTTGGAACAGATTCAAACAACAAATTGAAAGAAGTACTTCAAAACACATTCCAACCAAGACTGCAAAATCTAAAGATAAACTACCTTGGATATCAAAAGAAATTAAATCACTTATGAAAAAAAGGGACAGGGCATACAAAAAGAAGAAAAAATCAAATAACACTGATGATATAAAAATCTATAAACACCTCAAACAAGAAGTACAAAAACACACTAGAAGGGCATACTGGAACTACATAAACGACATCCTCTCAACAGAAAACAACACAAAAGAAGACGGTGCAGGAAACAACGGAATAAGCAAACGCTTTTGGACATATATAAAGCACAAAAAATCAGATAAATGTGGCATTGCTCCCCTGAAAAGAAATGGAATCCTTGAAACCGACCCAAAAAGTAAGGCTAATATACTCAACGACCAATTCAAGTCGGTCTTCTCAAGCTCAGAGGAAATAACCAAAGAAGAATTCAAGTCCGGAAATTATATGCAAAACCAGAAAGTACACCCAGAAGCAAGTGAGATTCATATAACAGTAAACGGAGTTGAAAAACTACTAAAAAATCTAAATGTACATAAAGCCTGTGGACCTGACAATATAAAACCTGTCATCCTAAAAGAAACATCAGCAACTATAGCCCCAATCCTAACAAAAATATTCCAAAAATCACTTAATACTGGAAGCATACCAGAAGATTGGAGGAAAGCCAGAATAACACCAGCCTATAAAAAAGGACAAAAATACCTAGCATCAAATTACAGACCAATATCACTTACTTGTATCTGCTGTAAACTGATGGAACATATAATAACCAGCCACATTATGAAACATGCAGAGACAAACAACATACTTTACCCACTCCAGCATGGATTCAGAAGCAAAAGGTCATGCGAAACACAACTAATTGAATGCATTGACGACCTTAGCAAAAATATGGACAAAAATAAACAAACAGATCTCCTCATTCTTGATTTTTCTAAAGCTTTTGACAAAGTCTCTCACAACCTTCTTATACATAAATTGGACCATTACGGAATCAAAGGCAAAACTCTAAATTGGATAAAAGCATTCTTATCAAACCGCACGCAGGTAGTAGCAGTGGAAGGCGAAGAATCTGACCAGGGAAATGTAGAATCAGGAGTACCACAAGGATCGGTGCTTGGGCCAAGCTTATTCCTGTTCTACATAAACGACATCCCAGATAATTTGAAATCTACTGTTCGCCTGTTTGCTGATGACACTATTGTGTACCTGACGATAACATCAAAATCAGATTGCAAAACGTTACAACAAGATTTAGACAAACTAGCTGTGTGGGAAAAGAGATGGAAAATGGAGTTCCACCCCGACAAATGTTCAGTACTATCCGTCACAACTAAAAAAGAACCTTTCATCGCTGATTATACCCTACATGGACACAAGCTGGCACATGAAAAAAGTACTAAATATCTCGGATGTACAATCACTCACGATCTCAACTGGGGAAAGCATATTACCAACATCACGAGCAAAGCAAATCAAACCCTAGGATTCCTACAACGAAATCTGAATTTCTCATCAAAAACAATTAAAGAAAAAGCATATAAAGCATTGGTAAGACCACAAATAGAATACGCCTGCACAGTCTGGGATCCCTACAAACAAAACCAAATTGATCAATTAGAGAAGGTACAAAGGAGGGCCGCCAGATATGTGATGGGTAAATACAGAAATAGATCCAGCGTCGGCAATATGATTAATGAATTAAAATGGCAAGACCTACAAGAACGTAGAAAAAATGCTAGACTATGCATGCTATACAAAATAACAAACAACAAGGTAGAAATAAATCCAGATAAATATCTAACAAGACTGACTAGACAAAGTAGAAACAAACATAACAAAAGCTTCTCTATTCAAAACGCAAATAAAGATGTTAGGAAATGGTCCTTCTTTAACAGAACTGTAAAAGACTGGAATTCCCTCCCTCCTGAGTTAGCCGAGGCTGAGACATTCGAGATATTTAAATCTCGAATGGGCACTCAGGACAAAAAATAATCAAGAGAGTGGGAGGGGTGGGCATATAGGGAGGGGGGAGGGGGGAGGATATCAAATTCATCAAAAATTTAAGAAATCCGCTCGTCATAAGCGCACAAAACTGGCATAATCTTCGACAAGACGAAGGAGGCCAGATAATGGAAGAAGAAGAGAAGAAGATGATAAGTAACAGACCATTGCGTCATTCCGTAAATCGGAAATATTGCAACTCGAAAGTTTATTTTCTTTTTTAACCGGGTACGAACAAATATGCTCATGGCAGATCGTAAAGGTGATTTTGGCCGATATTATTTCTGAAGTGACCCTACAGCAAAGAAAGTCAACGATGGTAATCTCTTCATAAAAAAAAACAAACAAAAAAATAAAACACTCGATGGTTGGAAAAACAAACATAGCCCTACGCGGTTAGACGCCATCGACCCCGAAAATGAAAGTCGGTCGTTCCGTTTTGGTGCTCCTGTAGTTTTTAATCATTTCCCAAACATGACCTGGTTCTGACGTTCCTAGGAAAGTTTTTGGATTATAATTTCGAGACAAAAGAAGAAAGAATCGATAGCCAAAACTTTCTCCTTTTGCTTCAATATTTTCTTTGCTTTTGTTAACTTCAACCTTCCCATCTCCTTTCAAATCGGACTTTTTATGCCCCCGTATCGAGAGATCGGGGGCATATTGTTTTACTCATGTCCGTCTGTCTGTCTGTCTGTCTGTCTGTCCGTCTGTCCGTCTGTCTGTCCGTCCGTCCATCTGTCCGAAAACTTAACCTGAAAACTTAACCTTTGCCATTTCTCCAAAACTATTTGACATACAAAGCTCAAATTTGGTATGCAACTTTGTTTCAACAATATCTATCTGTTCCATGCAATTTGACCTTCCTCAAGGTCATCCATTAACCCTTATCAACCCTTTACTCCATGAAAACTTAACATTTTCGAAAAATGGCCATTTCGGGGGCATTTGTGTTTCACAAACACATCTTGTTATCTTTGTAGTGAATGTCACTAAAATTGGACCATCCCAAAGATCTATTATTTTAGAAAGGGTTAAAGGCAGAATAACACTTAACATCTTGCAAATTTTCCGAGAACTTCGTACAAAAAAAATAAATATATATTATTAAAATATGGTCTTTAAATTGCATATATGCCAAATCTTAGCTTTCTACCTTGTGTATTGGCTTAGATGTCGACGGATTTAAAACCCCATGATTTTTTGTCCCGGGGATAATATTTACAATAATGGAACATATGGGGTTTTAAATCCGTCGACATCCTAGCCAATACACAAGATAGAAAGCTAAGATTTGGCATAGATGCAATTTAAAGGCCATATTTTCATAATACATATTTATTTTGTACGAAGTTCTCTGAAAATTTGCATGATTTTAAGTGCCATTCCCCCTTTAATCAATTCCAGTCTTTTCCCAAAGATACACATGGGAAAAAATGAGGGGTAAATACTCCATGCATCAAAAAATGATCTGGAGCTCTGCAAATCATCAACCAAATTTATCAACGGCAGAGTGCAGTGAGTCTGGCAGGCCGATTACACCAATGACAGTTATTGGTGAGTTTCCTGGTACATGTAGTGGATTTCAGACAGTGAATGCTGATACCATGCTGTATAGTTCAATTAATGCAGAGAAATAAAACGATATATAACAAAGTTTGATAATTTATTGAAAATTCTTTTGAAACAGGCAATTTCAAATAGCACAAACAGCTTCCAGGAGATGTGATTTTTAGGTCTCAGAAATGCTAAAATTTGTTTTCAGCCGGGGGGCTTCTCCCCCTTGGCCCCCCACCAGGGCGTTGGCAGCCTAGGCGGCCCCCATACCCCCGGCCCAATTAGGGCCCATGGAAATTTGGGTGGATGGGCCGAAGGCCCATCCACCAAAATTTCCAACCTAATTCCTGGTCTAGTTGTGCGTGCACTCCGCTTACGGAATTCATATAACTCTTTTCGTTCTTGAATTATCTGCCCTTGAATCTTGAGTTGGCATTGAACTGAAGTAACCTTAGTTACCGAAGAAGTCTGGGGTAGGGTAAATACCTGAACTATTATGTTAAAGTAAACATGAAAAAAAGTGCACTCGATGTGGTTCTCAAACCCACGACCGACTCGAAGACCCCCGGATTACAAGTCTGATGCTCTAACCACTGAGCTATCCAGGCATCTGCTCGTGTTTCTACCCAATGTCACCTCATAATTTCCTGGGAGTCAACCACTCCCCTGGTCCCTAGGACCACCAGGTGCTGCATCCCTTGGTCACCGACTTACTTCTTCGCCATTAAAGTAAACATGAGGAGAAAAATTGCACCCAACGTGGGACTAGAATCCACAGCCACAAAATGAAGAAAAAAATAACGAGAGAGAGATCTACAACCATTTGGAATAACAAACATTTTAAATCCAAAAGATGTTTTCTTCATTTTCTGACTGAAAAACGCATACAGCAAACAAAGTTTGTTGATCAGATTAAACTTTTCTTGTCTTCGGCGCCATGACAGTTTACCGATCATATTAGGATGCTTGCATTTGGTAAATTCCAAACACCAAAGACTAGATCGGCTATTGTAACGTTGACGCATTACATGAACTCAAAAAGATCCAGAATCATTTGCATTGCATTCAAGTTACTCTCATAACGGAAAATTCAAGTGTCATCACATGATTTTTTTCAAGTGACTATATCCAAATATGGATATGTTTACTACAATTTGTCAGCAAGCTCGGGAAAAAATGATGATGCAATGAAAGCATACTTGATTTTAATTGGTTGGTATGCGCTATCACGTGAGTCAACAATGATAAAATTTCATGTAATTGGCGAGACTTAGAGAACACCGGAGAGTATCAAAGAGGGGGTAAATCACATTGGTCATTGATAAGTAGAGATTACAGCAAAGAAAAAGAAATTTCTATTTGTTTTTTTCAAACCTGAATGAAGCATTGTCATAATTCTTGAAAAAATGACCGGCCATTTTGTCCTTTAAATTGAATTTTAATCAGCACTTTTGTCCTGATTCTTGAAAAAAGGTTGGCCATTTGACTTTTTTATCGGCAATTTGTCCAAAGCAATACTTTTATTTCTTATCTTTTTAAGCTTATTTAACCTGAATGTTTGATACTTTTTATTTTTTAACAAGAAAAAGAATTACTTGAATAATTATGATTGTGTGACCGATGGTGGGCGACTCCGAGTTCGTTTCACTGTTGAACACGCTCACTCTAAAAAGTAATTCTTTTTCTTGTGAAAATTAAAAAGAATCATACACATTAATGTTAAATCAAGCTTAAAAAGATAGGAATTAAAGCATTGCTTTGGACAATTTCGGTGAAATTGAAAACTGGACTGTTCTGTTTCGTATGAAAGTCAAGGGGAACATTGTGACACAAACCCTCTCCAGAGTAAACAAATGAATGCGCCTAAATGGCTGAATCTAAAATCTGTTGAGTCGGCAGAACATCTAACAAATTGAAGCAGTATTTTGCAATGACACAGATTTTAACCCTTTCCCAAACAAGACCTGTTTTTGACGTCCCTAATAGAAAAAGGCTTGGGAAAACATTGCAACAAAAGAAGAAACTGCTGATAATTATTACCCTCAGTGTTATTGCAAAACTTTGTAACTCCAGCTTTAATTAAGCTGGAGTTAAGAGGTTTTTGCAATGCCACAGACATTATATCTGTCATTTACAGGAAGGTTAAAGGAGGGAGCATCGATGTGCACCCCACCAAGAAAGTGTTGGTGGTTAAATTTCTGTACAGCCACTGGCCTGAGTTGATAACATAGTTATTACCGTCAGTGTTATTGCAAAACCTCATAACTCCAGCTTTAATTAAGCTGGAGTTAAGAGGTTTTGCAATGACTTAGACATTGTATCTGTCATTTACAGGAAGGTTAAAGGAAGGAGTATTGATGTTCACCCCACAGAGAAAGCGTTGGTGGTTAAATTTCTGTACAGCCTCTGGCCTGAGTTGATAATTTAATTATTACCGTCAGTGTAATTGCAAAACCTTGTAACTCCAGCTTGATTAAAGCTGGAGTTAAGAGGTTTTTGCAATGACACAGACATTATATCTGTCATTTACAGGAAGGTTAAAGGAGGAAGCATAGATGTGCACCCCACGGAGAAAGCGTTGGTGGTTAACTATGAGTTGGAGGCGACCATACTTGGTGAAATGGGGGATCCCATGCTGGGAGAGAGGAAAGAATGCCAAAAAGTGTAAGTTACCAAGTTGATATATATGTGACCCGTCACGCTAAAAGGGACCTTGTCCGAACTCCAAAATCAAAATTTTTGACAAACATGTCAGACCCAGCACAGGTAAAAAAGATCCCGTATGCAATAAATGAACATATAGTAAGATAGGGAAAACTTTCAGGATTTAGAAAATTACATGAAAGTGAAAAGTATCGGCCCTAGTCTGGCTGCGCGAACTGCGCAGACAGACTAGGGTCGATACTTTCACACGTCCTATAAGGTCCCTTTCAGGGTGACGGGTCACATATGGAAACCAAAATACCATTGCCTGATCTTGTTCCAATGAATTACATGTTTTCATAAGAATTGATAGAATTTATTGATAGATCATCATCTGTTTTCTCCCTACCTGGAATCCCATGACTACAGGTGACTACAGGTGATTTGACCAATAGAAATCTACATCAAAGATATAGTTTTACTTTGAAATGCCTGTTTGAAAGTTGTCAAGTGAGGGTTAATGATAACAAGTTAACAATGATAACAATTATAAAAAGTTCACTAAACAGTGGAGGATCGAGAGGGGGTTCAGGGGCTTCAAAGGAATCCCCCTCTGAAGCCTGATTATTTCATTTTCATGCCCCCCTCCCCTCCCCCGGCTCTATTGGTATTTTAGATTCCATATCACCGAAATTTTGTATCTCCAGCAGACTTAAATCTCTTTCTGATTTTGAGATTTTGACTGGTGATTGGTAATCATTACATTTCAATGTATCATTAGACTCAATGACTTGTTTCAATATGAATTTGCTATTTATTAACCCTTTCCCAAACAGGACCTGGTTTTGACGACCCTTTAGAAAGGACTCAGGAAAACATTGAGACAAAAAAAGAAACAGTAGTTTCTCCTTTTGTCTCAATATTTTCCATGTTGTTTTTTTAAAATAAATTCTATCTTTCACAACATCTCTTTTGTCGTCAACAGCAGCTTTCAAATTGGATTACTTTATTTTGTCGTTTGGGAAAGGGTTAAATTACAATATTCCCTTGATATATTCATTAGTTGTCCATTTTTCCACCTTCTAGGATTCGTGTCAAAAGTTTGAACCCTAACAGTGATCTGGGGGCACTGGCTAAGGAGATTATAGAGAAATGTAAACTGATACATCCCAGTAAACTGCCAGAAGTGGAACAGCTTTTATACTATCTACAGAATAGGAAAGAATCAGCACCAAGCAAAGGTATGGCAAATCTGAATATACCTGTTCCTAAGCAATGACAGCTTTTGAAGCACCTGAATGTTAACCCATTTTCGCACAGTGATGTCCTATGACACCCTACAAAATAATGCTTTAGAAAACATTGTGGAAAATGAAGAAATTGCTTGTGACAAGCAATTTCTTTATTTCCCAAAATGTTTTCTACCCAGAAAGACCAAAAGACTGTAGATTTCTTTCGCTAAGGAGATAATTGAGAAATGTAAACTGATACATCCCAGTAAACTGCCAGAAATAGAGCAACTCTTATACTATCTACAGAATAGGAAAGAATCAGCACGAAGTAAAGGTATGGCAAATCTGAATATACCTATTCCTAAGCAATGACAGCTTTTGAAGCACCTCAATGTTTACCCATTACCACACAGTGACGCCTTATGACACCCTACAAGATAAATGCTTTAGAAAACCTTGTGGAAAATGAAGAAATTGCTTGTGACAAGCAATTTCTTCATTTTCCACAATGTTTTCTACCCAGACAGACCAAAAGACTGTAGATTTCTTTCACTAAGGAGAGAAATGTAAGCTGATACATCCCAGTAAACTGCCAGAAGTTGAACAGCTGTTATACTATTTACAGAATAGGAAAGAATCAGCACCAAGTTAAGGTATGGCAAAACTGAATTTACATTTTCCTAAGCAACGACAGCTTTTGAAGCACCTCAATGTTAACCACGCAGTAACACCTTATGGCACCCTACAAGATAAATGCTTTAGAAAGCGTTGTGGAAAATGAAGATATTGCTTGTGACAAGCAATTTCTTTATTTTCCACAATGTTTTCTACCCCAAAAGACCAAAGGACTTTAAATTTCTTTCACTAAGGAGAGAAATGTAAACTTATACATCCCAGTAAAGTGCCAGAAGTTGAACAGCTGTTATACTACCTACAGAATAGGAAAGAATCAGCACCAAGTAAAGGTATTGCAAGACTGAATTTACCCATTCCCAAACATTGACAGCTTTTGAAGCACCTCAATGTTAACCCATTACCACACAGTGACGCCTTATGACACCCTACAAGATAATGCTTTAGAAAACATTGTGGAAAATGAAGAAATTGCTTGTTTCAAGCAATTTCTTCATTTTCCAAAATGTTTTCTACTCAGAAAGACCAAAGCACTGTAGATTTCTTTCACTAAGGAGAGAAATGTAAACTGATTCATCCCAGTAAACTACCTGAAGTTGAACAGCTGTTATACTACCTACAGAATAGGAAAGAATCCGCACCAAGTAAAGGTATGGCAAGACTGAATTTACCCATTCCCAAACAATGACAGCTTTTGAAGCACCTCAATGTTAACCCATTACCACACAGTGATGCCTTATGATACCCTACAAGATAAATGCTATAGAAAACATTGGGGAAAATGAAGAAATTGCTTGTCACAAGCAATTCCTATAATTCCCAAAATGTTTTCTACCCCAAAAGACTAAAAGGACTTTAAATTTCTTTCACTAAGGAGATAAATGTAAACTGATACATCCCAGTAAACTACCAGAAGTTGAACAACTCTTATATTATCTACAGAATAGGAAAGAATCAGCACCAAGTAAAGGTATGGCAAGACTGAATTTACCTATTCCCAAACAATGACACCTTTTGATGTACTTCAATATTAACCTATTACCACACAGTGACGCCTTATGACACCCTACATGATAAATGCTTTAGAAAACATTGTAGAAAATGAAGTTTCTTTATTTTCCAAAATGTTTTCTACCTCAAAAGACTTTTAATTTCTTTCACCAAGGAGATAAATGTAAACTGATACACCCCAGTAAACTGCCAGAAGTGGAACAACTTTTATACTATCTACAGAATAGGAAAGAATCAGCACCAAGTAAAGGTATGGTAAGACTTAATTTACCCAAGCATTGAAGCAATGACAGCTTTTGAAGCACCTCAACGTTAACCCATTACCACGCAGTGACGCCTTATGATACCCTACAAGATAGATGCTTTGAAATGAGTTGAACAACTCTTATACTATCTACAGAATAGGAAAGAATCAGCACCAAGTAAAGGTATGGCAAATCTGAATTTACCCAAACAATGACAGATTTACCTATTCCTAAGCAATGACAGCTTTTGAAGCACCTCAATGTTAACCCATTACCACACAGTGACGCCTTATGATAACCTACAAGATAATGCTTTAGAAAACATTGTGGAAAATGAAGAAATTGCTGGTGACAAGCAATTTCTTTATTTCCCAAAATGTTTCCTACCCCAAAAGACCAAAGGACTTTAAATTTCTTTCTCTAAGGAGAGAAATGTAAACTGATACATCCCAGTTAATTACCAGAAGATGAACAACTTTTATACTACCTACAGAATAGGAAAGAATCAGCACCAAGTAAAGGTATCACTATGGTCAGAATGAATTTACCTAGTCCCAAACAAATTGAAACAATAACGGCTTGTTAACACTTCAAAGTTGAAACAATGATTGTTGCAAAAGGCTGACAAATATTTCTTTCTCGAACTTGTAAACTTCCTAGTAAAGGTATACCAGAGCTAAAGATAAGAGGTGATAATGGCTTTTCAAAATGCAATATTTCATTTATTGTTCATCGAAACCTATGTTGTGGTAAAGTTTTCTACGCAGAATCACCCAAACATGTAAAATTCCATACACTTGAAATTGTTGTCCGCAAAATCTTTGAAATTGGTCAGTCTAAAATTTTACCGTTTGGTAATGGGTTAATTGTCTTTATATTTTGAATAACAGCATCAGGTAAAACAGAGTTACATGAGACACCACAAGTGCCGACGTATGATCCGACAGAGATAGACGAGGTTGCCAATATAAACGATGTCGACGACTACCTCGAGATGTTGTACGAGGATGTGCCGGAGAAACTGCGAGGCTCTGCTTTATTGTTACAGCTGTCACGGAACCCAGATAATCTGGAGGAACTGTTTCAAAATGGTAAAGTTTTAGTGTTGAAGAAAATCGTGATATCGAGTTAAGCGTTTCTAGAACAAGACCTGATTTTGATGTCTGTAATAGAAAACATTTGGGAAAACATTGATTTCCAGCATTTTCTACGTTTGCATCATTATTTTCAGTGAAATAATTTACAAAATAACAAGTTAACATTGACATATTTTTTTGTTTTTGTCCTCTGCAGAAGTTTTGGAATAAGACCAGTCTTAAATTTTGTAGTTTGTGAAAGGTTTAATCTACAAAAATCACATCTTTTGTCAAAAGAAGAACCATGCCAAAACAATGCAAATTAGTTGATTATAAAGAAAATGTATTACCAAGAAAACTTAAGTCAAAGTAATATCCCCTTGTCCGTTTAACAGTGACATACATCTGTATATACTTCCATCCTTGCAAACCAACTTATTCTACATTAATGAACAGATTTAAATAAAATGAAATGCACTGCAATGTTCCTAGCTACATGACCATTTGCATATATTGGTTTTGTCATATATTACTCTGCACAATTAATAGACAAGCTTATTTTGTACACAAATTGTACCTTGAAATAATCAACATCCATGTCACATTTTCAGAGACCGTTGTAAGTGCTGAGGGATGATTGGAAGAAGAGTTCGGAGTTAGCCACAAACATTATCTACATCTTGTTGCTTTTCAATGAAAACCTCGTAACTGCAGGTTAAAACAAGCTGCAGTTACGAGGTTTTTGTTGAAAAGTAGCGATATATTCTATATTACAGAAACAGTAGTAAGTGCCCTGGCCCGAGTGTTGAGGGATGACTGGAAGAAGAGTTCTGAGTTAGCTACCAACATTATCTACATATTCTTCTGCTTCTCAAGTTTTACACAGTTTCACGGTGTGATTCTGCACTTCAAGATCGGAGCACTTTGTATGACCATCGTCGAACATGAGGTGAAGAAGTACGATCTGTGGAAAGAGGAATTGGAGAAGAAAAGGAAAACTGATATCCTTTAAAATTCAGATAATTGTCAGTTTAAGTAATTTTGAAATCCCTGTTAACCCTTTCCCAAACAAGATCTGGTTTTGACATCCCTAATAGAAAAGGCTTGGGAAAATATTGAAACAAAAGAAGAAACTGCTGATAACCAGCAGTTTCTCCTTTTGTCTCAATATTTTCTGTGCTATATTATACACAATGCTATCTTAAACAAGGTCCATTTGTCATCTGCAACAGCTTTTAAAATGGAAATTTTGAAAATTTTGCGGTTTGGGAAAGGGTTAAACAATCTCTGAATGCTTTATAGACTAGTTATGAATATGGAATTTCATGGGGGATAGATCTACCTTTTGTCAGTAGCAGTATGAGGGGGGATCTTGTGAAAGTTTGCCTTTCTTGTTTCTCTGACCAGTAGAACACAACAACTGAGCAATATTTCCTCATCTGAAAATCTTGTATTACCCGTCAATTGATATATAGTATTAACCAATTTTTCCATTTCCCAATCGACAAAATTTTAATTTGGTCCAATTCAAAAGCTGTTACATATAAGGAAATATATGTTGATAAAGATTTGCTTTGTCACAAATTGTGTACTAAATAGCTCAGAAAATATTGAGGCAAAAGGATTTTCCTGTTTTGCCTCAATGTTTTCCCATGGCTTTTTATTATGGACATCAAAACCAGGGCTGTTTTGGAAAGGGCTAAAGGTGTTAGGGACCCACTACAGCTTATTAATCTAGAGAGAACACTTTTTTGTAAGCGGGATCTGGAAAAATGCCCTGATAGCAGTTGAGGCGGCCATGTTTCACGGCCAGCCCGTGGCTAAAGGCAGTCTGACCTGCATCCATGCTGCTGTCATACAGTTGCTACAGGTCATGAAGAAGCTATTGTAGACCAAAATGGTTCATGATCAGACTGCATGTATATGCAGGCTGATCTTGAGCCATGTTGTGCTAAAAACCCTAAAGGGACCTTATTCCAGATCCTGGCTCAAATGTATATTTGCCTTAACATTTGCTACCTGAATCGGACAAAGACAATAAGAAAGTGAAGGAAGATTTAGAGAAAAGTGTGAGAAAGTTTGATGGTCTGGTGAAGAAGCAAGAGCAACTACTCAGAGGTAGGCTATATATAATTATACCCCCGCAAAACGAATGTTTTAGGGGGTATACTGGAATCAACCTGTCTGTCTGTCTGTATGTCTGTCTGTATGTATGTATGTATGTATGTATGTATGTATGTATGTCTGTCTGTCTGTCCGTGGACAAAATATTTCTCAATAGCATATCTTCTAAACCATATATGCTACCAACTTCAAACTTTGTACACTTATAGATCTCATTGAGGGGAAGTGTCATGTACAAAAATTGTTACATTGCCACGCCCACTTTTTGGGTAATTGCCCTTTGTTGTTTGTACCCTTGCATTTTTGTCCAGGACATATCTTCTAAACCATATGTGCTAGCAACTTCAAACTTGGTACACTTATACATCTCATTGTGGGGAAGTGTCATGTACAAGAATTGTTACTCTGCCACGCCCACTTTTTGAGTTATTGCCCTTTGTTGTTTGTACCCTTACATTTTTGTCCGGAACATATCTTCTAAACCATAAGTGCTAGCAATTACATACTTGGTACACTTATAGATCTCATTTTGGGGGAATGTCATATACAAGAATTGTTACTCTGCCATGCCCGCTTTTGGGGTAATTGCCCTTTGTTGTTTGTACCCTTGCATTTTTGTCCAGGACATATCTTCTAAACCATAAGTGCTAGCATTTTCAAACTTGGTACACTTATACATCTCATTGTAGAGAAATGTCATGTATAATAACCATTACTTTGCCACACCCACATTTTGAGTTATTACCCTTTGTTGTTTCTACCCATACATTTTTGTCTGGACCATATCTTCTAAATCATAAGTGCTAGCAACTTCAAACTTGGTGCACTTATATATCTCATTTTGGGGAAGTGTCATGTACAATAACCGTCACTCAGCCACGCCCACTTTTTCAGTTATTGCCCTTTGTTGTTTGTACCCTTGCATTTTTGTCCGGAACATATCTTCTAAACCATAAGTGCTAGCAATTTTAAACTTGTTACACTTATTGCCCTTTTTTGTAGTGAAAGCTTTTGCGGGGGTATCAAGTCACATCCTGTGACAGTTCTAGTTTTGTTTTGATTAACCCTCTCTTAACCCTATCCCAAACAACAAAAATTAGAACTATTCGTGTGTTAAAGCTTTTGTGAATGACAAGGTAAGTGTTGATAATGATGGGATTTGCATACATTATAGCACAGAAAATATTGAGGCAAAAGGAGAAACTGCTGGTTATCAGCAGTTTCTTCTTTTGTCTCAATGTTTTCCATAGCCTTTTATTTAAGGCACGTCAACACTAAGTCTTGTTTTGGAAAGGGTTAATTAAACCTTTCCCAATGAAGACCGGGTTTTGAGGTACCCAATTGAAACAACTAGGGAAAACATCAAGGCAAAAGAAGAAAATTCTGATAATCAAAAAAATTAACTCTTCCAAAACTCCTTATTGGATTTCATTGTAATTTAGCATGAATGTTCAATGTATCTTTCTCTATTAGATTCCTTGAAAAAATATGATCAGATGAAAAACATGGCTGCTGTGAGTGGTGCTTATTTTTTGCTATACAAAAACTAAAAGAAAAGAAAAGTGTCATTTTGAATTTTTTAAAAAAAAAAAAATTCTCCATAACCGCTTTTTGGACTTCATTGTGATGTAGCATAAATGTTCTTTGGATAGACCTCTATTGTATTCCCTTAAGAATTTCATAGTCTAGAAGTCTAAAATCCATTGGCAACTGTCATTATGTTTGTCTCAGTTGCATACTACTTATTGTTAAATCTTGTGGGGGAGATGGGTTGAAGAATTTTCTTATTTCAAATCCAAACGTGATTTTGTTGGGTACATATTTCAGTTGCGTACTATTTGTTGTTGAATCTTGCGGAGGACTTGAAGGTTGAGATGAAAATGAAGAATAAAGCCATTATAAAGATGTTGGTCAAGTCATTAGAGAGGGACAATTTTGAGCTGCCAGTACCCATCCACAACCCCCCACTCCCTGTTATTTGTAGCTGTTTACTATTATGCTCATTTCAGTTGCAAATCTATGAGCCATTAACCCTTCTTATTTGAAGCTCTTGCATTATTGTTTCAGTTGCTTACTTCTTGTTGTTGAATCTTGCAGAGGAGATGGGGTAAAGACATTCTGAATTTGTTATTTGAAATCCAAACTATGCTGCGGGTACTCATTTGAATCGTCTCCATGAGACGATTCCAATGAGTTCCCACAACATAAAGTTTGATTAATTGAAAAGCCACTACCCTTTGTTATCTACAGTTCTTGCATTATGCATTGTTGTTTCAGTTGCGTACTATTTGTTGTTGAATCTTGCTGAGGACCTGAAGGTTGAGATGAAAATGAAGAATAAAGCCATTATAAAGATGTTGGTCAAGTCATTAGAGAGGGACAACTTTGAGTTGCCAGTACCCCTCCACAACTCCCCACTCCCTGTTATCTGTAGCTGTTGACTATTATGCTCATTCCAGTTGCTAATTTATAAGCCATTACCCCCTCTTATTTGAAGCTCTTGCATTATGCATTATTGTTTCAGTTGCATACTATTTGTTGTTGAATCTTGCAGAGGAGTATGGGGAAAGACATTGTAAATTTGTTATTTCCAATCCAAACCTTATGTTGTAGGTACTCATTTGAATCGTCTCCATGAGACGATTCCAATGAGTTCCCACAACATAAGGTTTGATTAATTGAAAAGCAACTACCCTCTGTTATCTACAGCTCTTGCATTATGCTTTATGGTTTCAGTTGCCTACTATTTATTGTTGAATCTTGCGGAGGAGATGGGATAAAGAAATTTCTTATTTCAAATCCAAACCTGATATTGTTGGTACACATTTCAGTTGCCTACTATTTATTGTTAAATCTTGCGGAGGACCTGAAGGTTGAGATGAAGATGAAGAATAAAGCCATTATAAAGATGTTGGTCAAGTCATTAGAGAGGGACAACTTTGAGCTGCCAGTACCCCTCCACAACACCCCCACTCCCTGTTATCTGCAGCTGTTTACTATTATGCTCATTTCAGTTGCAAATCTATGAGCCATTAACCCTTCTTATTTGAAGCTCTTGCATTATGCATTATTGTTTCAGTTGCATACTATTTGTTGTTGAATCTTGCAGAGGAGTATGGGGAAAGACATTGTAAATTTGTTATTTCCAATCCAAACCTGATGTTGTGGGTACTCATTGGAATCGTCTCGATGAGACGATTCCAATGAGTACCCACGACATAAGGTTTGATTAATTGAAAAGCCACTACCCTCTGTTATCTACAGTTCTTGCATTATCGTTTCAGTTGCCTACTACTTGTTGTTGAATCTTGCGGAGGACCTGAAGGTTGAGATGAAGATGAAAAATAAAGCCATTATAAAGATGTTGGTCAAGTCATTAGAGAGGGACAACTTTGAGCTGCTCATTCTAGTTGTGTCATTCCTGAAAAAACTCAGCATCTTTGTGGAAAACAAGTGTGAAATGGTAAGAATATATTGTCGCTTTTCAATGAAAACCTTGTAACTGCAGCTTAAGACAAGCAGCAGTGAAGAGGTTTTCATTGAAAAACATCAATATCTGTTTTGACTCTTTCTGAAACACTGGTTGGTTTTAATGTCCCTCTAAATTAAAGTTTTGTAATATATTGAATGAAAACTTTTTTTCCATTTCTGTATAAGTTTTTTATGGTAGGGCATAAAATTATTTAAAACCACCAGGTAAAAGCTAGTAGGTATTTTTAGGAAAAAAGGCAGACACTTCTTTCTTAGCCAGGAAATTGTACTGTTTTAAAAACGGTAAGAAAAACTTTTCTATCTGTTTAATGTTCTTTAACATTTTATTCACCCCAGTATCGAAAGATGGGCTATGTCCTTTGCCGTTATCTGTCTGTATGAAATTGACATGTAAATCAAACTTAAAATTTTGGGGGTATTTATGTTCCTCAAACACTTTTGGTTTTTGTTTGTCATATCTAAATGACTATGTAAACTATTTAAATATTTACTTTAATATTTTGCAGGCTGAGCTGAACATCATAGAAAAGCTCACCAAATTGATACCCTGTGACCACGAAGACTTGTTAAACATCACACTACGCTTGTTGTTAAATTTGTCATTTGATACAGACCTCAGAAGCAAAATGATCAAATTTGGACTTCTACCAAAACTCGTCGGGCTTCTGAGTAAGTATAAGCTACAGACAAGAAGGGGTAGACTTGTTAGCGTGACTATTAATAGAATAGGGGGTCCTGCTCTAGTCATGCGTGCGTCAGCGTCGCTGTAATGCTTTGGTCAACGTTTTACATGCAAGTTTCTCAAATCTCTGTTTCTACTAATGCTATTGCTCTAAAATTTTGCACATGCCTCTGTGACCAAAATATCAGCCGTTAGGTAAAGAGTTTTTGCTCTAACATTTAATTTAGTAGAATTCTTACCCTTTTGGACTTAGAAATTTTTGGTTAAGTTTTTACTGGTAACTTGCATATATCTGCAGCGCTCCAAAAAGTGTCCGTATTCCCATATTTTAAGGATGCAAATCTGGTGGATAAGGATATATTTCGGAGAAATCCCGTACAAGATACGGAACTTAAATATCATGTACGGAGATTTCATGGGGCGAACCCGTAATGGTTAGTGGACAAAAGGGAACTTACTCTAGCAGCATTCCCGATAATCACTCGGCTTTTCCCGTATTGCCGATTATTTTCGCCAGACTCAAGAGTTTCCGTAAATATTGAATATACAGACTGTCTGGAAATTTGATTGGTTGGTGCATGGTACTGGTGGTGCGTGGGTCAACAAATGACATATTCTCGCGTGAATCTCTCTAAAAATATCGGCTGCTGGGTGATACCTAGAAAATTGAAAGGTTTGTCGGATTTCAAATTAAATGACACTTCAATGAAAATTTCAACAAACCTCTTCAGATCAAAAGGAAAATTGTGATCATGTTGTGAGGTATCATTCTTACTGCATACTATAGTCTTCGCTTGAATATTGACTATGTTTAACTTACGGATGAACCATCCCGGGCGCCTCTATAATTTATTGCACTGCATATTGGTTCACAACAAGCAACTTTGTTCGCAATTTGCGAGACTGTCTGGAATCGAGAAGTAGGTGAAAATAGAAATGATTACCGAAATCATTGAGAATTAGATGGCAGACTTCAGTGAAAATTTAATGTTTTATTGAGCACTAACTGTACATGTAACATATATAAATTCGATCTTCAGACGTCATTTAGCGATTGAAAGTGAAACTAGACTATAGTTTGAGTCTCTACTTCCAATATGTGACATGTTTAAATAAATGTCAATTGATGATAGATCTACTTGTATTTTGAGGGATTTATAAATATTCCTTAATGTTGGTACTGATCCAAAATATCAGATACAGATTCACAAATATAATGATCTGTATAGTACTGATGGCACTTGAAATTATCTGGAACACTGATCTGTGATAACTTTTTGTCTGTAACAGCTTCTATGACCATGATATCAGCCTCTAGGCAAAGATTCATTACTCTGGCATTTAATCCAATCTAATTTTTACTCTTTTCGAACCTAAATTTTTTCCCAAACCAGCACTTAATAGTTGCACTTTGCTGTCCTGAGACAGCTCTTGTTTATGTTACAGACAAAGAGAACCACAAATTGATAGTGTTGTGTACAGTTGAGAACATCATGAAATTGACATTCTGAGTGGAATGGCAATGTTTTATGAGCGAATGAATGAATGAATGGAATGAGCAATTGGAATGATTTTGTGTATTTAAAAAATCGATAACACACCCACAATAACCGTTTAACCAATCAAACGTGATCTTAAAATAGTAACAGCCCGATATTGGAAATTTACCAATATTATAGGTATAAAGGTTTATCGATAAAACGCCCACGTTAATATTTCGGCCAATGAAATGCATTCTTTTTATAACAACCAATTAAACCAGTGAACGTTTATTGAGCGGTATGAATGTTTTATGAGCGCTTTGAATGTTTTTGTGATCGGAATGAATGAACGCTTGAGTGGAATGATTTTGATCGGAATGGAATGGAATAAATGTCAATTTCATGATGTTCTCAACTGTATACTATTTCATATATCCATGGATGATAAATTCAAATGTATTCCATGTGGATTATTGTATTATTAATCCATTCCCAAACAAGACCTGATTTTGATGTCCCTTTTTGAATAGGCTTTTGAAAACATTGAGGCAAAAGAAGAAAATGCTGATTATCAGCATTTTCTTCTTTTGTCTCAATTTTTTTCTGAGCTTATTTGTACACAAATCATCCCTTTATTAATGTCCACTTTGTCATCAGCATTTGAACAGGATCACCCCCAAGTTCTGTTGTTTGGAAAAGAGTTATGCACATTTATATTGGACCCTTTTGTTTGTTTTTCAGACAATGAAAACCACAAGTTGATAGTGCTGTGTATTCTCTATCATATATCCATGGATGATAAATCTAAATCTATGTAGATATTTGACCCTTTGTTGTTGTTTTTTCAGACAATGAAAACCACAAGTTGATAGTGCTGTGTATTCTCTATCATATATCCATGGATGATAAATCTAAATCTATGTAGATATTTGACCCTTTGTTGTTGTTTTTTCAGACAATGAAAACCACAAGTTGATAGTGCTGTGTATCCTCTACCATATATCCATGGATGATAAATCTAAATCTATGTAGATATTTAAACCTTAGTTGTTGTTTTTCAGACAATGAAAACCACAAGTTGATAGTGCTGTGTATCCTCTACCATATATCCATGGATGATAAGTCTAAATCTATGTAGATATTTAAACCTTTGTTTGTTTTCAGACAATGAAAACCACAAGTTGATAGTGTTGTGTATCCTCTACCATATATCCATGGATGATAAGTCCAAATCTATGTAGATATTTAAACCTTTGTTTGTTTTCAGACAATGAAAACCACAAGTTGATAGTGTTGTGTATCCTCTACCATATATCCATGGATGATAAGTCTAAATCTATGTAGATATTTAAACCTTTGCTGTTGTTTTTTCAGACAATGAGAATCACAAGTTGATAGTGTTGTGTATCCTCTACCATATATCCATGGATGATAAATCTAAATCTATGTTCACTTATACAGACTGTATTCCTATGGTAAGCAGAAAATCAGATAAGAGAGGTTAATGACTTTTCTAAATGAGCCCTTTTCTGAAGAGCAACAGAAAAATGTTTAATTTGAAAGTAACTGCAGATGACAATATAATATATGATGATAATTAGTGAGGATATGCTGCAACAGAGCACAGATGCAACACAAGAAAATGCTTCTTTTTTTCTCAAATCTACTATCATCGGGGTCAAACCCAGGGAACAAGTTCATTTTTATGCCCCACATTGAAAGATCAGGGTATATTGTTTTACTTGTCTGTCTATTTTTGATTCTCTCTCCAACATCAATAGATTTGAGCTAATACTTTTGCAAAAAATAATCTAAATCCATTGGGGTCTCATCAATTCCTCCTGCCAAGATGTTTCATGTAAGCCTTAAATGGTCATGAACTTTTACGTAGTTACCTTGACCTTGAAGATTGACTTTTTTGGTGACAAGCTTTTGTTAAGGCTATCAATGCGTCCTGTTAATCCTTTCCCTAACAAGACTTGCTTTTAAAGATCCTAATAGTAATTAATTTGGAAAACATTGAGGCAAAAGAAGAAAATGCTGATGATCAGCATTTTTCCTTTTGCCTCAATATTTTCTGTGCTATAATGTATGCAAATTCCATCTTTATCAACACCTATTTTGTCATCAGAAGTTTTAAACATGGGAACAGTCCCAATATCTGCAATTTGGGAAAGGGTTAAAACCCCTTGTTTTGTCTTCAGTACCTTGCCTAAATCCCATCATTTTGGTAGGCTTTATACGCTGTGCTGTGTTGCTATATATCTGTAGCATTGTTTATTTATTGCTAGGTAATGAAGATGTTACTAGAGTCTCCAGAAAACCCGGACATCGAGTTGCTGTCTCTATGTATAAACCTAGCAGCCAACAAACGGACGGCACAGATCATATGTGAGGGACAGGGCCTCAAGATGTTGATGAAGCGAGCGTTCAAGTTTAAAGATCCCCTCATGATGAAAATGATCAGAAATGTGTCCGAGCATGATGGACCCACCAAAAACCTATTTGTTGTAAGTAGGGACTTAACCCATTACCAGACGGCAAAAGTTTAGATTGTTCCAATTCAAAAGGTGTTGCAGATGACCATTTCAAGTTGACGAAACTTTAAAAAAAATGTCCATTTTTCATTAGAAAACATTGTGGAAAATGAAGAAATTGCTTGTTACAAGCAATTTGTCACTGTGCAGTAATGGGTTAATCTATTGCCCCCAAATAACATTTTGAAGTCTCACAAAGAGAAAAGCAAGAGAAAACATTTTTGAAAATGAAGAAATCAATTCTCTTTATATTGAAATAAGAAATTTGTCACAGCATGACAGGCCCACCAAAAATGTACCGTATTGGTTGTAAGTAGTGATTTGGAACTTCATTCAACTCTTTCCAAAACAGAAAATATTTCCTTTTGCTAGCCCTGATTCAGCCAAATGTATTTTGAAGCTTTTTGCAGTGAAACTGTCGAAACAGGGGTATTATCAACTATTATAGGACCAACTTTGGTATAATATCAACAGGCCCCAGTTTTTCGTTTGGAAAGTGTAAATGTGGAATTTTTATGCCCTCATATCGAGAGATCAGGGGCATACTGTTTTACTGGTGTGTCTCTGTCTGTCCATCTGTCTGTCCAAAAACTTAAACATTGGCTTTTTCACCAAAAGTGTTGGACATACAAAGCCCAAATTTGGTATGCAACCTTCTTTCAATTTTATCTATCTGTTCCATGTGTTATGACCTTCCTCAAGGTCATCCATTAACCCTTATCAACCCTTAACATGAAAAATTTTAATATTTTAGGAAAATGGCCTTTTCGGGGGCATTCATGTTTCACAAACACATCTTTTTTATTATTATCAGGACTACATCAGTGACCTGGCTGAAGCAGTGTTGAGGGGAGACGAGGAAGATTTCTCTCTCGAATGTTTGGGTGTTTTGGGTAATCTGACCATACCAGATCTTGACTATGAGCTTATATTGAAGGAATATTCATTGATACCATGGATTAAAGAACGCCTTCAACCAGGTAGTAGATTAACCAATTCTCAAACAGACTGAAACAGTGACACCTTTTGACGCCCTAAAAAGTAAATGTTTTGGAAAACACTGTGGAAAATGAAGAAATTGCTTGTCACAAGCAATTTCTTCATTTCACACAATGTTTTCTACACAGAAACATCAATAAATGTAAGATGTAACCTTTCTATACCGGATCTTGACTATGAGCTGATATTCAAGGAATATTCATTGATACCCTGGATTAAAGAACGACTGCAACCAGGTTAGTCCATTAATCACTCCTGAACAGAAACACCTTTTGATGCCCTACAAAATAAACTCTTTTGAAAACTGTGGAGAATGAAGAAATTTCCCACAATGATTTCTACACAAAAACACCAATAAATGTAAACTGTAAAATGTAACCTTACTACACCAGATCTTGACTATGGGTTAATATTCAAGGAATATTCCCTGATACCATGGATTAAAGAACGACTGCAACCAGGTTAGTGGATTAACCAATTCTCAAACAGACTGAAACAGTGACACCTTTTGACGCCCGAAAAAATAAAATGTTTTGGAAAACACTGTGGAAAATGAAGAAATTGCTTGTCACAAGCAATTTCTTCATTTCGCACATTTTCTACACAGAAACACCAATAGATCTTGACTATGAGCTTGTATTGAAGCAATTTTTATTGATACCATGGATTAAAGAACGACTGAAACCAGGCCTCAGTTTCTCGAAAAAAAAACTTAAGTACATTCTCAGACTCAAATCTGAGCAACATACTCAAATCACACGAAATTCACTTGAACTTCAATCGAATACCCTTCAACGTTGGAGAGTATTCCATTGAAGTTGAGCATGTACTCATGAGTATGTACTTTAGTTTTTTCGAGAAACCGGGGCCAGGTTAGTGATACCTAGTAGAATGTGTTGAGTTTGTTATAGATGTTTCTCTGTGTTTTGCAATGATGAGAAACAACAAGAATCCATGGTTAGGTGCTCCAGCTGACACCTTATGACCATAAAAGTTGAAACAGGCACAATCAATCATTTTGGTGCACTGGTTTGTAGATTTACTACAATAATGTGAATGCCACCATTTTAACTTAAGGGGAATGCTTCAGTTTCCTAAATTTTTCCCCTAAAATAGAATTTATTTATATTTTGTATGATGAAATTACATGTTATTACCAATTGAAAATTAAACTGAAAATGGATGGTCATCGATCTTGTTTGAATTTTATATGCATTTGTATCGCATACTCCTCCGGGGAAAATATGCACAATTTCTTGCACCTGTCCAAGGTCACTAAATGGCTAAAAAATGCTGTATAATTATTTTTAGACCTGAAAATGGATTTAAAGTAACATCTTGCATTTATAAGAACAGAAACCCCAAAATATGTGCTGTTATAAATGCGTAAATGTATAAAACAGCATGCTCATGTGTTCAGCTAGATCAACGAAGCTGAAGTGCTTTATGTCAAAAATTGCATATTTTAGGAAATATTTCAAGTTCTACATGATAGAATTTGATAAAACTCCCTCATTGTATTAAGCAACATGTCCTGGTAATAATTCAAAAAGAAGATGTATAGGTCAGCGCGCTTATTAGCGAATTACGGCATTTTTTTCAGCTACACATGAATAAAATGACGCAAAACAGTGGTTTACTGTATACACTCTTACAACTGTCTTGCTCTAAATAATCGATTTCCATCTTGAGGAAATCAGTTTCGCATAATAAATACGCTTTTACCGTCGAAAATGGTAAATTGTGATGACTTGTTGTATTATTGAATATATGGTAGTGAAACATATATGGTACGAAACATTTAATTTTCTACACTAATGATCGAGTGTTCCGAAAAACTGGAGCATTCTCCCTTAAGCTGTTTTCTTTTTATGTTTCAATGACCCAACTAACCATTGATGGGTCGGCATTAAACTATTGTTAGTTTATTAGCTCACCTGAGCACGAAGTGCTCAAGGTGAGCTATTGTGGTCGCTTTTTGTCCGTCGGCGTCCGTCTGTCCGTCCGTCCGTCCGTCTGTCCGTCCGTCCGTCCGTCCGTCTGTCCACAATTTGTTGTTAACACTCTAGCATCCACAAATATTGACCAATCTTAACCAAACTTGAACAAAACATGTATGACCATAAGTTCTCGGATGAGTTTGATTTTGGGTCAGATCGGACCAGGAAGTCAGGAGTTATGTGCCCTTGAACGTCAAAAATAGCTACTTTTTAACTTGTTAACACTCTAGTATCTACAAATATTGATCAATCAAGACAAAACTTGGATATAATGTTTAAGACTATAAGTTCTCGGATGAGTTCGATTTTGGGTCAGATTGGACCAGGAAGTCAGGAGTTATGTGCCCTTGAACATCAAAAATAGCTACTTTTTGATTTGTTAACACTCTAGCGTCTACAAATATTGATCAATCAAGACAAAACTTAAACATAATGTTTTAGACCATAAGATCTCAGATGAGTTCGATTTTCAGTGTGATCTGATCAGAAAGACAAGAATTATGTGCCCTTGAATTTGACAAAATTGCCATTTTAGGCTGTTTTTGACCTTGTTTACACTGTAGAATGTACAAATATGAATCAATCAAGACAAAACTTTGACACAATGTTTGGGATTATAAGATCTTTGATCATTTGGATTTTCAGTCTGATCTGATCAGAAAATCGAAAGTTACTTGCCCTTGAATTTGACAAAATTGCCTTTTTCGGCTGTTTTCGACCTTGTTTACACTCTAAAATTTACAATTATTAATCAATCAAGACAAAACTTGGACACAATGTTGGACACCAGAAGATCTTGGATGAGTTCGATTTTCACAATGTTATTGACCATAAGTTCTTTTTCAGTCTTAAAGTCGTAAATATTAATTGAATAGAACAAAATTTTGGCTCATATCCTTTTGTCCCAAAAAAGGTCCCAAACTCTTGAAAAAGGCAAATTTTGCCGAAATATTGAATTGAGTATTTTATAATAGTGTTTTATTGTATTCCCTGAGGAATAATATTGTGATATTGCATATCCTTTTGGTTCAGGTGAGCGATATATAGGACCATCATGGTCCTCTTGTTTATTATTAAATGCTCTTACAGTGGTTTTGTCCTGACCCATCAGTTTGTTTGATTTGTTTATATAGGTGCAGCTGAAGATGACTGGGTTCTACAGTTAATTATACTTGTGGGTACAGTTTGTAATGATGATATTAGTGCCAAGATGTTAGCAGAGGCCAATATAATACAGAGTCTGATTGAACTCTTAAATGGTGAGTAATTTTAAAAATCAAATTAACCCATTACCAAATGACAACATTTTAGACTGGTCCAAATTGAAAGAAGTTGCATATGACATTTTCAATGTGATGAAATCTTCAAATTTTACAACTTTTAGGGTAGAAAACATTGCGGGAAATGAAGAAATTGCTTGTGACAAGCAATTTCTTCATTTCCCAAAATGTTTTCCAAAGCTTTTATCTTCTGAGGCATCAAATAGCGTCAATATATTGGAATCTTCCCAGAATGGGTCAATTTGAAAACTTAAAAAAATTCCATCACAAAGTCAGTTACCCTTTGATCAGCCTATCAGAGATCTGCAAAATCTTGTTTATTTTACTCCTCCTACATACATGTACATAGTTTCCCGTGTCTGTTTGTAAAAAAAAAGAATGAATTTTAGGTATGATTTGATCTGGATCTATGTTGTTGGACTCTTATGCCATGTCATAAGATTCCCTTTTCCAGATTTGGAATCATTTAATGTTTAGCTCTGAAATTCTTGAGGGAAAAGGAGAAAATGCTGCTATTACAGCATTTTCTTATTTTCTCTCAAGTGTTTCTGAACTGGCCTTCAATAGGGTTGTCAAAACCAGAGCTTGTTAACAGTTCTAGTAAACATTCATTAACCCTTTCCCAGACAAGATCTGGTTTTGACGTCCCTACTTGAAAGGGCCAAAAATGCTGATGATTTTCTGTGCTAAAATAGACACAATTCCTATATTTATCAACACCCTTTTTAGCGAGCCAGGCCCTGGTTTCTCGAAAAAACTTAAGTATATTCTCATGAGAACATGCTCAACTTCAAAGGGATACTCTCCAACGTTGAAGGGTATTCGATTGAATTCGTGCGATTTGATCACGGTGCTCTGATTTGAGCATGAAAACGTACTTAAGTTTTTTCGAGAAACCGGGGCCAGGACATTATGTCCGGGGAGCTAATGTCACAGCCCTAGTGTCGGCGTCCCGTCCCGTCCCCACTTGAAAAACTTTAACCTGGTCTATATCTCAGGCACTATTAGAGATACAGCCTTGATATTTCACACATAGATACTTCTTGACAAGACCTTTCATTTGAGACCATGACCTTTGACCTAGTGACCTTGGAGTTTGACCTACTTTTAAAAAACTTTAACCTGGCCTATATCTCATGCACTATTATAGATAGAGCCTTGATATTTCACACATGGATACCTCCTGCCAAGACCTTTCATTTGTGACCATGACCCTTGACCTTGTGACCTTGACCTTGGAGTTTGACCTACTTTTGAAAAATTAGCTGTTTTTGTGACAAGCTCCCGTATAGGTGAGCTAGGTTGTCCGCGGACAACTCTTGTTGTCTGCAGCAGCTATTGAATTGGGTGTCCCTAACATTATGCCGTTTAGGTAAATAAAAACTGACTGTGTTTTCTATGTGTCATTTCAAGTGTTTATAATTTCAGCCAAACAAGAGGACGATGAGATGGTCTGTCAGATTGTTTATGTGTTCTATCAGATGATCTTTCATGAATCAACGCGGGAGGTCATCATTAAGGAGACTCGTATCCTTTCTAGTGAAGAAATAATTGTCATTTTGGCATTGAAATTATGCATTGTAGGGACTGTGATTATTTTCTTGACTGATGAACAATTAATGATATTTTTCATTTTATAAAGCCATTAACCCCTTTTACCTATAGCTCTGAGCAACTTTGATTATTTTCCTTGACCATCGTATCAGAGGCACCAGCGTACCTGATAGATTTGATGCATGATAAAAATGCTGAAATAAGAAAAGTCTGTGATAACACACTCGATATTATTGCTGTAAGTTAAACACTTTGTTGTCCCTTATTAAAAGGGCTGTGGAAATTATTGAAGCATAAGTAGAACAGGCTTTTGTTTTTCATTTTTATGCCCCAGTATGGAAAGTTCGGGGACATATCTTTCACAAACACATCTTGTTTCTGTGCTATATTGTACACAAGTTATCAATATTTCTTCATCATTTGCTGAAACAGAAAATTTCTTTTAGATCAGTCAACACAGAACATAGAAATTTTCCGTTCCATCTTTATTGAGATTCAAGAAAATTTACTTGTTTGGCAAAAATAGCCACATATGGCACATTGTAATTTCATTTAAATCAGTTATTAAAGATTTTGTGAGAAAAATGCTGCCATGATTCGTGCTTAAAGGAAATGGGTATTCTTACACCCTCTCTCCTATTTTACTGCTTGAAAAGTATGTTTTTGAGTTTCTTTAAGTACATTGTGAAACAGAGGTTGATTTGCTTTAGGAATTTGATGAAGAATGGGCGAAGCGTATCCAGTTAGAGAAGTTCCGTTGGCACAACTCACAGTGGCTGGAGATGGTCGAGTCACGACAACTAGATGAACTGAATGATGCGTACATGTACCCGGAGGATGGTTATGATCCGTACTTACAAGATACAGATATTCTAGATCGACCAGATCTATTCTATCCAGGTATAATTAACCCATTCCCACACAGTGACGCCTTTTGACTCCTTCACAAGAAAGGCTTGGAAAACATGGTGGAAAATGAAGAAATTGCTTGTGACAAGCAATTTCTTCATTTCACACAATTTTTTCTACCCCAAAAGACCATGAAATTAAAACTCCTTTCACTTTAATTGCTGTCTGCAGCATGATTGAATTTGGACAAGTCTAAAAAATTTTTGTTTGGTAATGGGATAGTTTGAAGCTGTAGTGGCAAATTATATAAGAATCTGTAAGCCAGGAAACCCAAAGTGTTTATGCAAATAATTGTTATTAAAGCATAATGGAAAAAGAAGAAATTGCTCATGTCATGTTGAGCAGTTTCTTCTTTTCCCATGATGTTTTATTCATAGGTATGATATACTGAGATTAAAAAGTTTAGTCAGTATAAAGTTTGTGGTCAATAATTTTGTCAAAAACGTTTTACAATGCTAAAATTTTTACTCATAATAATCTTCAACCAATTTAGAACAAGTCAGTGAAATTCCATTGGCATCCATGCTTTTCTTAACCTTCCTTTCAACAATTCAATCCAAATGGGGTCAAATTGAAAATTCACAGCTTCAGCAGTGACTTTTTGTAGACTCTAAATTCCTGGTAAATGACATTTAAAAGGCGATCTTTCTATCATTTCTTGGTAGAATAGACGCCTCTTTGTTGACTGTGAGTGAGGAAACTCCTTTTTAATGGAAATCACAAAAACAATATGGCGACTTATGCACCCAACCTGTTGCTCATAGCATTTTACTGTGTTTTTTAAGAAATCGTTCTATCAGGACTAGTTGCTGGTTTACCACTCAGACAAACTTATTAATTGTAGACAAACAGTTAGAAAAAAATACATGACATTCCATGTTTGTCAAACAATGGCCAAGATCTGGCTGAGCCAATGCTCAAAAAGCAAACTTCCGAGTAAATGGCCAGCAAGTAAAAGACAAGTCTTTATGACAACATGCCTTTATTGAACAAATGGGTTACAATGTGGTCGATTTTCAATGTTTATGCGTCAGATGGGACGTGACGTAACGTGGTGACGTCACATCAACGTAAATTCCAGATACTCTGTATTCAGAGGTATCAATGACCAAAATCCCATGCATGTGTCCATTTTCGACAACAACTACCCCAATACTACAAACTGTAAGCGCTTACCATGTTCAAACTGTAGAAGACGGCCAAAATTTGTAGGCTTGGTAGATGGTTTCCAAAATTGTCATTTTTGGCGAAATTGATTAAGCCAGGGTGCTAAAATCATGTAGGCTGGTATAACTTTTATTGTGGATTTTTATGCTCCCCGAAGGGAGAGCATATAGTCGCCGCTTCGTCTGTCCGTCCATCCGTCCGTCCGTCCGTCCGTCCGTCCGTCCGAAGCGATTTCTCTATAACCCTTGGGCCAAATCAAATGAAACTTACCATGTGAACTCCCTATGACATAATGCCGATGTACTGTTCCCAGTTTTTGGATTTGAGGCCTCGTCATGGGAAAAGGGGACTTAAGGTCAAATACACTTTTTCTCTAATTTCTCATAGTCTAATGGTCAGAATTTGATGAAATTTCATATTTGAGTAGCAAATCAGATGCCCTTGACAATAAACTACTTGAAATTTGTGTATAAAAAGTATGTCATGGAAAAAGGGGGCTTAGAGTTTGTTAGCTTAATCTTAGCTCTGTATGGCATACATTTATTGTGACAAAGCCTTATTCGGGGAGCATTGTCCGTCTCTGACGGCTCTTGTTTGTATCTTGGCTATTGTCTTTGATTTGCATTAATTAGTTTATGAAAAAGACTTACGCTTTAACTGCAGCAAGTGCACCTGTCGCATTTTGAAATTCTTTAAGTGCGAACGTAAATACTGAAATTTAGCAACATAACTTGTAGGTTATTGTTACGCGTCAATTGAACAAATATTGTGTTAAGTTCTACACTGATATGTTGCATTTTGGGCGAATAATTGACCTTCAGAAATACTGACTAAACTTTTTCTTTTGAGTATATAATAATATTTACAATGATAAAAAATGCACTATTTAACAGTTTTCTGCATGAAATACCTCAAAATGCTTCTATTTGGGGACAATGTTGAAGAAATTAAGCTGTGGGGTATTTTTGAAGCTGTAGCGGCATAACACTTATTTACATGAAGCTGTAATGGGGCTGATACAGCTTATTGGGCTGGGGAGAACACTGTAATGCATTGATAGCCCCCACCCCCACTAACCAATAAAAGTTTGGAAAATTCATTGAAATGAATATTGCATGAAACTAACAAAATAAAACTCTCTAGATTTCTTTTATATGACTTGAATTTCAAAATTTAATCATGCATTGTATACTAGAGGAAAGAAGTAACGCAACAACTATTTTTTGTCATTTCTCTTAATTCTTTTATGTTATTAAGTCAAACTTGTTACTGATTATTACAGGGTACTGTATCTTGATATTGATCCTGTGTTTACGTTAGAGCCGGTCTTACCTGTGAGATAACGTCAAAAAAGACGTTTACACGTTTTGCACGTGCAAACTTTTAAATACCCAAACTTTACATAAAACTTTTGATTTGTATAGATGCACGTCGACTCGACAAAAGGCAATGATTTTCGTTTGGATTTAATCCCTCATATCATTTTGCGACTTAATCAAAGACGTCATCCGGTAGAAAGTGTGATGTTTAAGAATGGAACATCTCAACCCCCAATTGCTGTTAACTGTAACGGACTCACACACTCGCACGCACAGACACTGAAGTAATAAACTTGAAAGTTGTAAGGGTCTAGAACCCTAAACCTGTTTGACGGCTGTTTGTGTGACTATCCGGTTACTGGGTATCGCCCGGGACCCGGCTTCTGGATAATAATATTATGGATGGTACAGTCTAACCTGTATTAAGAGACCGTCTTTGGGATTCACCAAAAAAGGTCACATATGACAGGTGGTCTCTTAATTGAGGGTCAGACAGAATTGGTAAAATTTTCAAAGTACATGTACGATCAATGTTTAGAATTTATTGCATGCTAAAATTTATTTACAAATGAATATACATGTACTCTACATATATAATAAAACTAAATAAAATGATTGGAAGAACACGCCTATATAGTAATTCTTATCCGTCAATCGATCTACATTAAGTTACCTTTACATTGCACTGACCGTCATGGTGAAAAAATCAGCATGTCAGCAGACCTTCAGACATGTCAAATAATGAATTGTCCTCGATCCAACATTTCATATTTTGTCATTCTCACTGCGCAACATTAATTTTGAAGTTCTTCTTGATGAAAAGATCGGCCATTTCAAACAACCAAAACTGTAAATTGAATTCGAGAATTTGCCAAAATTTTCATCCTATCATTGTTTGTGCCTACTTGATTCGCGGATTCGTAGTTGCCAATACTCAAGGGATCCTTAATCGAACAAATATTTCGGCCGTTTGCAAGCTCATCCGTACTAAGAAAATTACAATCAAGTTCGACCCGGTCACATCATTTTTTACGATAACTTATTTCTCACGCAATTTGATTTTGAACACCGTTAACTTTCGTTTCCGTCACAAGAATCCATCACGTCCCCGGGGAAAAGTCGCTAAAAACAGTTTGACGGTTAATTTGGGCACAGTTTTTAAGGTCGCTTGTCGGGTAAGGCAGGGAGTCGTTTAATTCAGGGCCAAATTATAGCAAAATGCTTCGGGAGGAAAAAATACGGTCGCATATGACAGGAAGTCGCTAAATTCAGAGGGTCGCTAGGGCAGGTTTGACTGTAGTTTGATTCTGGTACTCGGAATAAAAGAACAAGTCTGATATTCAATGACACAAATTAATCTATTAAGGTCTAATTTTTACAGAGAGAGCATGTTAGTACAAAGAAGATTCAATTTGACAAAGATTCATAATAGATTCTAAAAGCCTACGTTAAAGTTACCAAGCGCCAATGAATGGAGAATATTGGAGAATATTGGAGAATTCTGGAGATTGACCAGTACTGGCAAATCCTCCAGATTTCTCCAATATAGGAAGAAAGAACTCTAATCCCTTAATACCTCTTGGGTCATCCTGGCAGGTTAGTCTATATATACTAAATGGCTCAGGATTAATTGTAGGTCGTTGGGAGTATGGTCCTAACTTGAAATTACTTTGGAGTGAGCGATGTGCGCTGTACGAGAGCAAAATGAACTCTGAGAGTTGATTCGAACTTTCGCGGTATTTATACAGTGTGACGAGAGTTGTGACGTCACGTCTCGTAAGATGCGAGATTTCAGCACGCGGATAATAATAGGCGGAACGCTTCTATTATTATCCTTGCTTTCATATAAAAATCTCCATGCAAAATCGCAGTATCTTGGCTAAAGACTGGCAAAGGCTAAAATTACTATATGCAAAGAAGGCGTTGAAAAATCTTATGAGAAACTGTGTAAAAACAGCAAAATAAGCTCGAATAACCTATTCTCAAGGTAAACATTGACTAGTTTAACCTTATAACAATATGTTACATGTATAATTCTACTGAGAAATGTATCCAACACTCATAAAAATAGGGATAACGGCGTAATTTAGCTTGCGCTTGTCAGGCCTGAGTTTTGACGACGAAACATCGTAAGAAAACGAGAATCATAGTCGAATGATAATGGTACGAACGTTACATAACTTTGGTGTACATCGGTTGACAAAATATTGCTTGAGATAACGTCATAAAACGAACAGAACAACTGACGGTCGCCCGAAAAGCGATGGTGAACGTCTTAACGTCACGACGTCAGACCCATAACATTCGTTTATTTTACCTACCGAAACAAATTCTCTTATCGAATATAACTGTTGATGCTATTCATGGACAGTACGGCAATCAAATTTCAGCCAGGAATCGTTGACGTCTAATTGGATGCGTGCAAGAACGCATTTAACATTGACGCCAGACCTTTCTCATTTAAACGTATATTTATGGCACGTACAACATGTGACCTTGATGAAATTTTGACTCTAGGAAGTCAAATGATGAAGTTTAACTATGCATTGAAAAAAGGTCTCCAATGAAGGTGATTTTGAGAAAGACAAAAACAAAAGGTATGATCAAATTTATTTTTTGTTGCGTTTCTTTTTTCCTTTAGTATATGATTTTGAACAATTTTGATATCAATTTTTGATTTGGATTGAAAAAGACGCAACAATAGTTAACCCCTGTCCTGCCGACTTATAACCCATTCTCACACAACGGCACCTTTTAAAGCTACACAAGAAAAATGCTATGAAAAACATTGTAGAAAATGAAGAAATTGCTTGTGACAAGCAATTTCTTTATTTCCCACAATGTTTTCTACCTAAAATGACCAATAAATCTTTAATTTCATTCAATTGAAATTGTCGGCTGCAATATCTTTGAATTTGGAGCAGTCTTAAATTTTGACGTCTGGTGTTTGGTTAAAATTTTGTTTCAAACATAAGTACCAATAAGACACATTTCATTAAGATTAGCTCCAGCTTGTGCCACAATAATTGAGTAGAAAGCAGGCAGTGTAAGCTAAGATCAGACTGCATGTCTGTGCAGGCTGATCTTAGTCTTTGCTGCCTGCCAAAGCTTTGGTCACCAAAAGTTTTAGACTGGTCTAAATTCAAAGATGTTGCAGTTCACAATTTATAATGAACGAAACTACTTGTTTGTCGTTCTATGTAGAACACATTGTGGGGAATGAAAATATGGCTTTGCACAAGCAATGTCTTCATTTCCCTTAATGTTTACCAAGGCTGTTTACCTATTTCGGGTGTCCAAAAGGTTGATTACTTGGAAATGACTTAACCCTTCTCATGCTGTTCAGGTCATTTTACAATTGTGACCAAAACTTTGGCAGGCAATATAGACTAAGATCTGCCTGCACAGATGTGCAGTCTGATTTTAGCCTACACTGCCTGCTTTTCACTCCATTATTGTGGCAAAATCTTGAGCTTTTCTTATTGTATTTTCTCTTAAATTGGTAGTTTGTTTGAAACAAAGTTTAAAGTCAGCAGGACAAGGGTTAAAACATATTTCCTCCATTTACAGAAGGTTATGATCCATCGATGGTAATGGACGGTCACCTGACTCCAGAATATATAGATGAAAACGGAATGTACGGGTAAGATATTTATGCCCCCTTTCGAAGAAAAAGGGGGTATATTGTTTTGCAAGTGTCGGTCGGTCGGTCGGAAGGTCGGTCGGTAGGTCGGTCCGTCAGTCCGTCGGTCTGTCCGTAGACCAAACCTTGTCCGGAGCATAACTCGAAAAGTATTAAAGATAGAATCATGAAACTTCATAGGTTGATAGATCTCATTATGGAGAGGTGCAGTGCACAAGAACCGTAACTCTGTTGCTCAATTTTTTTGAGTTATTGCCCTTTGTTGATTTTATAACTTGATTCTTGTCCGGAGCATAACTCAAAAAGTATGCAAGGTAGAATCATGAAACTTCATAGGTGGATAGATCTCATTATGGAGAGGTGCAGTGCACAAGAACCGTAACTCTGTTGCTCAATTGTTTTGAGTTATTGCCCTTTGTTGATTTTATAACTTGATTCTTGTCCGGAGCATAACTCAAAAAGTATGTAAGGTAGAATCATGAAACTTCATAGGTAGATAGATCTCATTATGGAGAGGTGCAGTGCACAAGAACCGTAACTCTGCCGCTCAAATTTTTTGAGTTATTGCCCTTTGTTGATTTTATAACTTGATTCTTGTCCGGAGCATAACTCAAAAAGTATGTAAGGTAGAGTCATGAAACTTTACAGGTGGATAGATCTTATTATGGAGAGCTGCAGTGCACAAGAACCGTAACTCTGCCGCTCAAATTTTTTGAGTTATTGCCCTTTGTTGATTTTCAAACTTGATTCTTGTCCGGAGCATAACTCAAAAAGTATGTAAGGTAGAATCATGAAACTTTACAGGTGGATAGATCTCATTATGGAGAGGTGCAGTGCACAAGAACCATAACTCTGCCGATCAAAATTTGAGTTATTGCCCTTTGTTGATTTTATAACTTGATTCTTGTCCGGAGCACAACTCAAAAAGTATGTAAAGAAGAATCATGAAACTTTACAGGTGGATAGATTTCTTTTTGGCGAGGTGCAGTGCACAAGAACCATAACTCTTCCGATCAAATTCTTGGAGTTATTGCCCTTTGTTGATTTTTACACTTAATTCTTAACCTTGCCTATATCTCATGTCGTTTTACACACACAGCCTTGATATCTCACTCATAGATACCTCCTATCAACATTTTTCACATTTGACCATGACCTTGGACCTTGTGACCTTGACCTTGGAGTTTGACCTACTTAAAAAAATTAAACCGGGCATATATCTCATTACCTATTACACATACGGCCTTGATATTTCACACATGGACACCTTCTACCAAGACCTTTCACAATTGACCATATGGACCTTGTGACCTTGACCTTGGAGTTTGACCTACTTTTAAAAAACTTTAACATGGCCGATATATCATGTCCTTTTACACATACAGCCTTGATATTTGACACATGGAAACCTCCGACCAAGACCTATCACATATGACTATGACCTGGGACCTTGTGACCCTGACCTTGGAGTTTGACCTACTTCTAAAAAATTTAAACTGGGCCTATATCTCATGTGCTATTACACATACAGCATTGATATTTTACACATGGACACATCCTACCAAGACCTTTCACATTTGACCATGACCTTGGACCTTGTGACTTTGACCTTTGACTTTGAACTACTTTTAAAAAAACTTTAACCTAGCCGATATATCATGTCCTTTTACACACATATGCCACATGGACACCTATGACCAAGATCTTTCACATTTGACCATGACCTTGGACCTTGTGACCTTGACCTTGGTGTTTGACCTACTTTTATAATACATTAACCTGGCCTATATTTCATGTCATTTTACACATACAGCCTTGATATTTCACACATGGTCACTTCCAACCAAGACATTTCACTTTTGACCATGACCTTGGACCTTGACCTTGGAGTTTGACTTACTTTTAAAAAACTTAAACAAGGCCTATATCTCATGTCCTGTTCCCTAAACAGTCTCGATATTTTACACTTGGACACCTCCTACCAAGACCTTTCACATTTGACCATTACCTTTGCCTGTGTGACCTTGACCTTGGATTTTTACATACTTTTAGAAATCTTTAACCTGGCCTTTATCTTATGTCCTATTATACCTACAGCCTTGATATTTCACACATAGACACCTCCTACCAAGATCTTTCACATTTGACCATGACCTTGAATGTTGCAACCTTGACCTACTTTGACCTACTTTTAAAGAACTTAAACCAGGCATATATATCACATCCTTTTACACCTACAGCCTTGATATTTCACACATGGACACCTGCAACCAAGACCTTTCACATTTGACAATGACCTTGGCATTTGGCCTACTTTTAAAAACTTTAACCTGGCCCATATTTCATTTTACTTTTACATATACATGTACAGCCTTGATATTTCACACATGGACACCTCCTACTAAGACCTTTCATATTTGACCATGACCTTGGACCTTGTTACCTTGACCTTGGACTTTGACCTACATCAAATGTAGGCCCTTGAGGGGGCATATATGTTTTACAAACATCTCTTGTTTTAGCTTATTTAATTGTCTTTATGTTAGTTCATCTACTAAAAAAAGGACTTTACAAAGACATAGATGTGAATGCAGAGATCAAATTTAGCATCTTTGTAAACTAATTAGAGAGAAATTGAGAAAATGGTCGTTATCAGCTTTTACTTCTTTTTACCATGATGGCTTCCAAAGCTGTACCTTTCATTTGCACATTACTTCTCACCCTTGTATGAATTCTCAAACTACAAATTGTTGGTCTGTTAAAAATTCCAAGGTGATGCATGCAACATAATTAGCCATACTAAATTGATGATGCACTTATGTCCCCGTATCGAAAAATCAGGGGCATATTGTATTTTTTATGCTCCCCGAAGGGAGAGCATATAGTCGCCGCTTCGTCTGTCCGTCCGTCCGTCCGTCCGTCCATCCGTCGGTCCGTCATTCCGTCCGTCGGTCGGTCGATCGGTCCGTCCGTCCGTCCGTCCGAAGTGATTTCTCCATAACCCTTGGGCCAAATCAAATGAAACTTACCATGTGAACTCCCTATGACATAATGCTGATGTACTTTTCCCGGTTTTTGGATTTGAGGCCTCGTCATGGGAAAAGGGGACTTAAGGTAAAATACAGTTTTTCTCTAATTTCTCCTAGTCTAATGGTCAGAATTTGATGAATTTTCATATTTGAGTAGTAAATCAGATGCCCTTGACAATAAACTATGTGAAATTTAGGTATAAAAATTATGTCATGCAAAAAGGGGGCTTAACATTTGTTAGCTTTATGTTAGCTCTGCATGGCATTCATTTATTGTGACAATGCCTTATTCGGGGAGCATTGTCCGTCTCTGACGGCTCTTGTCTTGTCCAGATGTCTGTCCAAAAACTCAACATTTGTCATTTAGACAAACACATTTTGTTATCTTTCAGATACGGTTCAGAATATGGTAATGAATACGAGCCCTATGCTAGGCCTGACTCCCACATGGGCTTTGTGATGAACGGACATCCTACAGACGAATACGGCCAGCCTGTAGACGAGTATGGACGACCCATCATGCTGGACGAGTACGAGCAGTATCCTGCTAACTACGGTTACGGTGGGGGACCATCAGATGAGCAAGATTACGAGTATGATTACAGGAGCGGCATGAGATAACCTCCGATCAACATTAATTATTCCTATATAATGATGCTCGTTTATACTACCACAAGATAAAGGAGCAGAATAACATTGTATTAAGTGATGAAATTGCTTGTGACAAGCAATTTCATCATTTATCACAATGTTTTCTGCACAGAAAGATAAGAAATGTTAAATTTCACTCAATTGAAATTGTCTTCTGCAATCATATGCATCGTATTTGAATTTGGACCAGTCTGAAATGTTAGATCTGATTGCATGGATCTGTAATGATTCAATATTAAACATTAGATTATTATGTAAATCCTTTCCCAAATACACAAAGTTTTAGCGTTGTCCAATAAAAAATTACCATAGACAACATCAAATATTGGAACAAAAGGAGAAAATGCTCATTATCAGCATTTTATCCTTTTGACCCTATGCTGTCTAAAATCTTTTCTAATAGGTATGTCAAAACTGGTCTTTTTTGGGAAAGGTTTAAGCACTACATATTTCCCCTTTGATTATAAGATCACTTTGTATACAATAATTATGCCCCCTTTCGAAGAAAATGGGGGTATATTGTTTTGCAAGTGTCGGTCGGTCGGTCGGTCGGAAGGTCGGTCGGTCGGTCCGTATGTCGGTCGGTCTGTCCGTAGACCAAACCTTGTCTGGAGCATAACTCAAAAAGTATTAAAGGTAGAATCATGAAACTTCATAGGTGGATAGATCTCATTATGGAGAGGTGCAGTGCACACGAACCGTAACTCTGCCAATCAAATTTTTTGAGTTATTGCCCTTTGTTGATTTTATAACTTGATTCTTGTCCGGAGCATAACTCAAAAAGTATGTAAGGTACAATCATGAAACTTTACAGGTGGATAGATCTCATTGTGGAGAGGTGCAGTGCACAAGAACCGTAACTCTGCTGATCAAATTTTTTGAGTTATTGCCCTTTGTTGATTTTCAAACTTGATTCTTGTCCGGAGCATAACTCAAAAACTATGTTAGGTAGAATCATGAAACTTTACAGGTGGATAGATCTCATGACGGAGAGGTGCAGTGCACAAGAACCGTAACTCTGCTGATCATATTTTTTGAGTTATTGCCCTTTGTTGATTTTCAAACTTGATTATTGTCCAGTGCATAACTCAAAAAGTATGTAAGGTAGAATCATGAAACTTTACAGTTGGATAGATCTCATTATGGAGAGGTGCAGTGCACAAGAACCGTAACACTGCCAATCAAATTATTTGAGTTATTGCCCTTTGTTGATTTTCAAACTTGATTCTTGTCCGGAGCACAACTCAAAAAGTATGTAAGGTAGAATCATGAAACTTTACAGGTGAATAGATTTTATTATGGAGAGGTGCAGTGCACAAGAACCAAAACTCTGCCAATCAATATCTTGGAGTTATTGCCCTTTGTTGATTTTTACACTTAATTGACCAAACACCGACTCCCAGTCTAAAAAATCGATTAGCCAATGAAAGACCAGGAAATAGGTCACGACCGGTTCACGACCTCGGCGTAAAATAAACAAACCACGCTTCTAGGACAGCGATCGTTTTTTGACAGATATCAATATTATGCATTTATAAAGCAAAGAAAGTAATATACTGTTATTTGTGTGGACATATTGTTTATTATGTTATAAATTCGACGAGGGAAAATTGTGAAGCGATTCCGATGGTGCATTTGTAACCAGACTGTCGTTAAACGGATCGTACTCAAGGTGTTTCGTTCCGAGATTTCGGGGAAAAGTTCGAAAAATGCATCAGAATCGGATGGATTTAAACATACGGACGCCCTCATGACATGCTAAATGTGAAAACTGTACAGGGAAATCAGATTGCTGTTTGTTTGCATGAAGGTGAGCAGAATTATCGTCGACTAATTTATGAATCTCAAAATGGCCGCATTACGGATATTCTACCTTAAAACACAGACAATGTCCAGGCAAAAGTAGAAAATGTGTGTTATAAACTTGTAAGCATTTTTTTCTTTTCTCTCAATGTTTCCCGAAAACAATTTAATAAGGGATCTCAAAACCATGTCTTGTTTCAGAAAGGCTAACTTAAAAAAATAAGTAAACAATATCATGGTTTCCCAACATTTAAATGCTAATTATCAGCATAATTTTCTTTTGTCCCAATGTTTTATGAAGCCTTCGAAAAATGGAATGCCTACAAGAATGAATGACATCAAGAATTTGTATAAAATAATTTGTGTACTTTCAGCTGTATCACTACAAGAATTTCTGGTCCTGATGTCTAAAACAGCATATGAAAGGAGAAATTGGCTCAACAAAAACTGGGATAATAAGGATGCCAGGAGTACAGATAAAGAACAGTCTGAACAGAATGGCGCCAACAGAAGAAAATCCTCATAGTGTCTATGTTGTCTGTTTATTACTGTCAAAACCTACATGTATTAAAAATGCAAAAAAAATATTGATTGTTTTGTATATTGAATTAGTTGCAACAGTATTGAATAAAAAGTTTCATTTCCAACAAAACCTCTTCCTGTTCAGGCCTCAGGGTACCAGGTTTTGCAATTACCATTGTTGAAACAGGTTCTGGTTTGATCCTTGACCCCTTTTGTTTATCTCACTGTTGTGTAGGACTTTGTGCATGAGTTGTTTTCTGTGACAGGACTTTGTGGGTCAAGTGAATTAAACCTTTCTCAAAAATTAAAATTTCAGACTGGTTCAATTTAAAATTTTTTGCTTATGACAATATATTTATAATCAATAAAAGTAAAATGCATTAAGACAAATGGAGAAATTGCTGGTTACCAAAATTTTCTTTTGCCTCATTGTTTTCCTAGATATTTTCTATTTGGACAATAAAAACATTTGTACCAGTTACCCTACCCCTTCACCCCAACCCGGCCAAAAGATAGTTCTGGAAATTGCTTTGAAGATGAATGGGGCTGTACTTTTTAACCATTTCCCAAACATGACCAACAATACAACTGGATTGGGAAAAATATGCTGATGAAGAAACTGTTGATAATGAGCAACTTTTCATACTGGCACAGCCAAAAGTTTTGCTTTTGAGGAAAGGGTTTTCTTCTTTTGTCTGAATGTTTTCACAAATCTTGTTAAGAGTGTCAAAAGGCGTCATTGTTTGGGAAAGAATTAAATGACATGCTTAGTTTATAATATAATACAGGCCCGTAGGAACAGGGGGCTAAGGGGGTTGAGGGGCTACCCCCCCCCCCCCAAGTTGGCCAAAAATGCCAAATTTTCTTAATTTTACACTGAAAATTTTGGGAAAATCCAAATTAGCACCCCCCCCCCCCCCCCCCAATGTTCAGGACAAGGGCTTTAGCCCCACTCCCAATATGAAATTGCTTCCTACGGGCGTGTAATATGAAGTTTACGCTTCACTGATTCCTTACACAAATACGTGTAGAGTCTACATAATGGAGGAAGAAGATATTGATGTCCGAATTTCTTTACTGCCGAACAAAGGTACACTTGCAAAACAAATGTATGCGTGCTAAACAAGTTGGGACGAAGCTCAGGGAAATTTTCGTTTATTTGAAATGAAAAATAACAACCCTTGCAGCCAAAGAAAGCTTCTGCAACAGCTTTCTTTTGTGTGTCAACCAACTTTGTGTTGATCTGCATTCCGTATCTTGCTTCGACAAACACTCGCCTTTATAGCGATGTTGCTGTTATTTTTTCTTAGAAATTTAAACCCATCAACGTAGCTTTCTTTAGCAAACTTCCTGCCCTATCGGCGTTGTTTAAGCATAGTCGATATTAGCACAAATAGCTGACATGTACCGATACTGGCCAGTAAATCCTTCAGCTTGTTTACATCCGCCATGCGTTCGTTGTCCTAGATTCCGAATCGATACGTCACGTGATATTGGGGGCGGAGCGATCTATCGATTGGTGTTTGGTCAATTCTTAACCTTGCCTATATCTCGTGTCCTTTTACACATACAGCCTTGATATCTCACACATAGATACCTCCTATCAACATTGTTCACATTTTACCATGACCTTGGACCTTGTGACCTTGACCTTGGAGTTTGACCTACTTTAAAAAAATTAAACCTGGCATATTTCTCATGACCTTTTACAAATACAGCCTTGATATTTCACACATGGACACATCTTACCAAGACCTTTCACAATTGACCATGACCTTGGACTTTGTGACCTTGACCTTGGAATTTGACCTACTTTTAAAAAACTTTAACCTGACCGATATATCATGTCCATTTACACATACAGCCTTGATATTTGACACATGGAAACCTCCGACCTAGACCTATCACATATGACTATGACCTTGGACCATGTGGCCTTGACCTTGGAGATTGACCTACTTTAAAAAAAATAAACTGGGCCTATATCTTATGTGCTATTACACATACAGCCTTGGTATTTCACACACGGACACATCTTACCAAGACTTTTCACATTTGACTATGACCTTGGACCTTGTGACCTTGACCTTGGACTATGACCTACTTTAAAAAAAACTTTAACCTAGCCGATATATCACATCCTTTTACACATACAGCCTTGATATTTGACACATGGACACCTACGACCAAGACCTTTCACATTTGACCATGACCTTGGACCTCGTGACCTTGACCTTGGTGTTTTACCTACTTTAATAATACATTAACCTGGCCTATATTTCATGTCATTGTACATATACAGCCTTGATATTTCACACATGGTCACTTCCAACCAAGATATTTCAATTTTTTGACTATGACCTTGGACCTTGACCTTGGAGTTTGACCTACTTTTAGAAATATTCAACCTAGCCTTTATCTTATGTCCTATTACACCTACAGCCTTGATATTTCACACATAGACACCTCCTACCAAGACCTTTCACATTTGACCATGACCTTGAATATTGCAACCTTGACCTTGGAGTTTGTCCTACTTTTAAAAAGACTGAAACCAGGCATATATATCATGTCCTTTTACACCTACAGCCTTGATATTTCTTACATGGACACCTCCAACCAAGACCTTTCACATTTGACCATGACCTTGACCTTGGTATTTGGCCTACTTTAAAAAACTTTAACCTGGCCTATGTTTCATTTTACTTTTACATATACAGCTTTGATATTTCACACATAGACACCTCCTACCAAGACCTTTCATATTTGACCATGCCCTTGGACCTTGTTAACTTGACCTTGGACTTTTATCTACATCAAATGTAGGCCCTCGAGGTGGCATATATGTTTTACAAACATCTCTTGTTATAAATTATTGTGCTGTATTTTATTTTAAAGAACTACATCTGCTAGTTGTCAATCCGTCCATCTTTAATTTTTCTATTTACTATTCTATTTATTTATTATTTTGTGCTATGAAAGCTCTCATTTTGATTGTTCATGACATTTGTAATTTATCATATGAATATAAAACTTAATAAATTGATTTAATGATTGAACAAATCTACCTCATTCTCGTGTAATCCTTACCCAAACAGAGTTTTTCACGGTGGAGATTGTGCATGATGGGATGGATAAATAATATGTCAAATTTGCCTTGTTTCAGGTAAGAAATTGTGCAATAATTTTCTTATTTCTATGTCAATTTTCAAGTGGTTTGTTGCATGTACCCAGCATTACTGAGCTCTTTCCTCAGATATATTACTTGTTTGTAGAATCTTTGTACTTTGTCCAAAAATTGATCCCAACCGACCAGAAAAACAACAAAAAATTCAGGCCCTTTTTATACGCCCGAAGGGTCGTATTATGTTATGGCCCTGCTCGTCTGTCTGTCCGTCTGTCCGTCCGTCCGTCCGTCTGTCCGTCTGTCCGTCCGTCCGTCCGTTAGCAATTTCTTGTGTGCGCAACTCCTCCTACAGTTTTGATCGGAATTTGATCAAACTTGCCACAATGAATCTCTATGGTGTCTAGTTGTGCATCCCGCTTACGGAATTTAATTAACTCTTTTCGTTCTTGAATTATCTGCCCTTGAATTAAATAAATGCCCATTTTCTTGTGTGCGCAACTCCTCCTACAGTTTTGATCAGAATTCGATCAAACTTGCCACAATGAATCTCCATGGTGTCTAGTTGTGCACACCGCTTACAGAATTTAGATAACTGTTTTCGTTCTTGAATTATCTGCCCTTGAATTTAAGAAAAAATGCCCATTTTATCAAAAATGTCCATTTTCTCCTGTGTGCAACTCCTACAGGCTATAGTTTCAACCAGAATTTAATCAAACTAGCCACAATGAATCTCTATGGTGTCTTGTTGTGCAAACAGAATTTTGATAACTTTTCTTGTTTGAATTAACTGCCCTTGAATCGAAAAAATGGCCAATTTTACTGACAAGCCCCTCTCGGGCATATTTGCGCCGCTTTGCGAAGCTCTTGTTCTAGTCTGTTGGGATCAGTTTTTAGCTCGACTTTTCGAAGAAAATAAGAGCTTATACTGTCACCCGAGCGTCCGCGTTGGTGTTGCAACAAAGAGCAACAAAGGTTAAAGTTTTTTCAAACATCAATAACTTCCATACTATCAAAGGGATTCAACCCAAACTTGGAATACTTATTCACCATCACACCCTTAACCTTACTACTAGGGCCCATGACCCTGGCTCCACTATATTAGGAGTTATGCCCCCTTTATACTAAGCAACTTAGAAAGTTGAGTGCGCTGTCTTTGGACAGCTCTTGTTGAAAAATGTACAAGGAGTTTCCAGATAAGTAATACATCTGAGAAAAGGGCTTAGTAAGACGGAGTACATGCAACAAACCGCATGAAAATTGACACAGAAATAAAGTTTATTGCACAAATTCTTACCTGAAGTGTGATTAATTTGGCCGTAGTCGTTACCATTTTGCTTTCTGGTCGGTTAGAACAATATTTCGGAAAAAGTACCATGAGTTATCTAATATGTCATATATCCGATGAAAGAGCTCGGTAAGGCGGGGTACATGCAACAAACCTTTTGAAGATTGACGCACAAATAAGGAAGTTATTGCAAAATATCTTACCAGAATCGAGATTATTTTGTCCGTATTTGTTATTCATCCCATGATACACAATCTCCACCGTGTTTTAGAAAGCATCAAGAGAGAAAGAAAACCTCAGCTGTGACGTAAGAAAAGGGCTGCTTTAAACCCTTTTCCAAACTGCAAAATTTTAGGGTTATCCACTTCAAAAACTGGCATAAATGACAAAATTGAAGTTACGAGGGGCATTCAATTAATTTTGGAACTGGGGTTCTATAAGCCATAGTTATGTCGCATTTCAATTTTAAGTTTCTTCAATCCTTCGAAGTAATTCTCTTTGACAACTACACACTTCTGAAGTTTTGAGACCCATTACTTATATGCCAATAAATGGGCCTCTATTGGAACCCCCCATAGACACTGGTAAATTGCACTGCATATGGAACATGAAGGCCTATACCGACGACCAGATGCCTTTTTCGCCATCATGGGGAACACAAAAAAGTCACAAGGGCTTAAGTCCGGCTATAAGGGTGGATGAAGACGATGTGCAGCATGTGTCTCTTCCAGGAAGTCTTGGACAAGAGGACACCTGTGGACAGCTCCGTTGTCATGGATTTGGCACATGCCTCTTTAGTCGGCCCTAGACCTGCTCTTTTCGTGATATTTCTTTACTTTCGCAGACATACATTTCTTGCGATAGTGGTACTTTTTGAAACAGTAATACACCTGTTACATTTGAAAATTACCGCGTACAAAACTTTTGCCGCGCTTTTGATTCTTTGACTATTACGGACCTTGCCTGATCTGTTCGCAAGCATTGCTTGCTAATGAAATGCCATTGGTGCTCATAATGGTAGATTATTGTTCAATCATATGTATAAAGCTCAGAAAGCCCACAATTGTTGCATTTATTGCATTATTTCAAAATATATTTTGCCACCTGTACATGGGTGGCTCTCTGTCCTTTAGGCAGCAGGTAGGGGACCAAATTGGCATGATAAACCTGTCTGTGTTTCAACCCTTTCGTCAAAATCTTATAACATGCCCCCGATGAAAAACCAACTTTATCTGCTATTTCTTGCCCATTGAACCGTGCGTCTTGTTCGGTCATGTCGGAATCTACAGCAACATTAGCTTTTGTACTAGCTCTACCCGGGTTGCCTGAGAGGGGGCATCATTCAGGCCAGTTTTACAAATTCTAATTTTTATTAACTTCCTAAACACTGACATATCTTCAACGTTCGAATGTCCATGAATCTAATATAGTTCATTATATACACGTGATGCAGATATGTCAAGGCCTATGCGACCTTTAATGTAGACCCGTACATCCTACTTCAGTTCGTTTTCCATTTTGCACACAGCGAAATAGCCAGTGTATATGACTGAACCAAATTAAAAGTTCAATAACTTTTGACAGAGTGAACGAATTTGCCTCAAATTTTGACCAAGTATAGACAGTAATTTTTCCCTCAAATATCCACAAGCACCACAAGTTCTATAGAACCATGAGGTATGGTGGACCATTAGTACCACTTTTAATTGAACGCCCCTCGTATTTAAGATAGAATTTGTGTAAAATATGGCATGGTAAACATTGAGACAAAAGAGAAACTACTGGTTGTCAGCAGTTTCTTCTTTTGCTTCAATGTTTTCCCAATCCTTTTTTAATAGGGACGTCAAAACCAGGTCTTGTTTGGGAAAGGGTTAAATTACAAACATTCACTCTCCAAACCCTACGCCAGACTTTTTAAAAGACTTGTTCAAATTCAAGTATGTTGCAGACAACTATTTCAAGTGAATTGAATATTGCATGTTTGTCTTTCTGAGAAGAAAACATGGTGACAAATGAAGAATTTGCTTCTTGCTAGCAATTTTCATTTTCCACAATGTTTTCAATAGCCTTTACCTTTTTGGAGAGCAAAAATAGTCATTGTGTGGGAATGGGTTAAAAGCTTTCCTTATTGGGGTATGTTATAAGCAAGGGTTGTTACTTGTTAGGGAAAGGATTCATATCTCTCAACCAAACTTGAAAGGATCACTTGTGTAACTCTTTCAACTGGTTAGTTGCCGCGGCCATGGCGCAGTTGGAAGTGCATCTACCTCTTATTCGAGAGGTCCTGGGTTCGATACCTAGCTGCGGCAAATACCCTTTCTGACAAAAATATCACCCATGAATGGTTTGATATCGTTAACCTATGCGGGGGAGCAGCTGGAGGCTCGGCAAAGGTGTTGTGATAGTACCGGTGAGAGAAATACCAGGAATCAATGGTTAGGTACTCCAGCCGCCGCGATATGACCATAGCTGTTGAAAACGACGTAAAACATCAATAAGCCAATCAATTGGTTAGTTTTAAAGTCTGTAACTTTTTCAGTCTGAGAAGTTATACAGGTATTGCCTTCATTTCAACAATGGTAATGGGTTAACCCATGATCAATGAGTTTTAAGTCCGCCACATTTTTCAAATTCAGCCACAGCACTTTGGCTTTCAACTCTGATTTTTACCCATTTCACACACCATATAAATGAAAAGTAGCTACATGTGGGAACTTTTCCTAAAAAACTTCCCACAGCATCAGAATTTTAATCCTTTCCCAAACAAGGCCTAATTTTGACGTCCTTAACAGATGGGTCTTATTAAAACATTGAGACAAAAGAAGAAAGTTCTGATAATAGATTATCAGCACTTTCTCCTTTTGCTTCAATATTTTCGGAACTTTATTGTACACAAATTCAACCTTGACTTTCAACCTTGATTAACACCCAATTTGTCCTCTGCATCAGCTTTTAAATTGGACTGCCCTAGGATTCTGTCGTTCAGGAAAGGGAATCCGAATTTTATTACAGGACCATTTGATGGTAAAGCCTGTCTCCTACCACTAGACCACGGTGTATAATCACTTGACTCAGAATTTCCGATAATCTTCAATAACTTTGTTAATATTTGACCAATTTGAATTCGGTTTGAAGCAGAGAAGGTGGAAAAATGTCGAGAATAACCTGGACGCGGTGGATTTTTAAAAAATCAACTGATTAAAAGTTATTGAACATAAACCAAAATTTTGGTTTATCTTCAATAACTTTTTATCAGTTGATATTTCACAAATCCAACACTTACATCTAATGTGTGACGTCTGTCCGCCTTCTCTGCTGCAAATTGGTCCCGTATTAACAAAATTATTGAAGATTTTCTGAAATTGTTGCATCACATGATCACCCACCGTGTAGACCATGGCGCCCCAGTAGTTTGTTTATCCATTCC